>JAQHUG010000097.1:6410979-6444179 GCA_028555095.1 Dicrostonyx torquatus
TTCTTTCTTTCTTTCTTTCTTTCTTTCTTTCTTTCTTTCTTTCTTTCTTTCTTTCCTTAAACAGGGTTTCTCTGTAGCTTTTGGGAGCCTGTCCTGGAACTTGCTCTGTAGACCAGGCTCAGGCTGGCCTTGAACTCAAGAGATCCTCCCGCCTCTGCCTCCTGACTGCTGAGATTAAAGGTGTGCTTCACCACCACCCAGCTCCATCTATTTTGTAAGACACAGTCTGTGGTTTAGCCTGGGTCTCATCCATTTGGCCAGGCTGGCTGGCCAGTGAGCTCCAGGTATTCCCCGCCCGCCTACCTCCACCCTGCTCCGTTTCTGCCTCTCTAGTGCTGGGATCGCAGGTGCACACCACACGTTTTCTGGCTTTTATATGGGTGTGAGGATGCAGACTCAAATCCTCCCTTTACTGGCTGATCCAGCAGCACCTCCTCATTTATCTGTTTATTTATCTATTTATTTATTTTGGTAACAAGGTCTCGCGTAGCCCAGGTTATCCTCAAACTTTCTGTGTGGCTAAGGATGGTCTTGAACTCTTGATTCTCATGCCTCTTCCTCCCCCATGCTGGGAGTAGGGGTCTGATGTGGCACCGTGCATGGCTACTCTCTCTAGTCTGCCTTTGGTCAAATGTCCCCTTCCGAACTAGCCATTCCAAACGAGTTCCAAACTCCCCCATTCTCACTGCCTCCCCATCCCCTCATTCCCTTGGCATCACTTCTTAGTAACTCCATCTGCAGGTCTTTACATCGTCAGCGCCAAAAGCAGGTAATGGTCTCATTTTATGCTGGATACACTGACGCCACGCTACGTGTAATGCACCTGAGTGACTCTGACTATGAAAAGTCCCAGACCTTTCAGCAAGGATGATATTAAACGAGGTGTGTTGTTGTGTGCCTTAATCCCAGCACTGGGGAAGTGGAGACAGGAAGATAGGGAGGCCAAGGTCATCCTTTGTTACAGAGTGAGTTCAGGTCAGCCTGGGCTGCAGAAGACCCTGTCTCCAAACTACTACCCCCCAACACACACACACACACACACACACACACACAGACTGGCTGGAGAGATGGAGAGATGACCCTAGTGGTTAAGAGCACTGGCTGCTCTTGCAGAGGACTTGGGTCCAATTCCCAGTCCAGCAACCATATGGTGTCACAACCATCTATAATTCCAGTTCCAGGGGACCTAACACTCTTTTGGCCTTTACAGGCACCAGGTACACATATAGAACACAGGCACACATGCAGGGGAAATAGTCATACACATTAATACATAAATCTAGACCAAAACAAAGTGAAATGCCATAAAAGGAGGGGGACGTTCCCAACGCCTGCTCAAACAAAAGCCTCTCCCAGCTTTTCTTAGGTGTCTCTTAGGGAACGGCTCGACTCAAGTTCACAGATGCAGAAAACTGGATCTGTCTGGCTTTTCCCCCAGCACAGCTTCCTTGCTGTGCACAGCCAGGTGCCAGCCACCTCTCTACCACCATCTAGCCACAACCCTGAGCATCCTGTCGCCAGTTTGGTGACTTTCCTAGGCAGTTGCCCAGTCTTTTTGTTTCAGGTGGCGTTTTGTTGGCCTGGAACTCATCCAGATCCTCCTGCCTCAGCCTCCTGTTACAGGTGCATGCTGCCACCCCTGGAGAGGTCAAACAGTCTTAATAGGTAGCTTTCATTTTCCTTCCTTCTCAATTTCCCTGACTTTTGTTGCTGCTTGTCGTTTTTCTCATCCATTCATTAGACTGGGTAGACTTCAGGACGGCCATGGCTGTGGACACTGGTTGGTCATCTTCCGATATGCAAAACTGATGCTCACCACTATTTAAATCCATGTAATTGACGGTGGTGGTGGTGGTGGTGCACACCTTTAATCCCAGCACTTGGAAGGCAGAGGCAGGCGGATATCTGTGTGTTTGAGGCTAGTCTGGTCTACAAAGTGAGTTTCACTACACGGAGAGCTACACAGAGAAACCCTGTCTTGAAAACAAAACAAACAAACATCAACAAAACAAACCCGTGCAGTCCTGCGGTCAGGTGCTTTCTCCACTCTAGTGTCTTTGTCCACTTCCCCTTTGTCTCTTGGGGACCCTTTCAGGCCACCCCAAGGGACTCAGAGGAACTTCCTGCTGTTCACCTTTTGGGATTGTACCTTGTGCTTCCTGGGAAGCTCTTGCCCCGCTGGGAGTTTCTTGCTCTGGTCCCTAGGGTCACTCCCCATGGCTTCTACTAGGACGCCCTGGCTCATTGCTTCCTGTGTGCCGTTCCTATCCCTCCACGCCTGCAGTTTTCATTTTACTCTCTGACTTCCTACCTGATGCTGTTTTGTGTCCCCATTCAGTGTCATCTTTGTCCCCTCAGGCATGCATGTGGCTCTAGCATGTGCACATTTGTGGGTGGCTGTATGAGGGTTCTGTTGGTGTATGGTGTTCTTCAAGGATACACTGGGAAATCCCCCCCACCCCTTCGCAACTGCAGCATTCATGGGATGGAACCCTTACGCAGAAGCATTCCTAGGGAACCAGAGGCTGTGGTTTTCTGTGAGGTTTGATCAGCAAACATGAGCCTGCAAGAACAGGAAATTGACTTTTAAATTGAAGTCTACCAATGTATATGTTGTCTGATAGGAAAGCTTTCCAAAGGCAGGGACAATAAATAAGGAGTGTCTCAGGCTGACCAGATAGCTCAGTGGGTAAAGGCATTTGCTAAGCAAGCCTGGTGGCCTGAGCTTAGTCCCTGGAACCCACATAAAGGTAAAAGGAAAGAGGTGTCCACAACTAGTCCTTTGACCTTTGACTGACATACATATACCATGGAGCATGCACCCTCCCGTCATTCACACAACAATAATGAATATAATTTTTTTTTTTAAAATGAAGCAGCCCTCACCATCTGGAAGGTCACAGTGGAGCAACCTGAGATGAACCCACTTCTTATGATGATAGGGTAGGCGCTGCATCCCAGGCTCCTCTGGAGAGGGGTTACACTGTTCAAGCCTTTGATCTCTAACCACAGCCTCCCCCCCAGCATCAGCCCTGCTTCTTCCAGAGTTCTTAGCCATGCTCCATCAGCCAAATCGTTGTTGAGACACAGTCTCAAGTAGCTTAGGCTGGCTCTGAGCTTGCTCTTTAGCCAGGGGTGGCCTTGGAAGTTTTGATCCTCCAGCCTCTACCTCTAGAGTGAGGGGATTAGAGGCTTGACCTATCTTGCCTGGTTAATGCAGTGTTGCGGGGTGGATTCCCAACACTGTGTGCTAGGTGAGTGCTCTACCAACTGAGCAACACATCTAGCTGCATTGGGTTTCTTTTGAGACAGACAGACAGACAGACAGATGTCTCTGAACTCCCAGTTTTCCACCGGACAGACACACAGACAGACAGACACACACAACTTCATTCTTTTTTTGGGGGGAGGGTTTCGAAACAGGGTTTATCTATAGCTTTTAGAGCCTGTCCTGGAACTAGCTTTTGTAGACCAGGCTGGCCTCGAACTCACAGAGATCCGCCTGCCTCTGTCTCCTGAGTGCTGGGATTAAAGGTGTGTGCCACCACCGCCTGGCTCACATCTTCATTCTTGTCTTTGATGTTCTCTGTCTGTCTGTCTGTCTGTCTCTCTGCCTTCTTCAAGACAGAGTTTTTCTCTGTGTATCCCTGGTTGTCCTGATACTCTGTAGACCAGGCTGGTCTCGAACTCAGAAAGATCTGCCTGCTTCTGCCTCCCAAGTGCTGGTATTAAGGGCGAACACCACCACTGCCCAACCTTAATGTCCTCTCTGTTTATTGGTCAAGGGATTGGTTGGCCTCTCAGTTCTCATGTGATGATGGGCAAAATGACCCATACAGAAAAGGGAGGGAAATGGGGACGGGCTTGGAAGAACCCAACATGTTATACGGGGATGCGAGTTTTTTCTGAGTTCCCCAGACATGGATCCTGTGTGCACACAGCGCCCGGAACAGGCCTGGCAAGATGTGCTCAGTGGTCCAAGAGTGACAAGTCTGATACAGGGGAACCAGCTGCTCTCTGAGGCCTGCTCCAGGGGAAGGACTCCTCACTGGTGCCATAACTGGGTCAAAGCTATGGCTAGGGATGTCAGAGGCCCTAAGCGGAGAAGCTTCCTCTGTTAATTTGCTAACATAAAAGTAATTAAAGTGAGCCGGGCGGTGGTGGCGTACGCTTTTAATCCCAGCACTTGGGAGGCAGAGGTGGGTGGATCTCTGTGAGTTTGAGACCAGCCTGATCTACAAGCACTAGTTCCAGGACAGGCTCCAAAGCCACAGAGAAACCCGTCTCGAAAAACAAACAAACAAAAAAATAATTAAAGTGTAGTAGCACAGGTTTCTAATCCCATTCTGGGCAGATTACAGCAGTATCACAAGTCTGAAATAAATAAATACAAAATGAATCGGAGAATGTAGTTACCCCAACCATGGATCTAAACATGGGTCACATAAAAAGGGACAGGAAGTGGGAAGTGTTGCCAAAGCAAGACCCTGGAAACACACAGACAGCAAATGAGAAGGGTTCTAAGTGTTCCAATATTCCTTTTTGGTTTGGTTGGTTTTGAAGACATGGTCTCCTTGACACATGGTCTCACGTAGCTCAGGCTGGCCTTGAACTTGCTGTGTAGTAGAGGGTATCACTGAACTTCTGGTCTTCTTGTGTCATCTCCTAGGTGCTGGGATCGCAGGCATGTACCACCACACCTGGTTTATGTAGTGCTGGAAATGGAACCCATGGCTTCATTTATGCTAGGCAAGCACACTGTCAACTAAGGTGTAGGTACAGCTCCCAATCTGCCTTCCTAACAAACCAACCAAGTACCATGCTTGGGAATACTTCAGCTAAAGGCATGACAACGGCCATGTAGAGAGATTGCACCCGAGCACCGGCCTGCGTCAGGCCACTGTCCTCTTGTTGGGAGCCATGTTTCCACTTAAACCCAGCATGCACCTGGGCAGGCTGCCAGAAAAGATTAGCGATCCTCAAGGACGCACGGCAGGTGCATAGTGTAGGGTGCTTCCAAGCAGGGTAGTTATTTCTAGTTAGTGGCCACAGCCCCTGAAAATGACTTAATTAATCAAAATGGGAGAGGAAGAACACTCTGCGATTTGTAGGCTTTAGTGGGAGTGTACTCAGGTGCGCTCCCACCTCCACCGGAGAGTATGTAGGCAGTGTAGCTACACTGCAGGGGCGTGACTTGGGTGGGGCTCACCTGGCCCCTCCCCGTGGGTGGTGACCCCGGCGCTGGGTCGGAGAATTTGAGGGTTTAAAATGGTAATCTGGAACCGGCAAGGTTGCCCAGACTTTGGGAGACAGAGGCCTGAGCTACATAGTAGTGAGGTCGGGACCAGCCTGAGATGCATGAGCCCACGTCCAAAGGGGAGGGGGGCGGCGGCGGCGGCGAGGGGTGGCCCCGTGGGTGAAGGACAGTGTGCCTGCCGCTGAACCTGACAGCCTATCTATCCCAGGACCCACATGGTGGAAAGCTATGGAAAACAGGAACCCACTCTCGAAAGTTATTCTCTGACTTCCAAATGCGTGCCCATTCTTATAAACACACACATACACACACCCAAATGAATGTAATCAATATTTTTTTTAAAACAAACATTTAAAAATGATCAGGATCCTATTGGGTATCCAGCCGTGGCAGGGTTTCAGAACTGCTCTGGAAGCCCAAGAGCTTACGAGGGGGGCGGGACTGAACGAGGACAACACCCCACCAACCGCCGCGGCGCGAGGCGACTTTAAGACGCCCGCCCCCAAACTCCGCCCACATCCTCGCCCCACCCCGCCCACGTGACCCCGGTCTTGTGACCGGCAGGAGGGCGGGGAACCCTTGGCGCTCCCGCCCCGCCCGGCGCGCGCCTCACTGGGCCGAGCTGCTCGGGACACCGCGGTCGCTGCTCCCGCCACCATCCCCGCCGGGCCGAAGGAAGCGAGCCGGGCCGGAGCTGGCGGGCGCGCGGCCCCGGGGGCCGCCATGGACCACAAGCCCCTGTTGCAGGAGCGCCCGCCCGCCTACAACCTGGAGGCCGGCCAGGGCGACTACGCGTGCGGCCCGCACGGTTATGGGGCCATCCCCACCGCGCCCCCGCCGCCGCCCTACCCCTACCTCGTCACAGGTGGGCCCGCGGCTCGGCGGGGTCCCCGAGCGGCCTGCTGGCTGAGCCGCGCGCTGTCCCGGCGCGGGCCTGCAGGGACAGCTGCTGCCCGAAGCAGCCTGCCCGGCCAGGCCCTGCCCGGGTGGCCGTGAACTTTGTGTCGGAGCGTTTGCACTTGGCTTCTAGAGCCCACCCGCAGGCGCGCTCGGCCCAGCTGGAGGCGGGGAGGACGGGGGTTTAGGGAGAGGGAGGAGGAGGGCAGAGAACACCCGGTGCTGATCTACGCTCCGCTCCCACAGGGATCCCCACCAGCCACCCCCGGGTCTATAACATCCACAGTCGAACGGTCACCCGGTATCCTGCCAACTCCATCGTCGTGGTCGGAGGCTGCCCGGTCTGCAGGTAAGTCCTTAGCCTGGGGGTGGCGGAGGACGCACGTGCCGGGATCTTGCAAAAGGCCAGCGGGGGTGGGATGGGGTGGGGTCACAGCCGGGATCCCGTCTGCGAGGGAGCCCCGCAGGGGAGGGACTGCAGTGGGAGAAGGTGGGGTCACACACCCCTGGCTCTGAATTTACTTTATGCGGCAAAAGAATGGGTTCCCTTTTCCTGGGGGGAGTTGAGTGCATTTGGGAGGCATGGCACACTGAGTGCGTGGGACGCAGGAATGTTAACAATGGAGGCTGATGGTCTTTCCTCCCTGGTTCTGGGATCCGCAGCGAATCAAGGTTTATTTTAGTTTTTCCTCCAATTTCCGCTAGTGTACTGTTACAGTTGAATCCTATTAAGGAGGTGTTGGGACTTGAATCCGCTGGCCAGTATGCCTAAGGACTTGGGGGAGCCATGTAGCCAGGCTGAGAGGGTGCTGAATGCAGACCAGGACTTAACAACTCCGGGCTACTAGCTGGCCCAGGAGGAAACCCGGTGCTTCTTTGTTCCGGCCTGGAGTGGCTTTTTTTTTTTTTTTTAAATCCCCCATATCCTCGCACTGGAGCGGACAGAAACTTTGTGAGGACTTTATGTAAGGCGAGAGATGCAGCCAGGCTCGTTGGAGGCCGGCATTGAGGAGTCAGGAGTCCGCTTCCAAGTAAGACTTGGCCTCTCCCTCAGATGCTCAGGGCAGGGCTTCAGCCTTTGTCTGGGAGGAGGAAGTTCAAGTCTACGAGACGGGATTAAGAAACCCTTGTTTGGACTTAGACTTCATTTCAAAAGTGTGTTTCAGAGGCGGAGAGTGGAGCCATGGGGAAGTTAATGATTTTAGAAACTCGAGAGTGGCTTCACAGATGACTGAGGGTGGAAGACACTGGACTGACCCTCAGAACTGATCATGTGCCTGGGGAAGGAGAGGGCAGGCTGGTTAGAGTCCTCATTCTGGGACCCAAGTGCAAACTCAAGGTGGGGCGTCTACCTGGCACTGTTGATGGCTGACTTCTGGCTTTTAGAGCTGGTGGAGGAGAGGGGCAATTGTAGATGGGCACCCTGATAGTTTAGTCTTGTTGGTTGCCTCCAGAGGGCAATTCTCTTCAAGAGTTCCACCTTCGGGCTTGAGGCACACCAGGTAGACAAGAGGAATCATGGATCGGGAGATGCTCCTGGTTTGTTGAGCAAGGGAATCAATATGGGGTCCTCTCTGCAGAGAGCCATTGGGAATAGTGGGGAGATGCATGGAGGTGGGAAATGGGAAGCCTTCCTGTTGGTGTTGAGCCGAGTCCCTAGGGGCCCCAGAGGCCTAAGGATGGGGCAAATGCTAGATGATCTCTCAAGTTTAAGGAGGTGTTAGGCTGGCTGGCCGGCAGAAGGAAGACGAATGGGGAGAGGCGTGGCAGTGGAGGGGCCTCTCTGGGATTTCATGTTTGTGCTTTGTCCAGCAACCAGCTGGATGAGGAACTGGATCCAGATATTGGCCTTACCACGTGCAGCTGTTTTCTTCTCCCTCAGTGGACAGGGGTGTTCTCTTCTTGACCCAGATGTCTGAGCTTGGAGAGGGGAGCGGGGAGACCATCAGCAGGGCAGTATGGCTGCTAGAGCCTTGGGAGCCAGGGCAGTCCAAACCGAGAACTGTGGAGTACCCAGCTGCAGGCTGGTTACTGCTGGGTAGAGAGCACTTTCTTTCCCTGGGACCTGAGTTGTGGTGTTTTGTAGGCTTGCGGCTCCTACTCGTGGGAATCTTCAGTCCCGCAGAGGAGGTCGGGCTGTGTCCACTGCCCTCTCAGGAAGATCTTGGGCTCTTGTGGGTGCTTCCTTCTTTGGGAATTGGGAACTCCTGCTGTGCCTCTGGGTGAAGGCATTCAGCATTAAGGAAGCTGGGTTCTTTGAGGACAAGTGACCACTCTTGGATCATCCCAGGCCACTTGTGTCTTGGCTGGGAGGAACAGGCTATTATGTACCCCAGGAATTCCTGCAGGCTGCTCATAGTACCCTCTGCTGCAGCCCCTGGCTTCAAGGCTGATTCCTATCATTACAAAAGCAGGCATGCAGGGAGTGGGAACTCCTGAGCAAGGGGCAGAGGTCAGCAGGATGGGCAACACAAGATGGGGTGGCTGGCTTTGCCTTTGGTGTAGGGAGAGACTGTGTGTGTTCCTAGGATTGGGACGTCCAGGCTGTAAAGGTTGAGTCTGCTCCTGCCTAGCTTGTTAGGGCTGAGAGATAGGACACATCTCATGTGACCAAGCTTTCTTTCTTCCTTCCAGATGTAGCTTGCCAGGCCCTGTCCCTTCCCTCCCTAGTGGTTTGGCAGGAATTAGTCCAAGTCACACGTCTGTGATTCCCTCTGAGTGAGACTTGGCATAAGAAGCCGGTGTCGCTTGTCACTTTGCCATTCTGTCTGAGTTGCAGCCTGACTCCATCTTCCCTTTATAGACATTTGCAAGAAATGATTCTCTCATCCCTCATCCCCATGTGGGCTGCAGCAAACAATGTATATACAAAGGTCCTGGCTCTCTTGAGGCAGGCGCCTTTCCACTCCAAGGGCTGGGGTTGTCCCTAGATGGCAGGCAGGTGAAGCTGATCAGCGTGCCCTGGGAGCACTGGTCACAACAGGAACGGGCATGCACAGGGTGAGTGGCAGGGCTGTGAGTGCAAAGCCTGGCAGGCACAGACTCCTCGTGCATACTGGCTGAGCTGTTACTGGGTATTTAGCTTTGGAGGTGACCAGAGAGGCAGGAAGAAATCCAGGGGAGGGTGGAGTCTGGATACAGCCCTGGGTCACTGGTATAAGGGCGGCTGATGTGAAAGCCCCTGTGGGCTGATGTGGGTTTGGGTGTTGGGAGAGAACATGAGGTGGCAGAGAATCTGGAGAAGACGGGGTAGCGGCAATCTTGGGTTTCTAATAATAGTGGGTGGCAGAAGGCCTGCTGTGCCCCACCTGTGGCTGAGGGAGGAGGTGAAGAGGCTGGCCATGCCTGGCAGGAGGTGGAGGCTGGTGTCCTGGCTGAGTGCTGGACAAGGTAGAAAGTCTGAGGGAGATCCGCTTTGTCTCCCAGTCCTGTCTGGGTCTATCAGCTCTGGCAGTGTGTATGGTACAAATCTGAGTCTTGGGAGCCCGAGGGAACATGCCCTAGCCCTCTTTTTCTCCACTGTGAACATTCGAGGCTATGCCTTACAGTTGGGCTTTTTTTTTTTTTTTNTTTTGGTTTTTCGAGACAGGGTTTCTCTGTGGCTTTGGAGCCTGCGCTGGAACTAGCTCTTGTAGACCAGGCTGGTCTCGAACTCAAAAAGATCCGCCTGCCTCTGCCTCCTGAGTGCTGGGATTAAAGGCGTGCACCACCGCTGCCCTGCTACAGTTGGGCTTTTGAGGCCTGTGCCCACGCAGCAGGATATTTTGGGGGAGGTCCTGGCGAACTGCCCACATCAGGGGCTCTCTGGAGTGGAGACTTGTCTGGTGGCTCTGTTGGGAGCTGGGGGAGGAAACCTTTGCATCCCTTTTCCTGGGGATGTTGCCCTTCCAGTTGTAGGAATGTTGCAGGTGGCTCCCAGGGCTGGCTGGTGCCTTGGGGCTACTGGGCTTCCGAGTTTTACTTGAACCCAGGGAACCTGACTGCACTTGGATCTCTGCCACACTTCTACAGCTGTTGTACCTATGGAGTGGGGTGGGGTGCTGTAAGGACACAGGAGGGGTCAGTGTAGCCCTTTCTTGGTAGGTACCTGGCTCTTGGGACCCTCCAGGGTTGCATGTCTTCCTGCAGCTCAGGGCTCCCTCCCTCCTCTGTCCATTTCCCTCCTGCGGCCAACCTATCTGGCAGGTGTCAGGGTTGAGTGGCTCCTTGTTTGTGGAGGCTCCAGTTAGGGGTTACAGAAGTAAAGGCTTTCAAAGTTATTTTCCTAATTCGCTGTGCTATTTCCTTTCCATGTGACTGGTTATGAGTGGGGGAGGGGCCGTCCAGGTGCTGCCAGGAGGCCTGGCTTGGATTCTGAGCCCAATTGAAAGAGTTGAAACTTGTCCTGGTAGAGCTTTTTGGAGGTTGTAGAGGAGAGACGGTGAGGCTGTTGGGGACAGGCAAGCTGGAAGGCAGCAGCTGTTCTCTTGGGCAGGGTCTTCACTTAGTGCTGTTGCCACCTCAGGAGCCTGTAGCATTTTGCCAAATATAGGTTGGCTTAGAGGCCATACTGTGTTTGTGGAGTCAGATGTTGGCTTTTAGAACTAAAACTTTTGCCAATGTTCCGTTTGAGATCTGGGGCAGAACTGAAGTTAAAATGTTAGTATTTTTGCAGTAAGACATGAAGCTTCCTGTTAAGTGGATAGAGTAAGACTATAAATAGGCTGGGCAATGGCACACTCATTTAATCCCAGCACTTGCTAGGCAGAGGCAGGTGAAACTCTGTGAGTTTGAGGCCAGCCTGATCTACATAAAGAGTCAGGGCTATATGAGAACAAACAACAAAACAGAGAGTAAATTAACCTCATACGTTCAGGTCAGCCGTGTCCAGGTTGGGCTTGCTCCTGCTTTAGGAAAAGTTCTGCTTCCAGAGAACTTTTGTTTGGTCATTTGGAATTGTGGGTTGGGGGCATGTGCTGTCTTGCTCACAGCTAAAGATAGAGGGCCGGGACAGGTCTCTCTTCTCCATTCCTCTAGTCCATTGAAGCCTGCTTAGAATTGGGGTTCAGGTTGTTTTTTGTGGGATGAAGATATGTGAGGCTCCAGTCAAGATTCTTGGTTGCTGGCAGATGTTAAAAAAAAAAAATCCTTAGGTGACTGGTTCCCACGTGGTGTGACTGAAGGAACATCCTCACTTTCCCTGGAGGCATAGCTGAGCATCCCAGAGCAAGCTGAGGGGAAGGCTCTCTAGGGAGCATGAGGTTCTTAGTAGTACCAAGTCTGGCACTCCTGACTATGGAGTCAGCAGAAGGTGGCATTGCTTCCCAGCTCTGAGCCTCCTGACAGAAAGTGTGGGGCTTGCAGGGACCCCCAGGTATGTGAAACTAATGCTTTGAATTTTCCCAGTGCCTGAAGGCCCAACAGTGACAGGTCAGCTGGATCTGCTGTGGCTCTCTCTTGCTGGTGAAGTTATGAGCACAGTTAAAGGGTTCAGAAGATAAGAGGGGTCTTGAGTCAAGACACTCGGCCTGGCTACTTCTGGTAATTGTTCATCAGCCATGACGGAGTTCTCAGAGGAGTGACCTGCCATGCTGGCTCCTAGTTCTACATCTGAGACACTGGCTTGTGGTATGCTGCCACTCTAGAAGGCTTACCCCAAAATACAGCAGTAACTTATAGCTGGGATACTCATGTAGATGAGATGCAGGGCAACATGGAGAGCCCACCACAACACTGTACACCCTGGCATAATCTTACAGTGCCCCAACCACCGGCACCTTCTGAGCTCTGCACCTCCCTGAGTAGCTTGGTAGGTGCTTCTGTCTCTTTTCTTGAGTATTGAAGGTCTTGAGGCCCCTGGTTTCTTTCAGAGCTCCTGGTGGCCCAGTCAGAAAGCAAGATTTGCTTCCTGTGACCCAATGGTCATTTGTGGAAATTTTCTTTTTTCCCTTCTTAACCTTTTGAGACGTGTTATGTAGCTCAGGCTGGCCTCTAACTTGCTGTGTAACTAAGGATAACCTTGGACTTCTGACCCTCCTGCCTTTACCTCCTGAGTGCTGGGATTATGAATACACATAACTATACCCAGTTTCATGATATATTTTCTAACTGGAATATGCAGACCAGTATTTCTTGGAACTTTACCTAGCGATTGGACAGTTGTGAAAGTACTAGGAAAAATAGAAGGAGAGACCCAGACAGAAATGCCCTTAATGGGTCAGGACTATATGGCCGTCTACCAGCCAGAATGTGTCTAGGCCCAGGGCCCTAGCCACCTGTGCCTGGGGAAAGCTGCTGTCAGAGGGCAGCACATCAGCCTCAGGTAGTTTTCAGCTGAGTCTTTTGCCAGTTTCACCATTGGTTACAGAGGGCTCTGCAGCAGCATTCTGAAGACCTGCCCAGTCTTTGAATAGGCTAAAGAAATGTGGTGACGTGGTGACCTTGTGATAGTTAGGAAGGGACACTTTTATAAGAGTCATATGAGGGACAGACCTTGGTGGCACAGAACTTGGGAGGTGGAGGGAGGAGGTTCAGAAGTTCAAAGTCATCCTCAGTTATATAAGGAGTTTCAGAGACCCTGTTTTAATGCCCCACCCCCAAATTACACAAGAAGTAGCTTTGCTGACAAATGCAGGCATATCCTGATTCATGCTGCCTTAGAACAGGGTTTGGTTTCCCCTATGCTCTGGGGTAGCCCATCAGCAGCAGTGTTAACTAGCTCAAAGGTATTGGAAGTTCTGAATGAGTTGGAGTGGAAAGCTCCCAGAAGTGGAGAGTAAAGTTGTTTTCCAAACCTGCCTGTCCAGAGCCCCTTACCTGCAGAGCTTCTCAGGGTTCAGGTGCTGTGTATGCAGAGTGCTTTGGGGCTTACTATCCACCATAGGTTTGTGTCTGGAGGCTTCTTCTGATATATGGGAGAGGCTGGCATGGAGTTTGCCTTGTCGTCTAAGCAGTTGAAAACAAGATTCTCAGTATCTGGATTTGTCATGGCCCTAGGAAGTCCTAGAGCTGGGACCCTACCCATTACACCTGGTGAAGCCGTCAATTTTGGCTCTCACCTGTTTGGTCTTTTGTTTAAGCTGTCACTTTCCTGCTCTCCCCATGAGTAGTGAAAGGAGTAGCCAATGTGGTCTAAAGGACAGGTTGCTGTGTCTAAAACCATGGATGGTAAGAGGATGCTGGGAGGAACTCCTAGCTAAACTCCTCCACCTCCCATTCCTACCCAGTGGGAACAGAGTAGGTAGGGTCAGCCGGCAGCTTGCTGTTGCTGTGATAGCCCTGATGAACCCTGTGTCCTTTGCATCATCTCCCATATCAACCAGTGTCTCTTCAGCAGCCCTCCTCTTTGTTGTGTTATCTTGGTCTTGGCCCAGTTCCTTCTCTGTCCCAGCAGTGTGCACTGCTCATGGGCTTGTGCCTGGAGCACTGGAGAGCCCTGTTGGGAGAAGTGCGTGGGAGTCTGTTTGGTAGAAGTGAGACTTGGTGTCTAGAACTTTTCAGAGGAGCCTTTGGAGCTCTGCTTCTCACCTTTGGGTGAGAGAAGATCCTTGAGCTACCTATGGTGACAAAGGCCTGGAATCCTAATAGGCTGAGGCAGGAGGAGCCAGAGTTTCAGGCCAGTCTGGGTCATGGGGAGAAAATGACATGTGACTGAGACAACATTACGTCACTGGACCTGTTTTCATGCTTGATACAGGTTTTTCATGATGTCCCTTTGTCTTTCTGTTTCACATTCTGTATGTTGGAAGCAGACTTTTGTTTTTTTTTAAAGGATTTATTGATTTTTATGTGCATTGGTATTTTTTACTTGCATGTACATCTGTGTGAAGGTGTTGGATCCCCTGGAACTGGATTTATGGACAATTGTGAACTGCCCTGTGGATGCTGGGACTTGAGCCCAGGTCCTTGAGAGGAGGAGCCAGTGCTCTTAACCACTGAGCCATCTCCTCAGCCCCATAGACTTACAGCTGACCTGAGTCTGGTCTTTACACCAACCAAATGATCACTTTTAACAGTGTCCCTTAGAGGACAGCAAAGAGACCTAAAGCATTTCAGCACTGGAGAAGCACTCTGGGTCTGGGGACAGAGCACTTGGCTACTCAGGAGGCTCTGGCTGGCTTCTGTTCCCAGCACAGCAGATACTCTAGTGTAGGTTTCATTTTCAGGGTGTCTTATTTTTCAGAGGTGTAGACTCATTTGCTTCACTCTTGTTTTTCTGTTGTATCATGAAGGCAGAAGTCAGAGGACAACTTCATGGAGTTGGTTCTATCCTTCCACCTTTATGTGGGTCCCAGGGATTGAGGGGATCGAACTTAAGGTCATCAGGATTTTGTGGCAAGTGCCTTTACAGCTGAGCCATCTCACCAGCCCCAGCTCACCCCTTTTGCAAGACTGTGACCAGTGGAAAGTTCTTGCCTTTATTTGCGTTAGGTGATACCTTTCATTGTGTTCTTTGAATTTGCCCGGGATGCCCTCAGTAGCAGTGGCAGTTTATACTGGCTCCAGCCAGTTCTGTGCAGTCCAACTCTGGGCTGTCACTGGGTGCGTGTGTGCCATTCCCAGCACATTCCCCCTGCAAGTCAGGCAGGCACCCAGTGTAGATTGTGTGTGTGTGTGTGTGTGTGTGTGTGTGTGTGTGTGTGTGTGTGTGTGTGACGTCCCATGGGTTATCAAGCTTGGGGTCCTAACTTGGTGCTTCTCTCTGCAGGGTTGGTGTCCTGGAGTACTGCTTCACCTGCCTGGGCATCTTCTTGGCCATTGTCCTGTTTCCTTTTGGGTTCATCTGCTGCTTTGCATTGAGGAAGCGAAGATGCCCCAACTGTGGAGCAGTCTTTACTTAAAGGGAACAACACACCCAGTTTTCCTACATTCAGCTATCTTTTCTAATGTAAATGTTGTGTACAATAGTTTTATTTGATTAAGCTTCAGGACTGTTTTGTAAAGTGTGGTGGGATAGAATTGGCATTTGTGCGCTGACTCGCAGAGGTGGAAGAAGGCAGCAAACTGCTCCCGAGGTTAAAGATAACTCAAGAAAGCACTGCTTCTATTTTTTGCAGTCTTCAATTTGAGAATGGTGAGAGATACTGTTTTAAATAAATGAGATTCATACCATTGTGTATCTTGTTCTGCTTGCCCAGTGTTTTTACACACTGCCCCTCTGTGAAGTCCTTGCAAAGGCCACCCGTGGCTATCTTCTAGTCCTAAGGTATCACTTATGGCTCAGAACATGTGTTTCAGACTCTCCTTTATTATCAGCATGAAACAAATAGTTACCTTGGTGTTTGCAGAGCTGGGGCGTGAGTCCCAAGGTAAGTGACCCTGTGAGGGAGAGCACACCTCAGCAGGTGTTTCTGTATGTGTGTGACAGAGGAAGGGTGTGAGTTCTCAGTGCACTCCCCCTTCTTCAAATATCCAAAAGCCATACTTGGCTTGTTCTGTCGGTGAAAACAGGCTTTCTACCTTAACCTTTACACAGGGATTGTGTTTCCCCATCAGGCCTAACCTGCCTAATACAGAGATATGACGGCATGACCCTGACTTTGTGATCTAGGGAGGGTGTTGGCAAGGGCAGGCCCAACCACTTGCCCTTCATGGGGGGCAGCAGGTTTGTCCTTCCACATGAGCCTGGCACTGCTTGGCCCAGCTGGAAAGACTGAAGTTTCATATACACAAACGCAATTTCCAGCTTGGGAAAAATGATTTCTGTGAGATTCAAGAATCTGGTAAGCAGCAAGCTTCTGTCCATAGTGACTTGCCTGGATGTGAATTTTAATTGCCATTCCAGAATGGGTCTACATCTTGGGCAGGTAGGGACAGACTCTGATCCCGGGCTCAAGACTCTGTGCAGTGGCCTGAACTGTTGGTCTGAGCCAGAAGTCTTGAGTGTGAGACAGTGTCAGGATGCAGTAGTGCCCTGGCCCTCCTGACCACCAGTCACCAGGCTTCAGAAGTGCCGTTTACAGGCTAGTATCTGATTGAAAAATGGAGAAGCTTGACCCTCAGATGTGTCACCAAGCTTTAGAGATGTACACAGACCCTTGCTGTTAACCACTGGACTTAGTAGCTCCTGGAGATAATTTTACAAGTGCCATTGAGGTGGGCAGACTGTCTCAGCATTCTGCAGCAATGCCTGTCAATTGAGGTCGGAATTCTCAATCGTTACACATTTGTTTAATCAAAAGGTTAAAATTTGGTCATTTAAAAATTATATTTAATATAGCTTTTTAATTTATATTGCTTACTATATTTGCATGCTCTGATGCAAACTTACATATTTTCTTTAGATGAGCATCATAATGCACAGGCTTTATAAAATAAAACTGTGGTCTTTTTCCATTCAGCTACAGAAAGCCAGGCACAAAAGCATAGATAAGACTATCCCTTATTCTGGCTATTTGCTTAAAAATAAAAATTAAAAGAACTTGAACCAAATTTACTGCTTTTTGAATAGAAAAGGAAGGAAATATTTCAAATGATTGATCTGTTCACTAAGCTACTCATTTACCTTAAAGACAAAAAGTGTAAACCCAGTTCTGTTAAACTGAGAAAATATATTGATTTGCTCAAGTGGGGTTCATTGAAATCAGGCACCCTCTGAAACTTCGACAGTGCCTGTACCCGTTCAGCAACCTATTGTCTTGCAGGTTAGAACTCAGGTAGAGGGTTTCTATCTTCATCGAATGATTGGTGCTGATCGATCATTTGTCACTGTTGGCCGGAGTTTCACAGTAGCAAAGGGGTTTTCTCCACTATAGGGGAGGAAAGGGAAAGGAGGAAGAAAGAATATAAGTACTGCTTCAGAATAGGAGTTAGATGTGTGTGTGTATGGGGTGTATACACACAACAGTGTATTTGCCCACATGTGCAGGCTAAAGTCATTATTAGGTGTTCCTATCATACTCCACTTTCTATTTTGAGACCGGAATTCACTGTTTTATGGGTTGGCATCGAGTACCCAGAATCTGCCTGTCTTCCTCCATGGTGCTGCGGTTACATATATTTACTGTGATATCCTGCTTTTCTGTGTGTGTTGGGAATTTGAACTCAGGTCCTTTTTATGCTTGTGTAGCAAGGACTTTACTCATTGAGCCATCTTCCCACTACATTCAAAATCTGGACTTGAATACACAGGTATCTGACAGCTTACTATGCTGAGCTAGAGAGCAGGTCACACAGGAAGGAGCCCTGTGGAATAGGCCACCTGCCTTGGGTTAGAGCTGAAACATGCTGCCCTACACCCCACTGTCTAAAGCCAGTTTCCTCCATCTCCATGAAGGGCCTTTGGGGGACAGTACTGGCCACTTCCTTAGCAGAGCAAGCAACATTACACTGACTTCATGATTAGGTTACACATACCTGAGGAATGGTGGCTTTGCGGTCCCATTTGCATCACTCTGGAAAAGACAGAGATTATGGAAGGATTGAAATTGGGACATTTTTATAAGACCCACAGGTAAATACATGCAAAGTTAGGTTTAAAGCCCCTGATGGAGCTGGAGATAGTTCAGTGAAGAATGTTCTTTTTTTTTTTTTTTTGAGACAGGGTTTCTCTGTGGCTTTGGAGCTTGTCCTGGAACTAGATCTTGTAAACCAGGCTGGCCTCGAACTCAAAGAGATCCACCTGCCTCTACCTCCTGAGTGCTGGGATTAAAGGTGTGCGCCACCACTACCCGGCTTGAAGGATGCTGTTTTTGTAGAGGACCTGAGGTCAGTTCCCAGTCCCTATACAAATGCTCACACACACCTGCATCTTCAGGGCATCTGACTTCTTGAATTTGTACTCATGTGTTCAAACACACATGTAGACACATAAATAAAAGTAAATCTTTAAAGCTGTTCATGTTTAAAAGCATCTCCTGATGTCCAAATTATTTCCAAAGAAGTCAAGAAGAGAAAATGTTTTAGATTATCAAGGGCCTTTTGTGTGTTAGAAGGCGGAATAAAGCGGTGCCTTGAAGTATGGCAGCAGTGCTCACGCAGGTCAGCATGGAACATCCTGAATGCTCACAGAAACTCAGATCTTACCAAATTATACCAAATTAAACTGAGCAACAGCGCTATGGTATGAAAGGAAAACAGATGTGTTTCAGACCCAAGCTATAGTATGGTATTAGTGACTGTGGGCTCCCCCTCCACTCCCATGCCCCATGCCTTTATTTTTGGAGTGGAATCCTCAATGATGACATGAAAGTAATAGCAAATTGGTTTGGGAGACTGATGCTAACTGCTAGAGCTGGCCATCTGACAACCTGGGGTGTGGCTTTGTAGCACACTTAACCTAGTTTGTAAGAGGTCCGGGCTCAACCCCAGGGAAGCAGGGAGACAACAAGGGTGGGGGATTCTAAATTGAGGATCTGTTCAAATCCTGCAGGTGTGTGGCTCTGAGCTTCACAGCAGGTCACAGATACCACCTCCCTCCAACACACCTCTTTTCCAGAATTCTAAAAATCTTGCAGTCTTAAATTTCCTGTCGTTCCTCTAAGAGAGCACTGGCTGAGCACCGCCCAGCAGAGGGCAGTAGAATATTATCTTAAGCACCAAAGCTGTCTTCAAGTGCCTAGAAAGCTTCCCAGGCAGTCTTGGGCACATGTAGGTTCAAAGCAAACAACTCATTTTCTAATGTGAGTTCTGAGGCTGAAGTCCTGGGCCAGGACTCCTGCAGGGCAGCATCGCTTTCATACTGAGCGGATATAATGTCAGGCAGGGGCAGGCTGCAGGCCTTAGGCTGTGACCTCAGTCCCCGGGCTCCCTAGCACAGTCATCTAGCACAGGACTCAGTGTATACTCATCACAAGCACAAAGCGACTGCCTGGCTTGGCACATCTTAATCAGGCTTGAAGTGGCGTAAAAGTGATTTCTTCCTGCAGGGCACTCAGCTTCTTTAGCAGGCCTCTGGACAGTCATTTCTGATGTAACTTCTTATGATAGGGATGATGAAGAGCCGGCTTATGATTTCCTTTTAAAGAGCATCAGGAGATCCTGCCAGTTGCCTGCTCAAATTGCTGGCATGATTGGACTGCCTGGAGCAGCAATCCAGGCAACAGCCGGTCTTCAAGGGGCCTCTTGGCGCCCAGAAGTCAGTCTAGAAGAGCAGCCTTGCAGCACCAGGCTACCTAACTTTCCCATTGGACACTCCTGGACAAAACACTGTCCTATCCTGTGTGACCGTGAGGAGGACAGCATCATATCCTCAACTGGAAACCAGAAAGCTCTTCACGTGACATCGCCTGCAGTTAGCCCTCCTAAAACTACCAGTTCAGTGGCCTTTTAAGGAGCCAGGTTGCTTTAGTACTCAGCACACTAAGTCAGAGAAACAAGCACAGCAAATCCTTGAAAGTAAAGTGTGTCCATGTGGCCCTAGACACCAACATACTCTGGACAGGCCTCTCATAGCCCCAAGTAAAAATGCACTAAAGTCCAACAGAATAGCTCTTGACTTTCATCCATTCTGTCCCTATGAGACCTCAGTGCCAGGACATGGGGATCCTGGTCTTGGGGGGAAAACAGTAACTGTGTGGGGCATGCACAGAGAATCTGAGAACGTTGTTTGCTAATCTGTGGCTGATTGGACAATCTCTTTAAGAAAATTCATTTTAAGGGCAGGTGTGGTATCTAACACCCATATGCCCAGTACTTGAAAAGAGAGAAGAGTTCGAGGCCACCCTGGGCCACATAATGAGATCATATCTCAATTCCCCCTACCCACTCCCCCAAAAAGATGTAGGAATATTGTTCAGTTGATAGAGTATTTGTCTAGCATGCACTAGACCCTGGGTTCTACTACTAGCACTGTATAACTGGCCATGGCGGCACCAAGTTGTAACTTCAGCACTGTGGAGGTGGAGCAAGAGAATCGGAAATTAAAGGTCATTCTTGGCTATACAACAAGTTTTAGGCTAGTGTGGACTGTATGACTTTTATAAAAAAAAATGAGAAAAAAATATTCTATGTGTTATTCTAAGACATACATGGATCTAATCTACATGGGAAGTAGAAAAAGACAAGATCTCCTGAGTAATTTGGGAGCATGGGGACCATGGAAGAAGGTAGAGGGGGAGGGGAGCAGAGAAAATAATAATTACAAAAAGTGTTTACTTGGAAATCAAACATAGACAAGTCCCGACTTAAGGTGGTTTGGCGTGATTGCTTTCAATGGTATGAAAGTGATACAGTCAGTAGGAAACTACAGTGAATTTGGGATGTAGTTTTTTCCTGGACTGGTGGCTTGTGTTCCAGTCCCTTCCCGTGGGATCCTGGAGTTACTGCTGAGACGCAGCTTCAGGCACTCTGCAGTACGCTGGCTCACTAAGCTAGGATGTGCCATAAATTAGGTGATGCCGGACATAACCACCACAGCAAAAATCCAGGAACATCTGTACAGGGTGTTTTCAGGTAGCTGAGAAGCCAAAATGGCCATTGCACTTGTTCCTTATTTACCCTCTTTGAAGCAGCACTATTCTGTTGCTGATTCCCCTATCTGTGCTCCTAGAACTTCTGATTTGAGTTGGTAGCAGTGACATGGTAGCAGTGTCATTGGAAGATTGGCAGTTCTCTCTATGGTATGCATAGGATCTTGGAATATTCAAGAAGTGTCTGTTCTTTCTGTGAGTGGTAAAAACTCAGTAGAAACCCATCATCTAATCTCACCCTGAACTGTGAAGCCCTTTGTATTTACATAGGGTTACTGTCCATCTCTTTTAAGAGAAGGCAAAGTAAAGTAAACATCCTTAGTGGGATTTAAGCCTGGGTAGGGAGACTGAAGTATTTCCACCTTTGGATTTTGAAAGCCTAGTGTGCCCCCCACCACGCCCCAGGCTAACCATGACCTTGAAGGGGTTTGTGTCCTGGGGATGGGACCCACAGCTTTACTCAGCCCACACAAGCTCTCTAACAACTGAGCTACCTCCCCATTATTTTCTAGTGACTTGACTTTTACTAGCTGGTATTTTCCATTATCCTTTGGATCAGAAAGGCAATCTGCACCCTATCAGGTCCTTGGTAAACAGCTGAGAAGTGGAATGTGCCTTATCGGTCAGAGCTCCCAGCTCCCTTCCCCTCCTTGTACTGATAAACAGAGCTAGAGACTTTACAGCTCTGTTTCTCAATCCACTGCAGACCTAGGAAGTGGCTGTCATTCTTCTGCCTCCCCCTTTCCTCCATTTCCCACGGCCCTGTAACCCATTTCACCATTGTATCTAGCCAGGCCAGCTCACAGCAAGGTCCAGGAGCAGCAGCTCAATTGGTTGCGGGAGGAGAAATGCTGTGATTCCATTATGTGTGGGTGTCAGGTTGGATCAGGAGGTGAAAATAGCTATCATCCATCCTTGTCTCTATATTTACTTAAATCTGTATCAAAAATAAGTATAATTGAGTGTTAATCATATCCTGGAAATATACATATTACTAAAACTTTCCCTTTAATATTTTTCTAGCTTTCAGAAAACCAAATCAAATTCATCCTTTTTACATTTGAGTGGTACTGGGAGATCCGCACTTGTGAACCATGTACTGCTGAACAAAAGTTACCTTGTAGGGCTGGAGAGATGGCTCAGCAGTTAAGAGCACTGACTGCTCTTCTCAAGGACCCGGGTTCAATTCCCAGCACCCACATGGCAGCTCACAACTGTCTGAAAATCCAGTTCCAGGGGATCTGACACCTTCACACCAATGCACATAAAATAAAGTTAAATAAACCATAAAAATTTTTTAAAAAAAGTTACCTTGTAATTGGTTTTTGCTGTGGACGAACTGTGGAATTGCACCCCTTCTGAGAAATGGGGAGTATACGCATGATCTACAGAAAGGATTCTACAATTGTAAAACCTAACAGGAAGACAAGCAGTAGATAGAAGAGGTGTGGACTCAGTTGTACCTGCTGCAAGAGGACCACTGGGGAAGGGTCAGTGAGGAAGCCGTGGTGAACACAAGCGGGGCAGGCTCTGGTTCCACCTGGCTCTGTCCACACCTGGTTGTGCTGCAGCAGTGCACACACTTTCAGCTGCTCATCCTCCCAAGAGTCTAGCTCTGTTTTCTATTCTCAGCCTCCTTCCAGTTTTCTCCATGCTGTTTTCAAAGAGACACCTGCTACTACCCCATCCCATTCACATCCCACAGAGCCTCCTTAGCCGGTATGGATCACAGTCTCAGCAACCATAACCATGCCTTCACCAACACCCCCGACTCTCCAATCCTCCCACTCCAGTACTATGACCTCAGTTAATCCCCAACCATTCGGTCATGCTTGAGGCCTCTCCTGTAACGATAGACTGTGTATGGTGGGAAGTACCACAGATTGTGATGATGTCCTGAATTTGCAGTCAGCAAGACTTCCAGTGATACATTTCTCAGAATGTATGCTATGTATGATTCTACACGTTATCATTCTTTTCATCTGAACTTGAGCAGCTGAGAAGCACAGTGACAATTTCCAGTCACTGCCAGCAGCTTTAATGGGTGCATGGTATGGCCCACCTCCTGCTTTCCTGTGGTGTACAAGAACTCACTCTGCACACTTAGTTTGTCAACCTGCTTGATACCTGGACCTACCACAGCAGCTGATGATCATTAAACAAGCAACCAGAAACCTAGCTAGGACACACTGGCCAAGTCAGCGCCTGCCTTGCCTTCTCAGACTGGACACTGAGGATACACAAGCTCTTAGCCTGGATGCATCTGACTCTCAGCCATCCTCCTTTCTCCATCTTTCCCTCTTCTGCTTCCACTGGAGAGAAACATCAGGAGAAAGTCCAGTCACCCCCTAGCTCCATTCCCTGTGTATGTACATCACACACAATGTTTAAACTTGCTGCTGTCTCATAAACATCTCCAGGGACTTCTGCACAGTGGTTCTTTCCTGTCACAGCTTGAATGTCACTTCAGAGAGACCATAGCTACATATACTGCCCCATGATGCCTGCTGTCCTGGAAGTACCCTGTATTTGGGACAGAAGGGCTGACTCTCAGATGCAAGAATGTATCTAGTAGGCTGCCTTTGCTTCTCAATAAGCTCTGGCTGAAGGTCTTGCCCCCGACAACCTAGACCCACTGAAGTCTAGCTCTCTCTCCAGGCAGCTTGAAGGCCATCCCAGCATGCTGCTCTCAGTGGAATCCCCGGAGGCCTAGGCCCAGCTCCCCACTCTGAATGAATCTTCTTTTTGCCCTTTCTCAGGGCTCTATCTTGTGATGCTGAACTAAACAAATTTAACCTGTCACATCCATCCAGGATGTCACCCTATCCATTAGTACCTCCCCCTATTTTCATTCTCAGCATGGCTTTTAACCTGTTTGGGTTTTTTATTTGCTTCCAATCACTAGGATCTAAGTTCTAAAGGAGCAGGGCCCTCACCTTTTTGTCTAGAGCCCACACTGTGCCAGGTGCTCTGTAGACACTCCACCTGCAGTTGCCAAGGTCAAAGAGGTGGCTAGGAGACCAAACATTCCACGTTCCTTCTCAGGGACAGTTAAGGATTAATGACAGTGTTTGCACATTGGCCAGCACAAAGTCCCTAATTTTAAAGCTTAGCCACTCTCCTTTTCAGAAAACAACAGGAAAGGAACACAATGCAGAGGAAGAGGATTGAAAATAAAAGACTAAGGCAAAAGCAAGGAGACATGAAAGTTCCAATACGACCCAGCAAACAAACAGTTCAATTGTCCTGCACAAGATAAAGTAAAAAGGCAAGAAAGCAGGCTTAGAGTTGGGGAAAGCATGTGTCTTTGAAGAAGAGAACCCCATGCCATCATCCCCCATCACCCATGAACAGAGCTAGGGCTTCTCGTCAGCACTCACAGGAGATGTGGGTGTGGCATCTGGTCTGGACACTGGGGCTTTGAAAGTAGAAGTAGAAGTAGTCTTGGGAGCATCTGCTCTCTTGTTTGAGGTGGCTCCCATGGTCAGGCACTCCAGGTAGTCAGGAGGTGGGATGGCAACACTGCTCTTCTCAGTCAGGTCCACAGTACTGATGCTTCTTACTGGTGCAGGGCTTAAAGCCAAAGGTTAGGGAGCCAAATTAGATGAGGTCATGCCACTTGCACCCCTGTGACCCAAACATCCCATGGCCAAGACTATTAACCCTAGTAAGGATGTGTCAGGGCTGGAGAGATGGCTCAGCAGTTAAGAATGCTGGCTGTTCTTCCAGATGACTCCAGTTTGATTCCCAGCATCCTCATGGTGGATCACAACTACTGTAACTCCAGTTCCAGAGATCTGGAACTTCTAGCCTCTGAAGGCACTGTGCACACATATGGTGCAGACATACATGAAATCAAAACATCCATTCACATGGGAAAAAAATGAAGAGGGAATTACAGCACTGCACTGTATACATACATAGTAGTTTATATGCATTAAGTGTGCAAGTTATATACATTTGCTAGGTATTGAGACCCTGTCTCAAAAGACGACTTTTACCTACTCCCTAAATGGATAGTTTTTTCTTCTGGGTACGATGGCATTTTTAGACTCTGCTAGAGGGGAACATATGGAGATGGTTTATGCGGAGAGGGCCTGAAGGATGCTGAGCATGGCATTTGAGGGTCCAGAGGTTGGAGAGTAGTATGCATAAGGGAGTAAAGTTCAGTGTGGACATGTTATGTCTGAGGGTCCATTGGCAGCCGGCTAGAAATAGCCACATTTCAGTCTGGATAACTTATGACTGAGTTTCAGTCTTGGTCCTGTACTCTTAGCTGTGTGTCCCTGAGCCAGTTCTTCTTTTGTTTGTTTGTTTTCAAGACAAGGGTTTCTCTGTATCTTTGGAGCCTGACCTGGAACTAGCTCTTGTAGACGAGGCTGGCCTTGAACTCACAGAGATCCGTCTGCCTCTGCCTCCCGAGTGCTGGGATTAAAGGGAAGCATGTACCATCACTGCCTGGCTTTGAGCCAGTTCTTAAAACTTTCTTGTGCCTCAGTTTCCTTAGTTTTAAAGCGGAGCCCTATCTCACAGGGTTGAGAGAATTCACTGTGGTAAGCAATTTAAAGCACTTGGGATTGTCTCTAAAAGATGGCTTTTTTTTTTTTTTAAAGATTTTAAATGTATGTTTATCAGTTGTGAGCCACCTGACTGAGAGCTAAACTTGGGTCTTCTACAACAGTAGAATGCATTCTTAAACACTGAGCCGTCTCTCCAGCTCCAAGATGCCTATTTTTAATTGTCACACCCTAGACTGAAGAATTGGGGCTTATCAGCATGGAGGTTACAAGGGAGGTCCACTGGTGTAGTTGCAAGTATAAAGGTAAATGAAACATGGCTAATGAGTTGATCCGTGAGGAAGGTGCCAAGCTGGATAGCCTGAGTGAGAACTGACTCCTGCAGGTTGTCTTCTGACTTCTACACATGTGCTGTATGTAGCACCTGCTTCTCCCACAAAAATTAATAAATGAAATGTGGAAAAAAAGAAGAAGATGAAATAGCCCAGGGAACAAAGGGGGACGGAGGATGGATTCCAAGAAGCACGAGTGCCTATGTGGTGAATGGAGAAAGAACCCACAGAGGAGAGACAGAGGGAAGAGCAGGCACAGCACAGGCCAAGAATCAAGGTAACAGAGCATTGTACAGTGTCAGGGCTGCTGGTGAGAAACAGAAAACAGGTGCTGTGGATGTAGCACTGTATCTGGTGGGAACAGAGAGGGCTGAGGAGCTGGTGGCTGGGCCTTGTCACAGCAGATAGCCAGGGAAGCTCATGGACCCAAGAAATAGAAGAGAAGCAGTTGGCTCCTATTAAGTGTTAAAGGTTAATCCCAGCGTGGCTGCACTTCTAGGTTGTAGCTCTAAGTTTTCAGTTTCTCAGAGAGCTGGGCCATAGGCTCCTACCTTGGTGTAGGCATAGACACTGCTTCCTTCACATTTTCTTCCAGCAACTTTGTATATGATGATGGGAACCAACCCCTCCTAAAGGTAAAGAAAAAGACCCATCTGTGATACTTGAGAGAGGCACATAAGTAGTACTCATATTTGGGGACATCCTGATGACAGCTCGGGTAGGCTAGCCACTCATAAATGGGCTGAATGAAAAAAAGCTTTTATAGGTGTCTCCTACACACACACACACACACACACACACACACACACACACACACACACACACACACACACACACCATAATAGCTTGATGATCTGATCTCTGGAATCCACACGCTGGAGGAAGAGAACAGATTCCTGGAAGTTGTCCTCCTGCCTCTATACTGTATATGCACACATGCATGTATACACAAATACATATAAAAATATGCCTTTTGTCAGCAGTGACATAATATGATCTGATAATCTATTCTTGCATCAAGTTCACCTATACATGCACAAACTAGATTGTGATGTAATAACAGCACCTTCCCAAACTATAAAGAAGAATAAAGGGTTCCTACACCCACAGACAACTTGCAGTTTACAGGAATGACAGTGGTTCTCTGATGTGAGGGCCATTTGAACCTGGTGCAAATAGGTTCGTGCCAACTCACGCTTTGGTGGTGTCATGCTCTCCATAGAGCCAGCCGTCCTTCTCATCAGGGATGAGCAGTGTGATGATGTCCCCCTGGGAAAAGCTAAGTAAAGTCTTGTTATTGCCAGCAGTGTGAGGGAAGATGGTCTTCACTTTTTGCTTCTTCATCATGTTCAGTCCAGTTGCAACAGAAACCGATCTTTGTAAACTGGGATCTTCTGAAGTGTCTGTTGAAGTGAGCATGGGAATGATGGTAATTCAGAGAATGCTCAGCAGGCAAGTTCAAAGAGTAACCCCAGGAAACCATTTGTTTCTGTATCGTGCCCACATGATCCTTTTATGGAAACATAAATTCTGGCCTATTTTCAGGCCTTTCACATTGCCCACGAGGAGGAAACAGGTAGGTCTCAAGCCTGGAGGCCTTTGTAGAGGTTAGAGGAGCCCTGCAGCCCAGAGCACTTGTAAGAAGAGAAGCCCAGCACAGCATGCCAGCTTCACCTACACCATGGCAGCCAGGCCCACTTTTTCACTGGTGAATGCCCACACTTCATGCTCTTTCAGTTTGGAATACAGAGGCAGCTGAGGCAACAGCTTAATACTGCCTTTCTCTTGTGCTACAAGAAAAAGGAGTGAGTTGGAAATGCTGGTGTTGTGGCTTCTCACCTGAGCGCATAGAGGTGAGCTGCTGAGTTCCCTTGGTTGAGAATATGTCAAGAATCTCAGTGCTATACAGCCACTAGCCAGCCACCAGAGGAAGGCTGTGTGACTGCTGATATTGACGGACAAGGGAATTGAGCCCAAAAGAGTTCCAAGACTGGTCCAGCTCACAACTGGCAAATGGCAGCTATAGCCACTGGGGGCAGCTGAGTCCATAAACACCTATACTTGGGCACTATGCCACTACTGTCTCTAAACTTAAACACAGGCTGGTCTGTACCACTCCAGAAAATGGGAAACTGGCATGGGGATTTTAAATACCTGCTTTATTATTGCATCTTTGTAACGATTATAACACAAAATTTTGCTATTCTTTAACATGTCTCTAATTATCTCAGCACTAAATCTGCCAGGGATTTTCATTTGGCTTTTACCAAAAAGAACCAGTTATTTGAACGAATTATATACCTTAACTTTCTTCAAAAGCAAATAACTACAAGTTATTATTTTCCCTTGCTGAGCAAACCTGGTTGTCTTTATAGAAATCTTTTGTCTCAATCTCTCATCCCCTCCAACAACTGAATACTACAATCTGTGGGTTCTCTCCAGGCGCAACCTGACTGCCATCAGATTTGTACAGATATGCAACATTGTGTGAAACTAAATAATTATCATCTATCCTGTTTATTTTTAAATACAACACTTCTTAGACTGGAGAGATGACTCGTTGGTTAAGAACAAATACTGCAACTTGCAGAGAATCTGAATTAAGTCCCTTGCACCCATGGCAAGCAGCTCAAACTGCCTCTTACTCCAGTTCCAAGAGATTCTACCCCTCTTCTGGCCTCCATAAGCACTGTGCTCATGTGCATATATCCCCACACAGATACATATGATTAAAAAAAATATTTTTGGGGCAGGAGAGATGGCTCAGTGGTTAAGAGCACTTTCAGAGGTACCTGGGTTCAATTCCCAGCACTCACATGGCAGCTTAGAACTGTCTGTAATTACAGTTCCAGGGCACCTGACACCCATGGCAAAACACCTTTATGTAAAAAAATTAAAATTAAGAAAAAAATTGCCTAGGTTCTGTGTGATGAGAAGAGTGTATAAAGTGAGTAAAATGAAAGTTCTCATTAAAAAAAATACTAAAACACTTCTCAACAGTATATTTACTCCGTAGACATCTACCAGTAGGTAGAATTAGTGCTACAAAAACACATCACTTGGGTGGGCGGTAGTGGCGCATGCCTTTAATCCCAGCACCCGGGAGGCAGAGGCAGGTGGATCCTTGTGAATTGGAGACCAGCCTGGTCTACAAGAGCTAGTTCCAGGACAGGCTCCAAAGCTACAGAGAAACCCTGTCTCGAAAAACAAAACAAAACAAAACAAAAAAACCACATCACTCATGGTCTCCCCTTCACACATGCTAGACGAATGTCCTACTGTGGAGGTCCATTCTCAGCTCCAGACTTATTTCTTTGAGGTGTAAGTTATTCAAAGCCATGGCTGTATGTATCCATTATACCTGTGTGTCTGCCTTTCCTTCACAGTACAATTATCAAAATATTTGACAAATTATTTTTAAAATGTAAAAAGGGAGCTAGAGAGATGGTTTAGAGGTTAAAAGTACTTCCTGCTTTAGTCCTAGCATCTGTACTCAGTGGCTCACAATCACCTGCAACTCCACCTCCAGGGGATCTAACACCTTTCCTGGTCTCCAAGAGCATTAGCACACATGTGCCACACACTCCTGTCCCACACATACACATAAATAAAAACAAATATTTAAAAATTAAATGGAATAATTGAATAAGTTTCCATAAAAGAAATCAAGCTAAATCTCTTACCTGCTGAGTTGCTTATCTTTTCTGAACTCTGTGCAGCTGTTGCAGGGTTATTGAACATATCAATCAAAGGGCTGGTATAGGCTTTGATTGGAGGAGCAGGGGGCACCTTTGGTGAGTATTTAGAAAGAGTGTCATAATCTTTCCCAATCTGTAGAAACAAATCTTTATTAGTCTAATATTAGGACAATACAGATTTCTAGGATTGCTTTTTATCATATGGCAGAAACCCCCACTCTCAGTTGTGAATTATTTGAAAAGTATCATTAATTAAAAAAAAATTATTTTAGAGTCTTACTATGTAGTCCTGGCTAGTCTGGAACTCTGTGTGTTGACCAGGCTGTACTCAAACTCATGGAGAGCTGCTGTCTCTGCCTCCAAAATGCTGGAATTATAAGTGTGAGCCACCACATCTAGGTAGGCTCCCTTTTTGAGCGTTACTTGGCTACAGGTGTTTACATTCAAAACAATTTTTTGAAAGAATTTCAAATGTGTTCTATTAGTTTGTTAAACACATAGCTTCAAAAACAATTGAGTATCATGTATGCCCTGACCCAGATTCCCAAGCAAAGTCTTCATTATTTTGAAGCAATTCTCACTCAGACATATCATTTCTTTTCTTCTTCTTTTGGATAAAGGTCTCACTATGTAGTCTAGGCTGGCCTCAAACTTATGATCCTCCTGCTGCATTCTTCCAGGTGCTGAGTGGTACCAGAGTTTTTTAGTGTATTCTCTCAGACGTCTATACTGCCTTCATTGGTAATAAATTTATAATGTTCTCCCAGTAAAGTTAGCACTTGGATTTAGGGACATCATTTAAGGGATAATTAGTATACAATTGAGGGTTGGGGGAGGAATTTTATAAGCTCAGGGACCCTTTAAAAAAAAAGGGGGGGAACTGATGGGATTAATAGATTGGTATTTGTGAGCTATTTTTTATAGGTAATTATATTGGCATAGATTTTTGTATATGGATACAAAGTTAAATTATATCGTGTATGCATGCATATACTTCTACCTCTGTTTAAAACATTCTTGATGTATTGTTATATATATATTGATATATATTTACCATTTTACAGTGTACATTTCTACCACTGATTAAGATACTTATATATTGCTTATGTATTGATACCATATTGCAATGTATACTTGTAAATTGTTTACATTTGGAGGGTCATTGTCCTCATTTATTACACAGTTGTTTATTCACTTAGTCTTTAAGTCATATAGATATTAAGAATTGTAGATCAATAGTCATCTATGTTTGGCATATTTATAGCTAATCAGGTTCTTTAGATACATAGAGATTATATTCTGTATAAATAGTCTTCAACCTCTTCAAAGAGCTGTAGAAAATGGCATTTAATCTAACCTAGAATTCTGTGGTAAAGAGACACAAACGCTCCTGGCTACACCGATCTATTCCCGAGAGACTGTTGAGCACCAAGACACTCCAATTGGAGCTTGTCTTCTTCTTGGCAAAACCGGCCTCTGGGCAAGGAACTGCCCATACCTCAACTACTGACAAAATACATAAAAGCTGGAAATGGATAAGCAGAACTGTCAAATCCTGCCAAGACAGGGTAAGATGGTTTTGAAAATTTTCTTGCCTTTAAAAATAATCTGTCAGTTATTCTAGGCCTTAGCCAAAGTTGGTTGCTTCAACACTGCAAATGTGACTTTGGGTGATTGCCCAGGTAGCCAGCTGTCTCTGTGACTTGTTACATATTTTGGAAGTTGTTTGATTGCACTTCCTAATCACTCAGGTAATGTTATTTCCCTTCTCAGATCTTTGATTGGGTTGAAGATTAGATAAATGTAGTTAGTTACTTTCTTCTCACGACTTGGCCAATTTATTGATTGCATAAGAATTAAGCTAGTTGACTGAGATGGAGGGGGGAGGGCCTTGGGCTTCCCATAGGACAGGGTATCCTGCACCATCTTAAGGAAGCAGGGGGAGGGCAGTGGGGTAGTGGGGGAGCGGGAGGGCCGGGAACAAGGGGAGTAAATGTAAATTTTTCTTTTAACAATAAAAATTAAAAAAAATAAATAAATTTATAATGTTGAAATACAGCAGCAATAACATTTCTAATACATAATAGTGCTAAACAGTATAAAACATTTGCAGTCAATTCTAGTTCTAAAGGAAGAAGGGGAAGGTGAGGAAATGGGGTCTAGGAATAGGAAAGGAGGGTGCATGGTCTACCATAATCAGTCCCGGTCCCCTAGGTCAATGTGACTCATACTAGTAAACCGATTCCTACCATCTTGCTTCTCTCAATCATTGGTGAAGGCTGTGGTGTCCCAGACACTGGGGTGGAGATGGGCGTCTTGATCTCTTCTATCATGTTCATGATTTTCTCTGGTACTTTTGTGGCATCACAACAGGTTTCCTGCCACCGGGGCAGCTTGGAATTAAGTAATTCTGCAGACTATAAATCCAGAAGAAACAAATTAAAGACAAAGGCGCATTGTTTGAATTGCTAATAAAATCTGTCTCAAACAGCATCTCTACTGATGTGTTAAGAATTGTATCCAGAGTGGAGGCTTGGAGTCTAATTCAGCAGGCAGTTTAAGCAACTATGAACACCTACTGTGTCTTGACTGCTGAGGAGGCAGGCTCAGGACCTAATAGGAACTTACCTGCTTTCTCAGTGTGAATACAGAACTTCCAGTTAACATAATAAATAATCCATAATAAATGATTAAGAATCCTGTTGGGGCTGGGAGTAGCTCAGAGGCAGAATACATGCTTAGTATGCATGAGATGTGTGTGTGCTTATGTATATCTCAAAACCAAAACAATAAAACCATTCAAAAGCTAAAGGGAGGAGCTGAGCAACCAATACGAGAATCTTTCATTTTCCAGATAGCCTTGTAACACCTCTATTGCAATAAGAGGCGCAGGAGTGAAAGTGTCAGGCAAATGAATCAGACTCTGTTCCAGGAAGTCCACCTGTGGGAAAGAGTCTATAGGCTCAGTGGTGGGGATGGGAGGGTGCCTAGGGATGCTCTTGTCACAGTCTAAGAGGCTCTGCACAGTAGTTGGGTGGCAGCACAAAGACGGATAAATGGGCAGAGCTAAGACACTGCAGCTCTGGAAGCTGAGGAGCCAATCCTGTTCCCATAAACCAGGATCCGCTCCTGCAGCAAGACTCTCAGAGGTTCTCAAAACCTTTCAGTAAACTTCCTATCCAGGGCAGTATTCTGGTTGGAAAAAGAAGTAGGGTTCCATCCCTGAAGCTATTTGCATGGCAACAACACTTTTTTTTAAATTTATTTATTATGTATATAGTGTTCTGGGCACCAGATCTCCTTATAGATGGGTGTGAGCCATCATGTGGTTGCTGGGAATTGAACTCAGGACCTCCGGAACAGTAGTCAGTTCTCTCAACCTCTGAGCCATCTCTCCAGCCCAACAACACTGTTCTTTTTTTAACATTCACACCAACCACTTCTGACCCTGACAAGCTGGGGAGTGGCATAATGAAGATCACTTGCTAGCACTGGCTAAGGGAAGGACTAGGATGTTCTATCTGCAACAAGGGGGAATCACAAAGCAGTTTTCAAATAGCTGAAGGAGCTTCTGGTACAAAAAAAAAGCAGGATTGGTCTATGCTGTTCTACAGAATACTACTGGGACCCAAGGTTAAGTCTAAGAAAGACCTTGTCAGTAACTAGAGCTTTCTGAAAACATCCCAGGTTACCACACACAGTGGGACATTGCCAAAGGAGGAAAACTCAAGGTTGCTTCTATCCCTCTGAAGCTGTGACCTTGTCATTCTGCCACAGCAGGAATCCTTCATCATGGAAGTATGCATGCTTCTAAACTTGCTCAGCATTGCTCTCACTCATGTAAATGCACCGTGGGTGTCTACAGATGCATCCACACTAGAACAGACATGAAAATGAGCACCGGAGACAGCACTTTTTTATTATAACCATTTTAGATCTCAAGTATTTGAACTAGGAAGTTGCATAAACTTTTACAGAATGTGACACATGCACACTCAGGGCAGGGTTTCTCCCCTTGAGAAAGAGTTGACTTACGTTCTAGCTCTTGCAGAACTTTTTTTTTTTTTGGTTTTTCGAGACAGGGTTTCTTTTTTTTTTTTTTTTTTTTTTTT
>JAQHUG010000097.1:6444259-6458474 GCA_028555095.1 Dicrostonyx torquatus
TTTTCGAGACAGGGTTTCTCTGTGGCTTTGGAGCCTGTCCTGGAACTAGCTCTTGTAGACCAGGTTGGCCTCGAACTCACAGAGATCCGCCTGCCTCTGCCTCCCGAGTGCTGGGATTAAAGGCGTGCGGCACCACCGCCTGGCCAGAACTTCTCATATTTTGGAATTGTCTCTTAAATCACTCGCTTATGAACAGCAATGAATGTTTGACTTCAATCATGCTAGCTAAGGATGTTTACATAGGCCCAAGAGAATTAAAGGAAAAAAACCAAAACTACGATCATCTAGAACCACCCAGAGATTGGACCCAGTCAAGACAGTGACATTCGAGATGCACAGCCTACAAAAAGTTGACTTTAAAAAAAAAATGTGTCTTTTTATTGTTTTGTTTTGGAGTCATAGCCCAGGTTGGCCTCAACTCAGTCTGTAGCTGAGGATGACCTTGAACTTCTGATCCTTCTGGCCATACTTCCTGGGGATTACAGGTGTCTAACACTATACCCAGCTTATGCAGTGTGCTAGGAATCAAACCCAGTGCATGCTAGGCAAGCACTCTACCAACTGAGTTACAACTGGAGCCCCCAAATGTGTTATTTTTTCTACAAGGGATTTTAAATATGGATAAATTATGAAATTAATAATAAATAGATATTTGATTACTCATTCCACCTGTATTTCTGTAAAGGGCCATTGCTCTATACTGTGCTTATCTGTAAGGAGAGGAATCTCGAGGGCTTTTGAGTATAAGATAAAGTTACTGCCACACTTAGTGCAGTCTGTTGCACACTCACCTGCCGGTGATAGTAGTGTATGTGATTGGCAAAGCTACAGTGCTTGTCCACAAGAAAGCAGAAGCGCCTTTTTTCCTCAAGCAGGGCTTCTTTGCAGCCATCTGCAATGAACTTCTGAATTTCACTCTGGCGAGAAGTAACAGTCTCCACATACTATGAAAGTAAACAATAGAAGCATGACAGGAGGCATCAGATTGCTGCACAGCATGACATTTATCACTTGCCATCTTTATACCCAGTTTACTTTGATTATGGAGTAAACACTAAATGCAGATAAACACAGGACAAAATACTTGTAACCTGGCCTGAGTAGATACTCATCGTTATTAAGATACTGACTCATGTGTAGAGAAAGGTTAATGAAGGTTTTATATTCCCCACTGAGCAGCTGGCATCATATAACTACTCTAGGAATGACTCTCTTCTACTGAAAGATAATTTGGAACTAGAAAGTTTCAGTTTTGATCACAGTTCCAGGTACCAGCCATAGGATTTAACCTAAGCCTCATTTTCCTATGGTAAAATGAGGACAGTCAAGTCAAGCATGGTGGCACACACCTTTAATACTGGTACTTGAGAGGCAGAAACAGGCAGATTTCTGTGAGTTCTAGGCCAGGCAGGCTACACAGTGAGACCCTATCTCAAACAAACAGGAGGGATAGTCATGTTAATTACAAAGGTCTCCTTCTTTTCCCTGAGTTAAGGGGAGATGCCAATAACTTCTATGTGCTATTATGTTAATTCTGGAAAACGCCGCAGTACTAAGTCAGATTATATATGCTTTGTTTTTATTTTCTTCAACTCAGGGTGTCATCATGTAGCATAGACTAGACTAGAACTTAAGTCTCCTCCAATTCAGCCTTGAGAGAGCTGAGATTACTGGCATGTGCCACTATACTCAGCGTGGAATGTTTATATTTCACCTAGCAGTAGCACAGAGGGAGTGATATGGTATAGCTGATTGATGTAAGCCTCCCCTTAAACTGTACATACAATGATTGACAAAGAAAAATACCGCCGAAAAGCTCACCTCAATTTCTTTGTGTTCATATTTGAGTGCATTTCGTCCTCCTTGACTTTTTCTTCTGATCTTCTTCAACTCCGCCTGAGATTTCTCCAAAGAATCTAATTTATTCCTGTGTTCTGCTTGATATCTTTTCAGAGTAGCCTGTAAGTCAAATGTTGTTTTGCCATGGCACCATGCAAGCTGCCGTGAAACACTTCTGCTCACATTTCACCGTGCGTAGATAACTGGCTTTGACATCCTTGCACCCATATGGTTTCATTCTGGCTAGGGCTCAAGAATGCTAGTTCACACCTTCTCACATCCACTCTAGAGGATCCCTATTCCACTTGTATTCTTAGGCATTGTTAGTTCTAATGTTTCTGTTTATAAGCAGCTCTCTCTAAAGATAAAAAATGTCTTGTCTTTTTAATTCCCTTTTTTTTTCCAAAGGTTTTTAGACACTGGGTCGTCAGTGCTTTGATGAATACACAAACAATACTAAAGATCTGGGGATTTAACTCAGTGGCAGAGTGCTTTCCTAGTGTATGTCAAGCCCTGGGTTCCATCTCCAGCATACACACACACATGTGCGCTCTCTCTCTCAGCTGTTATATGATTTATAATTCAAGACCTACAGTGCAACTGTTCACAAGTGTTTGGGGTGCTGTATAACACAGTGTTTAAGAGACTAGGTTACAGTTATAGCTTCTTCCCTTATTACCTGTGTGAGCTCAATACTTAATTTCTATAAAACCCATGCTTCTCATCAAATCTGTAAGATGATCATAATAATATCTAGATAGGGGTTTTGTTAGGAACACAAATTAGAAAATGAGCTGGGAATGCTGGTCCATGCCTAGAACCTCTGCACTTGAGAGGTAGATAAAGAGTTTGAGGTCATCATCAGCTACCAATATGACTATTCTGGGCTCCATGAGTCCCTGTGAAGGGCAGTGAGTGGGAGGAAAGAGGTGGTTGGAGAGTTGACTAAGTGCTTAAGAACATTTTTCTGCTTTTGCAGAGGACCAGAATTTGGTTCCCAGCATCCATGTCAGTTGGCCTACAACTTTAACTCCAACTGCAACCTGTGTGTGTGCACTTACACTGTACTAACATATGTACACGGGTTGGGAGCTGGAGTTAAAGTTGTATACACACACACACACACGCACAAAGAAATCTTTTTTTTTAATAGAATGTAAAAGGCACAACTTGAAGTCCACCTCAGCAGGTGTGTGTAACCCCATGGACTGTGTGTGCATAGCTACAAACCTTGTAAAGATTTCTGGAGAGGACGATTTGGAAGGGTAACATGGGGAGACCACACTAAAACATAAAGGGGCTGGGGTTGGATGACAAAAGAAAGTAAGTTTCCTAATCAGAAAGGGAAGATGTCATACACCTTAGTCCTGGGAGTCAAAGGGCTGGTGAAGGGAGGCCTACAAACTGCCTGGATGGATGGCTGTGTGACAGGTAAGAAGTCACAGGTGTTCTCTCAAGCACAGTGATATCCAGGTGCTGCTTAGTGAAGGCACCAGCTGTAAAATACAGACACAGACGTCCTACCACACCAGCATGTTCTCTGAAAACTCCTTGTCCCTCACAGGAGTGATTTCCTACATTAGTTTTTTTTTTTTCCTGTGTTTTTGTTGCTGCTGTTTCTGTGGTTTATTTATTTATTTTATATTCTGTCTGTATGCATATCTGTGCACCATGTGTGTAAGGCCAGAAGAGAGCATCAAATCCCCTAGAACTGGAGCTACAGATGGTTGTGAGCTGCCCTGTGGATGCTGGAAATTGATCCTGGGTCCTTTGGAAGAGCCGTCAGAGCTCTTTACTGCTGAGCTATCACTCTAGCCCGTTTGTGTTTTGTTGTTGTTTTTGGTTTTTCTGTTGTTTTAATCTAGGGTCTCACAGTGTAGCTCAGGCTAACTTCAACATCATTGTCCTTATGTGTTGGGAATATGGGCATGTGCTTCCACACCCAGCACCTCTCTATTTTTTGTAACACACATACCAAGCAATGGCAAAAGTGAGCCCACTTAACCCAAAGGGAATGCTAGTTTTATATATTCCAGTTTGTGTCAGCAGCAAACTCCACTTTCAGCAGCAGCAGTGTGTGTGTGTGTGTGTGTGTGTGTGTGTGTGTGTGTGTGTGTGTGTGTAAGTTCTCCTAGGCTGAACACTCAGGTGTAGGCTGGGGTGGAGGAAAACTGCACTCACATTCATATACTTTACGTCAAGCTCTGTCTTCTTCTCCAGCTCATGGATAATCTCCTTATGGAATTTTTTGAACTGTTGACAAAATGAAAATTAAAAAATTTCACATCATATTTGAGTTTTAAGCAAAATTTTAAAAAATACATTTTAAAATATAACAACTGTCCACGTACATTTTCATCAAGAGTCTCATTGAGTTTCTTGTGGGTGCTGGAAATCTCTATGAGGACATGGCCTGTGAACAAAACCAGACATATAAGGGGAATCCATGGCATGGTTTTGCAAAGAAATAAATAGAAACAAAAATAGTGGAAGCAAACGATACAAAGTTTCCCTTAGGGTATCCAAACAGTAAACCACAAGGCAAGTATAGGGTGTGATGTCTCCCCAAGGAAGGTTCAGAGGAACCCTGTGAACTAACTTCCTACCTGGGTTAAGAGCACCTACTTTGTTCTTGGTTTCCCGCTGGTCTATTTTACTCACTCCCTCAGCCAAATCCTATAAAGATTTAAGTTTTTAAAACAGATTTTTGGTTTTGTTTATATGATTATGTAAATGTGTGCCGTGTGTGTGCCCATGGATGCCAGGAGATGATGTCAAATCTGGAGTTACAGGTGGTCATGAGACCTGATAGCTGGGGCTAAGATTCCAACTCATTTTCTCTAAAATGACAGCGTTGGTATTCGCTTTTACCATGGAGCTGTTTCTCCAGCCCTGTGATTTAACTTTGAATTCTCTTACAAAAGATTAACTCAGTCAACACAATAACTAATTATAGGAATGGAGGGTTTATTTTTATCTAATCCTTGGAGTAATCTGATTATCTGCTCATCACGGAGAAAATCATCTTCTTTTTCTCATTTTAGTTTCTATTATTTGTTCTGGAAAATATCAGCACAAGGGGAAACTGTAGCAGCCAGTGTTCCACCTTGGATATCCTGGGAGGACAGAGTCTCTGCAACAGAGAAATGTTCCAGGGCAAAGGAGTGGTCAAGAACCTCTCTGCCAACCTACCTGCCTCAGAAACCACACAAGTCTGATGAATACAAGCAGGAAAACAGAGGGACTCATTTGGAATGACTGCCACTGCTTTGTGAAACTACTACAAAATGTGCTCTATAGGTCAGTAGCAAGATCCAAAGGATTTTTTATGGCAAGCTGAACAGCTGTGGATGGAAAAGAATGACACATCCTGATAGAATAAGGAAAAAGAGACCTCATGGCCTCAGCTGTCACTACTGCACAAGTGATTCAACTCCACTTTCAGAAGCATTTGCAGACAGCTGCTTCCCAGATCTGCCAGGCCAGCCCAGCCCTTCCCTCATCTTCCATCTCAGAAATCCAGTCTCCTCCCAGACTTGGGTGTTCCATGTGTAAGAGTGAGCTCATTACGCCTCCTAGTCCACCTGTCCCCAGCCAGCTCATCATGGTGGAAGACCTCTCACCCATGTGTCATGCCCATGATGAAGAGTCACTTACTGTGCATTGGTGCCATCCACTGGGCCACCTTGAGGGAAGAACATGAATGAACCTTACACTACTTTTTTAGGCCACAACTATGCTTGTACTACCCTGAGGAGAAGACACACTGAACAAACCATGAAGTCACAGACATCCTTCCCAAGTGCACTCATCAGAAGTGGGAGGACTCTCCTTGGTCCCCACACAGATCCAGATGGCTCTGTGTCTCAGGAGAGTCTCCCTCATTCACTCCATCCCTGACTCGTTTGTGTTCTTATTTCTCTGGAGTATGTTCTCTTCTGGGTCAACTTTACTTGGTGCTTGGGATCTTTCTAAAAGCAAAGAAGGCAGCCTCCCTGTTCTCCCAAAGGTGTTCCAGATAAACAGACTCATGAGCTACAAGCCAAAGGCCTCTATGAACAAGTGCTGTGTAAACCTTGGGTATGGTGGACACAGAGTACCGCCTATAGAAATATAACCTGGAGAGGTCACAAGCCATCAGGATCCGGGGAGACACATTATTCCCTAAGCTCTGTGAACCTAAAGTTCCAGCCAGACAATGTGCTGGATAAAGGAGACTTGTGGCAGAATCATGCTCAGTATTCAGATTTTTTTTTTTAACCTACCATGTTCATTAGCTTCCCACCATGATGGTGCCATCTAAAAATTTCCAAAAGTTAATATGAAAAAACAAACAAGAGAAGACTGCAAGCTGGCCAAGAATACAACCATATTACTATGTCATTTCAGGTACTGAAGCATTCAGAGTTACTTTTATATCTATTTTGAACCATAAACAATTCCAAATAATATCCAGTTCAATTATTTGAAAAATAAGCACTTAGTTCTTGGCAAGCTGGATCTTAAGGAAAAAAAGAATCTAAAAATATTTTGGCTGAAACCATCAGAAGCATTCTGTTGGAAAGCAAAGCGGTCACACTTCTTTCTTATATGACCCTTCTTGAACTGTGTTTCCACAGTCCCACTCAAATGTGGACCTCAGAGCAGCATGTTGTGTGTTAAGCACAGCTCTGAACTCAGTGTTCTGCCCATACTCCTGTGTGGTTTCTGCCATTGCAGATAAGTTCAATGAAATGGGCCATTCACAGTGGCAGGACGGGAATCCCTGACCTTGTTATTCTTGTCCCTCATGGTTTGTGGCATTTCAAAGTTGGTCTTCCAGTGGTAACCCCGGAGTCCTTGGTTTTAAGAACTGACTGAAACAGGGGCTGGGGAGATGGCTCAGCGGTTTACGAGCATTGGCTGTTCTTCCAGAGGACCTAGGTTCAATTCCCAGCACCCACATGGCAGCTCACATCTGTCTGTAATTCTAGTTCTAGGGGATCCAAAACCCTCACACAGAGTATATACAGGCAAAACACCAGCATACATTAAATAAATAAATAAATCTTTAAAAAAATCAAAAAAAGCTGGGCGGCGGTGGTGCACGCCTTTAATCCCAGCACTCGGGAGGCAGAGGCAGGCGGATCTCTGTAAGTCAGCTCTGGTCTACAAGAGCTAGTTCCAGAACAGGCTCCAAAGCTACAGAGAAACCCTGTCTCGAATGAATGAATAAATAAATAAATTAAAGAATTGACTGAAAGACACCGTAGCTATCTATGATTGTACAAGCTGCCAAAGCATACCTTGAAACAGAACACGAAACTACCTTTAGGTTCAATCCACAGACGTTTATTGATAAAATGAGTAAGTCTCCAATTGAACAAGTATTACTTCAGGTTTGAAAATGTTCTGTTTCTGTGGTGTTTTACTCTTCATCCTCTAACCTACTTTTTCTTTCTTTTTTTTTGTTCTCTCTCTTTTTTTTCTTTTCTTTATTGTTAAAAGAAAAATTTACATTTACTCCCCTTGTCCCAGGCCCTCCCGCTGCTCCCACTACCCCACCGCCCTCCCCCTGCTTCCTTAAGATGGGGCAGGTTACCCTGCCCTGTGGAAAGCCCAAGGCCCTCCCCCCTCCATCTTGGTCTAAGAAGATGTGCATCCATATAGAATAGGTTCCCAAAAAAGCCAATACATGCAGAAGAGATAGGTCCCAGTGCCATTATCATTGGCTTCTCAGTCAGTCCCCATTGGCAGCCACATTCAGAGAGTCCAGTTAGGTCATATGCTCATTCAGTCCTGGTCCAGCTGGATTTGATGACCCCCAATAGATCAAGCACGCTGTCTCTGTTAGTGGGCCAGTCCCTCATGGTCCTGACGTCCTTGCTAATCTTCTCCCTCCTTCTGCCCTTCCACTGGACCTTGGTAGCACAATCCCTTGCTCTGATGTGAATGTGGGTCTCTGGCTCTATCTCCATCCATCATGCGAAATTTCTATGGTGACGATCAAGATATTCAACAATGTAACTATGGGACAAGGTCAGTTCAGGCACCCTCTCCTCTGCTGCCCAAGTACCTAGGCTAACCTACTTTTTCATGAATTATATTTGAGAGGGAGGAGCTGAGAAAGCACAACCCAGATTCAAACAGAGCACAACAGAGTACATGCCCGACAGGAAGCTGTGGCTGCATGCTGCACCAATCCATTCCTTCTTTTCAGCTTCGGAGCCAATATTTCAGGAAGAAATTCGTATCATTACAGTCATGTGCCTCAGTCTAAATAAATTAGATTCTTAAGGGTGCAATAATAAGAAATTTATTATTAAAATTAAACATTTTTGCATCACTGGAGATGGAACTGGGGTACTCACCCATGCTGGAAAAATGCTGTACCACTGAGCCACAGGGCTGGCTCAAAGGAATTTAGGTAAAATATGCATACATTTCAAATTCACAAACTCAACTTAGATAATGCTCATAGCAATAATGGCAAATAGCAGTATTGCTCTAGGTTTTAGGAACTATAAAGGAATGTATTCAATATTTTGAACAAAGTTATATAAGGATATTCATGTGGCCAGTAGGCAATGTGGCCTTGAAATGTTAAATAATAAAACTTAAAGAATGTTATAGGTATGAGATACTTTTTGTTTGCAATACTTTTATTGATTTTTTTTTCCTGGGTTGTACTGCAGATGGAACCCACAGCCTGGCTTGTTGGGCAAGTACTCAGCTCCCATTGGGAAGTTAGTTATTTCTTTGACACAGGGTCTTGTTATATTTATATAGCCCAGAATGTCCTCAAATTTGCGATTTTTCTACCTCTACCTTCCAAGTGTTGGGATTACAGACATGCACTACCACACCCAGCTGGTCTATTAATATGTTTCAGTGAGGTAAGTCTTTACCAATTCACAGTAAGAATGTGGAGGAGCCAGATGGAGTCTGCCAAGGACAGAGGCAAAGAACACATGCTGAATTCAGGCAGATATTAAAAAAAAAAAATAAGAAAAGAAAACCAAGCCTAACTCTTTCCATTCATATCTGGTCACAGATAATTACAACACATTTGTTGTTTCTAGAGAGTACAGAGTAATGGCTGAGTCATACGTGTTACTACAAGTGGAATCAGACAATAAAACAGTGGTGTGGAAGTCAACCTACTACTGGCCTAAAGTCATACTGTGCAGACTGATTTGAAAATGACCAAAAATGTCACTTGGGAAATGAGTAGTTTTTCTGACATTTTTACGGATAGCAAATGTGATGTGGAGAAAGTGCAATGAGAGCTAAAAAGAGAGCTCAGAAGGTAGAGGTGTTTGCTGCCAAGCCTGGCAACAACTTCAAGCTCTGGGACCCAGTTGGTAGAGGGGAAAAAAGAACTCATGTAGGTTCTTTTCTGATGTCCACACACAAAATAAATAAAACGCAATAAAAAAATTTAACAGTACAATGAAGGTAAAGTCCACACACAAAATAAATAAAACACAATAAAAAATTTAACAGTACAATGAAGGTAAAAGCAAAGCACACAGATGTTATACTAAGGAGACAGGAGTGTGAGCTGGAGATCCAAATCACCCATACTTCACCACAAACACATGAGCATACTGGAGATGCTCTACTGCCTCTAAGAAGGGCTCTCAGGCCCTGGAGGTGGGCAAGTGGCTCCCCTTTGATCAGTACTGTGCTATACAAATAGTAACATGAAGCTGTGCCTGATGGCTCTTGCCTTTAATCCCAGCACTCAGAAGGCAGAGGCAGGCGGTTCTCTGAGTTCAAGGTCACCCTGGTCTACAAAGTGAGTTCCAGGACAGTCAGGGCTACACAGAGAGACCCTGTCATGGAAACAAAACAAAACAACAACAACAAAAAACCCAGCCAACTAGCCATACGAACAACAACAACAACAAAACCCCACAAATAGCAACATGTGTGTGAAACAGAACTTAAAAAGGGTCTCATTCTTGGCTTAACCAACTGAAGTGCTACAGTTCTAATTAATGTCTTGTAGTCATCATATAATTATTCCTCCAGTGTTCCCCCAATAAACAAATAAATAACAAGGAGGTATATGTCACAAGAGTCAGCTTGGTCAAACGTGGGATATCCTAATCTGAGCATCAAAACAGTAAAGGATGGTAAGGATGGTAATAAACTATAAATCACCAAAAAAAAAAAAAAGCCAGGAATCCGTGAGTCCACGCCAACAGATAATACACGGGACAACAATGCTCCTCCCAAAAGTAAAATGTCAAGCGCCAATCAGTGAGGAGAGGCTGCTGGACTTGGGAAATCATCATTTTGCCACCATCATAGTAAAGACTGGCAAGAGCAAAAACCATTAACAGATGCAAAACTTAGGATGAGAAAGAAGATATTACATAGCCTGGAAGTTTTCCTCTAAGATTGCTTGCTAAGAGAAGTATTTTAAAAATCCAACAGTGAACTACAAGTCAGACAGTACCTTTATATCAGAAGTGAGAGGAAAATGACCAGTGTGCTCACATTTGATACATACCAGATGCAAAATGGCTTATAGTATTCTAGCAAGAATAAAAATCTGACATCTCAAAGTCCCGACTACTCTCAACCCCCAGTTAGCATTTATAAGAGGTTTACACTACCATACTTTAACTGAATGAAACTCACCTATTTAGATTTTAAAATTATTTATTTGGAGTGTGGTGTACACCTATGTGGAGGTCAGAAGACAACTTGGTTTGAGTTCATTCTTTTACTATATGGGTTTTGGGGATCGAACTTAGTCAGGAGTACAGGTCTTTTCCCACTAGGTCCTCTCACCAGCCTCTCATTTATCTATTTAGTTTTGGAGAAGGATAAAGGGGAAGAAAGAAGATGAAGATGATGATGAAGAAGATTATTCATCCCAGACCTGGTTGCTGGAGATAATAGGAGCTGAAGAGGTGTGTTGGTAGATGAGTTGATATCAATGCTGTACTTAAAGGAAGATCTTGGGCAGCCTACTTCTTAGAAAGTGGTCAGCACAGTCAAAGATATGAAAGTGAATTATTTCTCTGAGTCAAACAGAAGTTGCAGCTGTGAGGACCTGACTTTGTAAACTCCATAAAGAAGGGGCTTCATTTTAAGTCATATAATGGGGGGAGGCGCTGATCTCAGCTCCAGAAATGTGCTGCAAGAGCAGAATTTGAACAGATACCCTAAAAACAGCCAATTAAGGAGGCAGGGAGCAAGGTCATAAAATTTAACAAGGTCCAGATGTTCCTAGGGGGCATCCTGTCCTTGAAAATACCTTGTCAATTATTAATGGATCTTTGTTTCATTTTCCCCCCTGCCCAAACACTGATCCACGGTTTCAGAAACTACCTTACCCTAAGCCCTCCTTACCCAGTCCCACGATTACAGGACATTTTTCCTTTAAAAGTTCTCCCCTTCCCCGGCTCTGGGCTGCACTTCCCTCACCCACTGCATTGATGTGGTAGAGGTGCAGGTCAAACTCAAGTTTGAATATTAAAAACCCTCTTGTGCTTTACATTGGAATCCGGTTCTGTGGAGTTTCTTTTTGGGGGATAATTAACTGGGGCATAGCAGCAGTCATAGGCTAGAGAGACATCTCAAGAGTTAATAGCCTGTACCGCTCTTGAAGAGGACATGTTTTTAGTGCCCACTACCCATGACTAGCTGCTCACAACCTCATATAACTCCGACTCTGATGCCTCTGACCACTGTGGGTACCTAGACTCACATGTTCACATATCCCAAACACATATACATAATAAAAGATACAATTAAAAGATTTATTTTAAAAGGTTGCAATCATAATGGGGAGTGAGGCTGAGTCAGGAGGATTTTTGAGTTTGGTGCAAATCTGAGCTTTAGAATGGGATCTTGTCTCAAAAAACTGAAAAAAAAAAAACCAAACCCATAAATGTAGACCTTTTTTCTTCTTTTTGGAGGTGTTTCTTTTAGACACAGTACAAATCAGACTTAATTTTTGATAGCTGGGTGTTAGTGGCACACACTTTTAATCCTAGCACTTGGAAGACAGAGGTGAATCTCTGTGAATTCAAGGCCAGTCTGGTCTACAGAGTGAGTTTCAGAACAGCAAGGGCTATAGAGGGAGACAGATCCTGTCTCAAACAACAACAAAACAAAAACCCAACAAATAAACAGCAACAACAAAAATCAAAAACAAAACAATGCAACTTGATTTTTATGTGGAAGTCTAGAATAAACTATCCAGAGGGAATTGGCTTTGCACATCAGACTGTCAGAATGGAGCACAAAATCCACAGGAAGAAGGTGGGGTGACTTGAGCCTCAGCCAAGGTCAAAGCATTTGCAGAAAGAGGTGGTGCTGCCTACTAGGCTTCTCAGCAGCACTGCCCATCTTCAACATTGCCTAGGAAAAGTAAAGAGCTCCATATTTCCTAGAATTTACCTCAATGTTTGCTCTCTGTGAAGACGGAAAAATTCCCCTCAAGCTTCTCCCAACAGAGATAGGCAGCTGTTGTGAAATAAGCCCAAAGCCCTGTTCTGGGCTCTGTTGAGAGATTGGCCTTCAAGGGCAAGCTGCTGCAATAAAAAGTCTTATCTGACCTGGGAACAGCAACTAGTTATCCCAGGCTCCCTCAAGCTTTCTCTCTAAGAGGAAAGAAAAGCTAAGAAGCTCTTCCAAAGGTCAGATTCCAGGTATTCAGGTTGTCCACAACTTTCACAAAACAACTCAAGATTCCCCCTGAAGATAAAGGAATGAAGTTTTCCTTTCCCAGGACTTTATCACAGCAGTCATCAATAGGGCTCCAGGAAAGGAACCTGGGTACAACTGAAGAGCTGCAAGGCACAGACTCCACAAGAATGACACCACAAGGAGAGGAAAATAAAACCTTTGATACAGTTACAGCTAAACCCAACATTAAATATATCTCAACTCCTAGCCAGAAAAACAAACAACTATTCCACCAAGGCCTAGCTTCCGCTGTTCCTATTTCTTGGTATATTATATTCAATTTTCATTAACAAAATTAAACACACTGAGGAAAACCACAATCTGAAGAGACAAGGCAGACATCAGACTCAGACTTAGATATGGTGATTTTGAAACTGCAAGACTGTTAACTTAGTTGGGTGTAACAATGCACACCAGTAATCCCAGTATTCAGGGCTGCCAGTTTAAGGATAGCCTGAGCAACACAGTAAATTCTAGGCCAACCTGGGCTACACAGTAAGAGTCTGACACACTCTTAAACAAAACAAACGACTACGGGTTGATATCCCAAGGATCCTACTGGGAAAACTGAGTGACCTGTGAGAACAGATAAGAAATGTACTCAGAGATCAAAACTCGAATAAATAATCAAAGAAAATGATAAAAACAGAGCTATAGAATGCCTCTGAATGGCTTTCCAGGAGACTGGACACAGCTGAGAAAAGAACCAATGAGCTGCCGGGTAGTGGTGGGGCATGCCTTTAATCCCAGCACTCGGGAGGCAGAGGCAGGCAGATCTTTGTGAGTTCGAGACCAGCCTGGTCTACAAGAGCTAGTTCCAGTACAGGCTCCAAAGCCACAGAGAAACCCTGTCTTGAAAAACCAAAAAAACCAAAAAAAAAAAAAAACCCAATGAGCTTAAAGATATGTTGGTGCAACCTTCCAAAACTGACATACAAAGGAAAGAATGAAAAAATGGAACAAAATATCCAAGAACCGTGTATGTAATTAGAAGGGTAAAACACCAATAAAGGCAAAGCCTCAGAGAGAGAAAGGAGTGGAGTGAAAAATCATCAAAGCAATGGTGTTGGAGACTATTTTCCAAACCTAAAGACAGATATCAACTCACACACCCAGAAAGCTCAGAGAACACAGAACAGACACTGAAATACTGACACCTCAGTGTATCACACATAAACTGCAAAATACCAAAGATAAACACACATTCTTGGAAGAAGCCAGAGGGTGGGAAGGTTGGAGAGCAACAGGATAACAATTATATCAGACTTCCTCTCATAAACCACTTACCAGAGTGTAAAGTGGGCCGTGGTGGTGCAAGCATGGAATCTCAGCACCAGGGACAGAGGATTGAAAACTCTAGCCTAGCTTGGTCTATATAGTATAAAAAAAGCAAGCAGCCTGGTGGCATATAACCCTAACCCTGCAATCCCAGCACTCAAAACACCTTAAGTAGGACTACCCTAACCCTGCAATCCCAGCACTCAAAACACCTTAAGTAGGACTACCATAACTCAAGGTTAGCTGGGCTATGTAGTGAACAACAGGGCAGCTAGGGCTTCACAAACTAAAAAATACCAAAGATAGTAAAATATCTAAGAATTCCAAGATTCACCACCTAACATTCATTTGTCTAGTAAAATTATCCTCTAAATACACAAGAAACACACACACACACACACACACACAC
>JAQHUG010000097.1:6459779-6494290 GCA_028555095.1 Dicrostonyx torquatus
ACACACACACACACACACACGGAGCGGGGGGGGATTGGGAGAGAATGAATGTGTGTGTGTTGAGATAGGGTCTCCCTGTTATCCTGGTTGACATGGAACTTGCTATGTAGACCAGGCTAACCTTAAACTAACAGTGATCTACTTGCCTTTGCCTCCTGAGTGCAGGGATTAGGAGAGCACCACTTTGCCCAGCTGATTTTTTTTCAGACAAAAATCTGTCACTAGTAGGCTTCATTGCAGAAAATGTTAAGACCCTTTTCAGAGAAACCTCTTATGTCAGAAATTCAGAGCTACATAAAGAACATTTAATAAAAGGATAATGTTAAAGAAATAAAGGTAATAGAATATTTTTTCTTCTGTCTTCCTTTTTTCTTTCTATTTTTTTTTTTGAGACAGGGTTTCATTCTTTGGCCAGGCTGTTCTTGAATTCATAACCCCCTATGTCAGCCTGTATTATTATAGGCACGTCTGCCATACCCAGCTTTGTAAAAACTATTCTTAGGGACTGGGGATGTAGTGCAGTTGGTAGTAGATAGAGTGCTTGCTTAACATAGGCAAGAAGCCTTGTGATTGGGCTCCCGTACCACATAAAACTGAGTATGGTGATACATGCCCATAATCCCAGCACTAAAGAAGTAGAGACAGGAGGATCAGGAGTTCAAAGTCATCTTTGTTACAGAGCAAGCTTGAGGCCAGCCTTTGGCTATGTAAGACCCTCTCAAAATAACTTCAGTTAAAATGACTGCACAATACTAACAGAAACAAGGTACTGAGTGGTTTTAGTTCGTGGATAACTGAAACTGATGACAACAATGCCACCAAGATGGAGAAGAGAAACTGTTGCTCCCATTACTAGACAGAAATAATCTCTGTCTTCTGTTTTTTTTTTTAATGGTGTGAAAGAAACGTGCAACATGTTTTAATAGAAACTGCACTTTGAACTTCCACTTTTGATCTTTTGCTGGACTAGTGATACATGGTACTTCCGTGTGATGTGGGACAGTGGTGCAGGGTCAGTGCTGAATCAGAAGGGGAAACACCACGCATGAAGTAACCTTAAATGTGCATTGTTCAGTGATGGACCATGGATGGCTGAGGAACACAGACCACAAAACTCAAATATTCTATGATCCCAACTATATGACATTCTAGGAAAGCAAAAACTTCAGAGACAGTGAAAAGATCGGTGGGCTTGTGGGTAGTGACAGAATACTATACACTTAGCCAAATTAACAGAATGTAGCATGAAGCTTAATGTAAACTGAATCATTGCCTTTAGCAAATGATAGTTTACCAGTACTGTTACCAACTGCCCTCACAACAAATGTACCATACACAGCAAGATGTTTAAAATGAAAAGCCTGAGTGGAGGGTAAAGAGGATATATGGACACAATTCAAGATCTATTCATTCTGTAAGGTGGAAGCACTAAAAAATAAGTTGAAAAGAAAAAAAAGACAAAAATAGTTAACAATAGCCCTCTGGGTACTTTAAAAATCAAGTCTCAGGGAGGTATGGAACACAACAGCTACACAATACCAGGTCTACAGAATGGAATAGTACGTAGTAGGATTTAGTGGTATACCTAACAGTCAAGTATTGTTAAAAAATTAGGAGCAAATTTTCAAAACCATAAGAGAGATACAGGATTTAGGTGACATTTCTGTCACTGGCCTGTGTACTGGCTGGTTTTGTGTCAACTTGACACAAGCTAGAGTCATCAGAGGAAGGAGCCTCAGTTGAGGGAAAGCCTTGATGAGATCCAGCTGTAAGGCATTTTCCCAATTAGTGATCAATAGAAGAGTGTCCAGCCCATGGTGGGTGGTGCCATCCCTGGGCTGCTGGTCCTGGGTTCTATAAGAAAAAACAGGCTGAGCAAGCCATGAGGAGCAAGCCAGTAAGCAGTTCCCCACCATGGCCTCTGCATCAACTCCTGCTTTCAGGATCCTGTCCTGTTTAAAGTTCCTGTCCTGACTTCCTTCAGTGATAAACAGTAATGCTGAAGTGTAAGTCAAAGAAACCCTTTCCTCCTCAACTTGCTCTTTGGTCATGGTGTTTTGTCACAGCAACAGAAACCCTAGATAAGACATCCTGATAAACTGATTCTGAAAGCAAACTGAGTATTTCACACTTGACTTTAACAATTAAGCCAATTAGCCTACTTGCTGTTCACAAGTATAGCAAGCTACACACAAGATTTGTGATATTACTTAAGGTGAATTTCTTATTTAAAATGTTTGTATGATGTATCTCTGTGTATGTGTTCATGTGAGTGCAAGCATACATATGTGGAGACCAGAGACAGCCTCAAGTCTTCACCTTTTTTGCCTCGTCTGAAACAGAGTCTGTGTTCTTCTCAGTTGCAATACCAAACTAGCTGGCTCTGGAGCTTCCAGGAACTCTCCTGTTCCTGCCTCTTTCTACACTACCATGTCCAGCCTATCTGGATTATGGGGATCCAAACTCAAGTCCTCTTGCTTGTATGGCAGATCTACAGAATCATCTTGCCAGCCAAAATTTAATGTACTATTTTTATTTTAGCTAAAATAATATTTTAAATTTTTATTATAATTGTGTGTGCATGGTATATGGGTGTGCATGTCATGACACATATATGGAAGTCAGAGGGTAATATTTGGGAATCAGTTCTCTCCATCCACCTTTATGTGAGTTTTGGGGATCAGGTCACCAGGCTTGCGTGCAAACTGCTTTTACCCACTGAGCCACCTTGCTGGCCCAAAAGAAAAAAAATTATTGAAATGTATAAACTGTATATCACACAGAAGAAATTTATCAAGTTTGTCTTCATATAGAAATGGTAATTTTTTCTTTATATCTTAATGTAAAATAAAACATCAAAAGAGCAGCGTGTTCTATAAATGATTTCAATTGAGACGAATAAACATTAATGATTCATTTTCCTTATTTACTGAAATACATCCACTGTGATGCTGACAACAATGAAAACAGGTATGTGATGCTGACAACAATGAAAACAGGTATACTATCAATCACGAATGAGGATGACAATGGCCCATTTTAGATGATGAAGTCAACTAACTGTAGGCATTAAGATGTAGCTTAAACAACACTACATCTGGAATTGTACACATTATGTTTTGTTTTGTGTGTGTGTGTGTGTATGTGTGCGCGCGCGCGCATGTATGAAGGTTCCTGGGAAAGCTAGAAGAAGGCATCAGATCCTCTGAAGCAGGAGTTACAAATGGCCAATATGGGTGCTTAGAACTGAACTTGGGTCCTTTGGAAGAGCATAGTCATCTCACTAGCCCCTGAGGATTTTACTGAGGTTTTAACAAGTTGGAAGATTTTCACTGAGAGCAAGACTTATGTTGGACTCTGAGTATGTGATCCTGACCACTAGGCAGCCTTGATTCAACTATGAGTCAAGAACTCACAGGGAAGGGAAATTAGGTTTGCTCTATTGGGTACCTATGACTGTTCACCTTCACCGTCAACTTGATTGGACTAAAAACTCATCTCTGGGTGTCCAGGAGGACATTTCCAGAGAGTATTAAGTCAGGAAGGTTCTGACTTAATTAACAGATTAATCCCTTGATGGATTTATACTATGAAGGCATTACTAGAAAGTGATGAAAAGTAGGCCGTGGGCCTACCTCATGGAAGTAGGTCCTTTGGACTGTGTTTGGGGGTGTATATCTTGCCCTGGTTACTTTCTCTATTGTTTTTTTTTTTTCCTGCTTTCTGACTGCCATGATGTGCCTACTCTGCTCTTTCACGCTTTTTCTTCCATAACTATCACTGCTGAAAACATGCTGCACAGTAGCTAATGCTGAACTGCTGCCCAGGATGTGGGAGGCAAAAGTCTCAACAACAGAATACTCTGGATTGGTGAGATGATGAGATGGCTCAGTGGGCATAGGGACTTGGCGCCAAGCATGATGATGTGAGGACTCACACTAGAAGGACAGAACCAGCCGGGCAGTGGTGGCGCACGCCTTTAATCCCAACACTCGGGAAGCAGAGGCCAGACAGATCTCTGTGAGTTCGGGGCCAGCCTGGTCTACAAGAGCTAGTTCCAGGACAGGCTCCAAAGCTAAGAGAAACCCGGTCTCAAAAATCCAAATAACACCCCACCCCCCAAAAAAGAAGAGAACAGAACCACTCTAACAAGTGTGGTTATATACACACACACACACACACACACACAGAACTATGTACACAAAATAAAATGTAATAAAAATTTAGAAAACAAAATACTAGAACATTTGAATTATTGTCTAAAAACAGAACTATGGAAAGTTAGGCAGTACCATAGAGGCACGTACAGGCTAAGGGCTGGACTGGTCCTTGAAGCTGTTTCAGCTCAGAGTGAATGGACAACAATAGAGGTGAACCAAGGTGGTAGAATTGCCTCTTCAAGGATCCACTGAAGAAGTCTCCTGGTTTCCTAGCTCACTTACAAATACAGAGTCCCGAAACAGGTAAAAACAGGGTACATGACTGTTGTCTACCCCATATTCTCATTAGAGAGCAGCCTTTCAAGCCAGCTGGCCTGTGAGACCTGACAGAAACCCCTCCTAGGACCTAGTGACAATCAAATAGGAAAACCATAAGAAGAAAGAGTGTGGCACACTGTGATCTTCGAGAATGGTCACATTTCACATCCAGGGAAGTTAAACACTGGCTTAGTTAGCATCCCTGTTGTTGGGCTGGTGAAACAGGGCTGTCCTGGTCACAGAGCCACACAATGGTCTCCAGATTCAGGTTTCCAGGGGAAGGCTCAGCATCTCCAACTGGTGAAACAGGCACCTGGAACTTCTAAGCGTGGTGATCAGTGGACCAGCAAATAACTGTCTGTCTCCACCTCTACCCCCAACCATCATCCTGTCCCACCTGGTCTTGCGTATCAGTCTTGTACTATGCTTCTTCATTTCTACCTTTTACTATTTATTCTTCATTCAGAAGCCAGGAAAAGCCTTTACAAATCTAAGTTTGATCATTTCATTCCCAGGTTCACCACCTTCAGAGCGTACACCTCCAACTCAGGTTGAAAGTCCAAGTTCTTACCTTGGCCCACACCCCCATGTCCTGGTCTACCTTCTTACCTTCTTTATCTACAGAGCTCACCCCTCCCGATTTCCTTGTTTCCCCAAGGACAGAGGCCTATCTCAGGACCTTTATATTTGCTGGTTTTCACTGGAATGTTTGTGTCAGACATCCACCTCACAATATACCTTCCTTAACACAGGCTGCCTACAGCCAGCAAAGCAATTCCACTCCTTTCTTTCTTTCTTTCTTTCTTTCTTTTTTTTTTTTGAGACAGGGTTTCTTTGTAGCGTTGGAGCCTGTCCTGGAACTAGCTCTTGTAGACCAGGCTGGCCTCAAACTCACAGAGCTCCGCCTGCCTCTGCCTCCCGAGTGGTGAGATTAAAGGCGTGCGCCAATACCGCCCAGCATCCACCCCATCCTTGCATCCATCACTGAATACTCCTCATCCATCACCTGACGTGTTATACCACATGTGTACTATCCACTAGAAAGTCTCTGAGAGGAAGTTCTTCAAAACTAGACAGGGCTTACTAGACAGCAGATGCTCATTTAAATTAGAAAGCAAGGGCTGGAGAGATGACTTAGGTTAAGAGCAGTCCATTCTTCTCAGAGGACCAGATTCCCAGAACTCACATGATGTCTCACAACTATCCATAACTCCAGTTCCAAAGGACCTAACAGGCATGCACATGGCACACATACATGTATGTGAGTAGGCAAGACATTCATACAGATAAAGTGAAATAAGTAAATCTAAGACATTATAAAACTAAATAGGAAAGAAAATACTTCCATTATCACTTGATTACCAGCTGGTATTTTAGTTTTATGTGGTTTTTCAGAATACCCAGAATGAATTTTCCTCTGTCCAGTTTTTTCTACGAGCTAAGAACAAAGAAGTCCCACCCCTCCTCAGTACCACAACGCTTCTCTTCCTCTCTATCATGCAGCTCCAACAGAGCAAAACTTAGAGTGAAATATAGACAGCCATCAAAAATAGTGAATACCACCAATGGGGAAGATAGCTCAGTGGAAAAGCATTTGGCCAGCATTCATGAGGTCCTAGGTTTAATCCTTAGTAGTGGCAAATAAAAAAAAAGAAAGAAAGAAAAAAGAAAAGCAACAAATTATCACTCCAAGTAAAGGTGTGAGGCTCTGGGTTCACCAGCACCAAAAAATTAATTAATAAAAATTCAAAAAAATGTAAGTTTCAGATAGTCAAAATGAATCTTACCTCTCATTAAAGGTTTGGGGGCACTGGGATGTGGCTCAGTTGGCAGAGCTACATGCCTAGCATGCATAAAACTCTGGGGTCAGTCCCAAGTACCTAGAATCACATACACAAGGCATAGTGGCACACACCTGTAATCCAAGCACTTGAGAGGTAAAGGCAGAAGAATCAGAAGTTCAAGGTCATTCTTGGCTACATTTGGCAACTTTGAAGATTCCCTAGAAAAAGAGGGCTGACCAAAATTATTTATAGCCATGGGTTTAATTATGTAAAAATAGACACTTTAAGATAATAAAGAGAAAAACTAAATTTGATGTTTATTATGTTCATTTTTCAGCCAGGATATAATTTTTTTTAATTGTAGGTTTTAATTTTCATTACAAAATCAAAGTATGTCATTTTCAACATCCCAGAGGACTTGTAAGTTATACAGCATTAATATGAATGGGAAATTAAGCTATATTGAGTACAGAATAAAAGAGTGATAAAATTAAAATATTTAATCAGAGCCAGGCATGGTGGTACAGGACAACTCAGGAGAGACTGAGGTGGGAGGGCTTTGAATTTGAGGTTACTCTGAGCTACATAGCAAGGCTCAAGAACTAGAGAAAAGCTGGGGATAGAGCTTAGTTGGTGGAATGATGCTTGGTTATGTGTGAGGTCCTAAATTAGACCTCCAGCAGCATATAAAACAAGCACAGTGGTGCACATCTACAATCTTTGTACTTGTGTTTAGAAAGCTCAAGGAGGAGGAGCAGAAGTTCCAGGTCATCCTTAGCTACACAGTAAGTTTGAGGCCAGCCTGGGCTACAAAAGACCTAAGCAAGGGCTGGAGACATAGTTCAGTTGGTAGAGTGTTCACCTAGCATATATGACGTCACCAGCACTGCATTAGCTAGGCACGGTAGCACTTACTGTAATTCCAGCTCTCAGGAAGTAGAAGCAGGAGGATCAGAAGTTCAAGGTCATTTTCAGCTACACAGAGTTTGAAGTCAACCTGAACTACATGAGATCTACCTACCTATCTGGTTTTTGTTTTGTTTTGGTTTTTTGGAGACAAGGTTTCTCTGTGTAATAGTCGTGGCTGTCCTGTAACTTACTTTGTACACCAGGCTGGCCTCGAACTCAGAGATCTGCCTGCCTTTTCCTCCCAAATGCTGGTATTAAAGGTGTGCAACACAATGGTTGTTTTCATTTTTTCCAAGGCAAGGTTTCTCCCTGTAGGACGTCCTAGAACTTACTCTGTAACCCGAGAACTTATTCTGTAGACCAGGCTGGCCTCAAATCTCAGAGATCTGACTGTCTCTGCCTCCAAAGTGCTGGGCTTAAAGGTATGCACTACCATGTCCTGTGTGTGGTGTGTATGTGTGTATTTAGGACAAAAAACAACAAAACAGGAGTAGAATGATGAGAAAGGGAGGAGAGAAAGAAAAAAAAAAACAATGAATGGATGAATGTAATGGTGACCAAAGTGGAAGCTATGCCTGAGTGATGCCTCAGTCCTGGGGCCCTGTAGAGTCACAGGAGTGGATTGCTGGCCTGTAAGGTGCAGGTCATGGTTATAAAGTGTCTGCTATTCAATGTGCCTCCTTACTCATCTAGTAATTTGTACTGTACCTTTGAACCCATGCTCCTAAAATGAGTCAGTTTCTAATAACTCCCAACCTTTGGTGCCATTAATACTAATTACTCAATTTGAGATGATGCATACAAAACCATCAAGAAACAAGGTTCCATTATTTTTGCACATTATTTTCCATGATCTTCTCTACAAACTCTAATACCCAGATAAGTTATTCCCCAAGAGAAAGCACAGATTCTTGAACTCCTCTGTAGCCCATTAAACATTTGCAGACTTCAGTTTCTCTGCCACTCCCATGTAGGTGGGGATCATCTATTCCCATGAAATTCTGTAACTCTTATTTATTTAAATATTTATTTATTATGTATACAATATTCTGTCTGTGTGTATGCCTGCAGGCCAGAAGAGGGCGCCAGACCCCATTACAGATGGTTGTGAGCCACCATGTGGTTGCTGGGAATTGAACTCAGGACCTTTGGAAGAGCAGGCAATGCTCTTAACCTCTGAGCCATCTCTCCAGCCCCGAAATTCTGTAACTCTTGTTACTCTACTCCAATCTCAGATCAAATCATGTATGTCTATATTTTAATAATCCCTTTATAGTGTTGTAGGTGAAGACCAGGTCTACAGCAAAAGATGGCCATAGTTTCAAAACAAAACTGATTCCTAGATAGGAATCCAATACCCCATTCAACTCACTTAGCCAATCAAGCATTTTTTTTTATAGCTTATCTCTAACTCTTCTTCTTACATCCTTGTCTCACAAAAAGTTTATCAATGAGCCCAGGTAAGAGACGGTAAGATGTTGGGTTCCTGCTCTCCTCTGTTCTGTCCACCTGGGAGTTCTTGCTGATGGTCACTAGGACGCCTTCACCCAGCCTCACAACCATTCCTGAGACATGAACACAGAGGTTGCCAGCTCTTTTAAAGTTTTTAACTTTCAATTACACACACACACACGGACACACACACACGGACACATGGACAGATGGACAAACGCTTGAGTGGGGGAATGTGAATGCCTGTGGAAGTCAGAGGTCTCAGATCCCCTAGAGCTGGAGTTACAGGTGATTGTGAGCTGACTGCTGTGGAACTGAACTTGGGTCCTCTACAGGAGCAGCACATGTATTCAGTTGCTGAGCCATCTCTCCAATCCAACTTACTTTTCGTTGTTGCTATCAGTAAAGTACCCTTAAGTGTAAATAGTAACACTTAATATATTCACAATGCCGTGCAACCCACACCACTGCCTAGTCCACAAACATTTTTACCACACCAAAAGAATTCCACTACTCATTAGAAACCAATCCTCATTTGAAACCTCAAATTCTGTTTTGTGTTTGTTTATGAATGTTTTTGGATATGTCATATAAATGGAACCATGCAATATATGGTCCTTTTATTTGGCTTCTTTGACTTAGCATGTTTTAGAGGCTCAACCATGTGGCAGTATGCATCAGTTCTCCATTTATTCATGGCTAAATAATACTTCATTATAGGGATGGATCATAAATTTACTTTTTAATCACCAGCTGTAATTAATGTTTAAGATCATGCAGTACCATACATTACATTTCTCATAAGTATCTAAGAAGCAGAATTGTTGTGTCACATGAGAATTTAAGGAACTGAGACTTTTTTACAACATAGCTGTTCCATTTTACATACCTACCAACAATATATGAGATCTTCAGTTTTTCTGTATTTTAATTTATTTTTTGAGAGAAGGGTTTTTTTTTTGGGTGACTTGAACCCACTGTGTAGACTAGGCCTGCTCAAACTCAGATTAGCCTGCTTTTATCTCCCAAGCATTGTGATTGAAGACATGTACCACCACATCTGAATTGTTACATCTTTGTTATCATTGTTATCCACTACCTTTTAAAACACTGTGTCCCTCAACATGATAGGCCATCCCTTTAACCCTCCTGAGCCAGTCTTCTAGGAGAAAAAGACCAATTTAACAAATTGTGAAAGTTGGGTTGAAACAGGGTAATTTTCTGTTTGTATGCTTCCAAATTCTAAGACTCAGAGGATGGGCAAGATAATAAAGTATAATGAAAAACAGGTGATGTTCTTTCAGATTCAAATGTAGGATATATGTCCAAGGAATCGGGCAGCATAAATGCTAACGTATTAAGGATCTCACAACCTCACCTCTATGCAGCCTGTCAGGTTCAAATGTGAAATACCTCTTGCAGGTGCATGTGTTTGAACACACAGTCCCCAACTGACGGTGCTGTTTTGGGAGGCTGTGGAACCTTTTGTATAAGGGGCCTACCCAGCAGAGTGGGTCTCTGGTGGTGGGTCTGGAATGATATAGCTTTGTCTAGTTCTGGCAAACTTACTGCTTCCTGATCCACTAAGATGTGAAGAGCCTCTGCTATACTCTTCCATTGCTGTAACTCTGTCACAGTTTCTGTGACCATGAGACCAAAGCCTGTGAGCCTAAAGAAACCCTTCCTCCTTTAAGTTGCTTATGTCAGGTTTTTTATTACACTGGATAAAGCCACCTGCTGCCAAGCCTGACAACCCAAGTTCAATTATCCAGACCCACATGAGAAGTGGGAAATCAACTCTTGCAAGTTGTCCTCTGGCCTCTACTCACATGCCATTTCCTCTAATTGGGGAAATGTAGCGAGCAGCCAAAGGCAGAAGACTCTTGAGGGCTTACCAGCCAGTAAGCTCCTGATTCAGTGAATAATCCTGTCTCAAATAACATACTCAGGTATAGTGGCACACACCATCAATCCTAGCCCTAGGAGATAGAAATAAATGGATCTCTGTGAGTTCAAGGCCATCCTGGTCTCCATAATGTCTCAAAAAAAAAAAAAAGAAAGAAAGAAAAAAATCGTTCAGGGGACCCATACCTGCACCTGAACACCTGAAGTTGAATTCCAATTTCCAACGCATGCACATGTGCATGTGTGACACACATGCTGAAATAATGATGACAGGATCATCTGACTGCCATATCAGAAAACTATCTTTCTGATTAATAAAAAACTAAAATGGTGATGGGTGATGGTGGCAGCACATACCTTTAATTCCAGCACTCAGGAGGTAGAGGCAATTGGATCTCTGTGAGTTTGAGGCCAGTCAGGTCTACAGAACAAATTCCAGGACAGTCAGGGATACACAGAAAAACCCTGTCTCAGAAAAACAAACAAACAAACAAAACAAAACAAAATTAAACTGGAACAATAAGCCACATAGCTAGGATCTAGTCAACTAACTACCAGTAGCTAGCTAGCTGACCTGGGCAAGTGACTCTTTGAACTTGTTCCTGTATTTATTTATGAATGGGATATGATGCTAATGACACACATCTCATAGTGTTGTCGCGGGACTGCAGAGTCAGTGTGTATACAGTGCTAGGACAGTGGTTAGCATGGGCAGGTACTGTCAGTTAAGCATGACTCAGTAGGCTTCTTTGCATGTGAATGTATATGTGAAGGCCAGAGGCTGATGTTGAGTGTCTTCCTCTATCACTTCATATTATTATTATTATTATTATTATTATTATTATTATTATTATTATTATTATTATAGACAGGGTGTCACTATGTAGCCCTGGCTGGCCTGGAATTCACTATGAAGACAAGGATGGCCTTGAACTCATAGAGTTCCATTTATTTCTGTCTCCTAGGGCTAGGATTAAAGTTGTGTGCCACTATACCTGGGTATATTATTTGAGACACTGAATCAGGAACTTACTGGCTAGTAAGTCCTCAAGATTCTTCTGTCTTTGGCTGCTCTCCACATTTCCCCAATGCTAGGACTGTTATGCAGATGCTGGGAATCTGAATTCAGATCCTCATACTTACATGGCAAGCTATGTGGCTATCCACTGAGCAATCTTCCCAACCTTGCATATTTTTTTAAAAATTATTTCTTCATATTCATTTTCTGCTTTTTTTTGATTTGGCTTTTTGGTTTTTTTGTTTGTTTGTTTGTTTGTTGTTGTTTTTTGAGACATGTTTTCTCTGTGTAGCCCTAGCTGTCTTGGAACTCACTTTGTAGACCAGGCTGGCCTCAAACTCACAGAGATCTGGTGGGGGACAATTCTGTATTCTGTCAATCGTGTTTTAAATAAATGCTGATTGGCCAGGCAGGTAGTATAGGCGGGAAAACCAGACAGGAAATAGAGGTGAGAACAGGAGAATTCTGGGAAGCAGGAAGTAAGCTGCCCCACTGAGAAAAGGTACTGGCCATGTGGCTAACATAGATAAGAACAATGGGTTAATGTAAGTTACAAGAGCTAGTAAGAAGACTGAGCTAATGGGCCAATCAGTTTATAATCTTATGGAGACCTCTGTGTGATTTTCTTTGGGGCTTGCCAGCTGTTGGGTACTGGGCAGGACAGAAACCCCAATGAGCAGGCCCCTCATGTTACAGAGATCCAATTGCCTCTGCCTCCTGAGTGCTGGGATCAAAGGTGTGTGCCACCATGCCTAGCTCTATCTTTTAGAACTAAAGACTATCAATTTGAAAGTCAGTAAGAGAAAACACAAACTGGTACAGTGGTACATGCTTGTATTTCCTGCAGTCAGGAAGTTAAGATGGGAAGATTTTGAGCTGGAAGGTAGCTGGGGCTACATGAGACCGTCTCCAAAGTCAAGAGAGGGAAAGAGGAAAAGAGGAAGCCCATGGCTTTTTAGTATACTGATTAGAAGAAAAATCTATTTTGTTTCTAATTTAAGAAGCTGGTTTGGGGTCTGGGAAGATAGCTCAGTGGCTAAAAGTGCCTGCCACCAAACCTGACAAGCTGGGCTCAATCCTTGGAACCTACATTGTTTAAGGAGAGAACTGATTCCCCTAATTGTCCTCTACTCTCCATACCAGCATGTGTCTATGCACACATGTATGCACAAGTGTGAGTGCATGTACACACACAAATAAATAAGTAAATAAAATGTAAAAAGAAATTAAAGACATAGCTCAAAATAATGGAATAACTTACTAAACTGGAGCAAAATAACAGTCTAAATTTATGTAATGGTGAGATGCCAAAAACGAAAATCAAAACAAGTTTATAAATTTCCAGAAGCCTGTATTTTGTTTTTTTATTTTAAATAAGCATAAACAACCTTTACTTTTTTTCTACTTAAAAGACCAAAAAAAAAAAAAAAAGAAAGAAAGAAACAGATGCTTTTTGAAATATTTTCTAAAACACTTTCTCCTGGTCATCTTCTGTTTTCTCTTTCAATGTTTTCAGTATTTTCTAAGTTTTAAAAATAAGTGCTGTGAAATCAGTATGGCAGTTTCTCAGAAAACTGGGATCCATCTACTTCAAGATCCAGCTACACCAATCCTAGGCATATACTCAAAGGACACCCCATCCTATGACAAGGACATTTGCTCAACTATGTTCTTAGCAGACTTATTCATAATAGCCAGAAACTGGAAATGACTTAGCTGTTCCTCAACTGAAGAACGGATAAAGAAACTGCAGCACATTTACACAATAGAGTACTGCTCAGCTGTTAAAAAAAATAACATCATGAAATTTGCAGACAAATGGATGGAACTTGAGAGGAGACTTAAGGTGTGTGTGTGTGTGTGTGTGTGTGTGTGTGTGTGTGTGTGTGTGTGTAAGGATTTCCCTAGGAAGGGGAAATAGAACAGATTTTGTGGGTGGACTAAGGGCAGGTGGGGTTGGGAACAGGAGGGATCAAGTGTGTGTATGTGTGTGATACTGGGAGAAATGACTAGAACTGTGGTCATTTCAGAGATGAGGTAGAAAACCTAGTGTAATGGAAACTCCACAGAAACTGTAAGATCAACGCTAGCAAAGACTCTTTGTAATGAAGGACTTGAACTAGCCATCTTCTGTAACCAGGCAAGGCCTCAGAGGATTGGGATACCAAACCAGCCACAAAAACTTTGACCTACAGCTTGTCTTGCCTGCAGAGTGTTTTGGGACTGGAGTCTAGCAGAATCCTCATCAAAGAGACAAGAGAGACTTCATCCAGCAATTGATGGGGACAGATGCATAGTACCACAGCCAAACATTAGGTGGAGCTCAGGGAATCCTGCAGAGGAGGAAGAGGAAGGATAAGAGGAACCAGAGGGGTCAGGAACACCAAGAGAACATGGCCCACAGAATCAACTAATTGGGACTCATGGGAGCTTGCAGAGATCAGGGAGCCTGTAGGAGTCTGACGTAGTTCCTCTGCATATGTTACAGCTGAATAGCCTGCTGTTCTTGTGGGATTCCTAACAATGGGAACGGGGTGGTCGCTGACTCTTTTACCTACCTATGGGACCCCTTTCCTCCTACTGGGTTGCCTTGTCCAGCCTTGATGTCATATGCCTGGTTTTATAGCAGTATATTGTTCTTTTTTTTTTTTTGATATGAAGTCTCATGTGGCCCAGGCTGGTATGAAAACTCACTGTGTAGTTAAGAATAATCCCAGATATGGGGCTGGACAGATGGCTCAGCAGTTAAGAGCACTGCCTGCTCTTCCAAAGGTCCTGAGTTCAATTCCCAGCAACCACATGGTGGCTTACAACATCTCTAATGAGATCCAGTGCCCTCTTCTGGCCTGCAGGCATATATGCAGGCAGAACACTATATATAATAAACAAATAAATCTAAAAGAAAGAAAAAGAATTCCAGGACAGGCTCCAAAAGCCACAGAGAAACCCTGTCTCAAAAAACCAAAAAAAAAAAAGAAAGAAAGAAAAATTATGCTTGAATTATGATCTTCCTCCTCCTAACAAAGTACTGGGATTACAGACATATGCCATGATGCCTGTTTTTATGCTGTTTGGGGACTGAACCCAGGGCTTTGTGTGTGTGTTAGGCAAGCATTTTATCAATTGAATTTTGTACCCAGTATCCTTTCTTTTGTCTTATTATGTAACTTAAATCACTAAAAACATTAAGACCTAAAGTTAATTTGTTGTTTTTATTTTATTTTTTGTTCTTTTGAGCAGGGTCTTGCTATATAGCCCAGGCTGGCCTCAGACTTGTGGTTTTTAAACTTGTGATCCTCCTGCCTTAGACTCCTGAGTACTTGGGTGGTGGGTACCACTATACCAGTTGATTTCTCTTTTCAAAACTGGTTTAGGGAAAACCAGGTATAGTTGCACACACTTGTAATCTCAGCATTTGAGAGGCTGAGGCAGGAGGGGCAAGGGTTTGAGGAAAGCCTGGAGTACATAGTGTGACCCTGTCTCAAAACAAACAAAAGCAATTATTCAGGAATAACGGCTGGCTTCTCATGTAACTTCAGATATGAACCTAGAACATCTTTTCTGGCTTTAACAAACTGTCACATCCTTTCTAAGTTTGGATATGCTTAGATATGTATGAAAAAGATGGATAATGTAGCTCAGAGGTAGAGCTACATTTGCCTGACATGTACAAAGCTGTGGGTTTAATATCCAATATGGGGAGTGGGTAGGAAAACAAAAACTCAAATTCTTCTTACATTTTCAAAACACAAAATGTTTTGTGACCATGCTCACACACATACCCAGAAAGCAGGTCTGCACTGGATGACAACTGTGTGGCCTCAAGTTCAATTCTGACGCTGTCTACCTAAAGAAAGCGACAGATTCCACCGGCTGAGAGCTCAGTCTCACAAGGTTAATCCTATTTCACAGCTGGTAAAAAGCAGATTATCTCTTATACTTCCACCCGCCAGCTATAAACTGGAGTTCCCACCCTGTCTTCCAAGGGTTTGGCTATGGGGAAGGTGTCTCCCAGAACAGGTATACATTACTGGTTCATTATAAAGGACCCTTGGCTGGGCAGTGGTAGCACACATCTTTAATCCCAGCACTCAAAAGGCAGAGGTAGGTGGATTTCTGAGTTTGAGGCCAGCTTAGTCTACAGAGTGAGTTCCAGGACAGCCAGGGCTACACAGAGAACCTGTTTCAAAAAAACAAAACAAACAAAAAGAAATGAAGGAAAAAGAAAAAAAAAGAAAGTAAGGAGAAGAAAGAAAAAGAAAGTAAGAACTCCTGGAGGGAGACTCAGAGCAAGGGGGACAGGCTCCCAGTTCCTCCCCGGGCACTATGCTCCATGAGCCAACCTGCGTTCCCCACAACCTAATCCTTCTTATAGAAACTATGACTAGTTAAATCACTTGCTGGCAAACAGCCCCCACCTTGAGCTTCAGGAGTCCCAGTTGTGAGCCAGCCCTTAGCATACAAAGACTTATCCCTCTAGAGATCGAAAGTCAAAAGGTAAGGTCTGTGCTGGTAAGCTGGACAAAGACCAAAAATATATTTTACAGTAGATATTTTAAAAAGCCTCTAATGTTCCTTCCTTTGTGGTTATGGTGTTGCAAAACGTCTTGAGGAGTTCCTTTCATGTGAAGGGACTTTGCTAGCATCATTTTCTCAGAAACATCTTCATCCTTTTTATCACAACCACTTCCTTCAATTATGCCATAAATCTAGGCTTCTTTTAGTTCCTGTGGTTGCATATGCAGAGTCTGCTGAAAGAGAGCAGGGCAACTGACTCAGTCTGCTATGCCTTATCAATTCCATTGGCATTTGGTTATAGGCCATTGTTTTCCCATTTCTTTTCTATTTTAATCTCTCTTTGTGTGTGTATACGCACATGTGCACATAAATAAAAAGCGTCATCATGGAAAAATGTGTATTCTTACAAACTCACATTATATTACAGATGAAAAGAATATCAAGGACAAACACTAGAAGTTTGTTGAGTTTCCAAATGTTTGTGAAGTAAGGTGGGGACTAGAGGCATCTTTATAGTCTTTGATACTTTAGTGGCTGGGAGGCACATTATCTCATTTCCTCTTCAAACAACCTGCACAGCATGACCTTCACCTCCTTTAAGCAAGTGTTGCTCAAGCTCTGCTGCTCGTCAACAGCACCAAACTGACAACACAAACTCTATGGAGGTCTCTAAGTGACAGGTAGCCTCCTACCTGGAGGTCTCAGGCTTCACTGTCCTTCACACAGGGTCTTTCCCAGGCTATAGCTGGATGGTGTACACTCTACAATGAAGGCAGCTAGACCTGTCCACCTCTAAAGGGATCTTGGGCTTCTTGAGTCTTGCTCTGTTTAGCTATAAAGTACAGGGAGAGTGACCCATTGTGGTCACCACAGAGGTGGGTAATCTCTTACTTCTGCAAAGCAGGTCATTTCTAAATATGTTCTTAGACCTAGCAGCCACCCCTAAGGGAACACTGCACCTGCAAATAAATCACTCAGAAAAAACTTACCCAGGAATGAATGAATGACTAAGGACATCGAGTGATGGGGAAAGAATCCATTCCACATTTTCAGTGTGAATTTATGAGTCCCAAATTTGGGTGAACAGTAAAAGACACTGTTGGGCATGCGTGTGTGTGTGTGTGTGTGTGTGTGTGTGTGTGTGTGTGTGTATGTATGTATGTGACTTATTTGTTATTTACATGTCACTAACTCCTTGGCTCCTGTTGTTAACAGATAGATCTGAGGGAAAACATCCTTTTCCAGGGGAACTGGTCACTACTAAATACACTGGCCAGGCCTGCTCTGCCACTAATATTAACTTTGACAATTTTCTCCTTTTTTAAAATTTTAAAATTACATAAAAATGAGAGGTTGGGGGATGGGCAGTACTTGCCACTGTGTGTATGTATGTGATGGTCAAAAGACAATTTGCAGGAATTGGTTTGCTCCTTCTACCATGTGAGTTTGAGGGAGCAAACTCAGGTCTTCAGGCTTGATAAGTGCATTTTGCCAGTTCCCACTCCCCACCCCACCCCACCCCCATTTTGAGTTAGGTACGACTATGTAGCTCAGGCTAATCTTGAACTTGGGATCCTGAGTGCTGGGATCACAGGTCTGTGCTACCATGCTTGGCTTCACCTCTTTTCCAAAAAGGATCCTAAGGTTGAGAATTCAGTGGCTCCTGGGCTGGTCCTTTCCTCTCCCATGAGTTTAAGTGCCAGTACAGAGAGGTAAAAAAACTCAGATTCTGGACTGGAAAGATGGCTCAGCAGCTAAGAGTATTCATTGACTGCTCTTCTAGAGGACCTGGGTTCAATTTTTAGCACCCTTATGGCAGGTGACAACTGTCTGTAACTCCAATATCTGACACCCTCACACAGACATATATATATAGGCAAAACACCAATACACATAAAATAAAAATAAATAATTAAAAAAAGAACAGATTCTAAAGTCAGACTGCCAAACAACTAAGCGATCTGAGACAAATCACCTCACTTTCTAGGCCTTGCTTGTGAAAGATAGAAGGCACCTATGTCCTCCACATTTGGTAACTGTGTGTGAAATGCTGGGCATGAGCCCAGCTCACAGCAAGCCCTTAATATGGGCTATTATTTCTACAACGTGACTGGAGACAGGTTTTATATTTCTCACTGGGAAAAGTGGGCTAGGAAAAAAACAAGCACAGTATCTAATAGCACACTCACTAGTAAAGACTGTACAGGCATATGGTAATGGTAGATAGTTGTTCACAGTAGTAACCTTATGGGTGATGTTATTAACTTTTCTCTATTCCCTTAATTTTCATATCACAAGGCTGCAGGAATCACAGAGGAAAGCAGCTACTAAACAGGAGGCTGATGCAAAGAAAATACCCTGCAGTTCATGGTCACAAGGCAGTCAAAGGTGAGCAATAAAACTCAGTAGGTAGAAGAAACAAAAAAATCCCCAATGTCCTTTTTCCTTCCTGCTTAGATTCTTGTCTCTAAGCAGAAGCAGACTGGAAAGGATAGCTGTGGTCTTAAGGAAAAAGAAATGCAATGGACCTAGGAGAACAAGTGACAAAGTCTGATGTATACAACTGCTGGGCAAATGCATCCCAGCCCACATGGGAAGGAAAAAAAATCCATTCCAATCAGAGACACATGTAACACGCAAAAGCACCACAAATGTTGTCTGGAAACATTTGCGTAATGTCTTCCCCTTCACTCAAACCACTGAAACCAGATCATTAATGCCAGAGATGCCTGCTATCAGGGCTGTCTCCCAACAGCTGTGTCCTCTTCTCTGCAGTCCTCAGCCAGCCACAACAAGGAATCCTCTCTGGCAGCTGGAAATGGATGAGTGTGACGTAACCTGGGTTATGGAACATAGAAGGGTGTGTGCTGGAGCTTCTGGGCAAGGGTTCCTCCTTCATAAAAGGACACACCCGAGAAGACATTTTACTTCCTGTATTTGCAGACAATGAGAAGACATGTGATAATCAGACTGGTAGCCATCTTGGTGCCATGAGGAAATGGGTATGAAGACAAGAAAAAGAGATAGAATCTGAGTTCTTGGTGATGATTAACTAAGCAGGAACTTGCTGCTCCTGGGCTTACATGGAATAATAAACATGCCTATTGCTTAAATCACTGTAGGCTGGACATTTGTTATGTTTGAGCAAAACCATACTAAATTATTCACATAGCAACAGCCTAAATAGAACCATCTATAGTTAAAAATCCACTCCATCTTTACCAATAGAAGTTAATTCAAAAGACTCACTGAATGAAAAACTTGAAATGATGCATGGTCTCACTGAAGTTATACTGTAGTCTTTGTGCTGGGACAGAACTCAGGGCTGTTTGTGTGCTAGCCAAGTACTGTACCCCCGAGCTGTATTCCAGTCCTTCATTTAAAGTTTTTCTAAATTTACATTAATTGTGTGGGGGTGGATGGGCGCAGACCATAGGATACATGGAGGTCAAAGAACAACCTTAAGGAGTCAGTTCTCTCCTTTTACCATATGGGTCCCTGGAATTGAACTCAGATTGTCAGCCAGCAGTAAGCACCTTTATTGCTAAGCCATCTTGCCAGCCCCAGTTCTTCTCCCTGTTTTGGAGACAGAGACTCACTATATAGCCCAGGTTGACTTTGTGATCCTTCTGCCTTAGCTTCCAAGGTGTTGGGATTACAAGCATGTGTCCCCATGCCTGGCTTCTCTTTAGTCTTTGTGCTGGCTGGTTTTGTGTCAACCTGACACAGTTATTTGGAAAGAAGGAACTTCAATTAAGAAAAGCTTCTGTAAAGCAAAGGACATGGTCAACAAGACAAAACGACAGCCTACAAAATGGGAAAAGATCTTCACTACACCACATCAGACAGAGGGCTGATCTCCAAAATATACAAAGAACTCAAGAAATTGGACACCAAAAGATCACATAATCCAATAAAAAAAAATGGAGTACAGACCTAAACAGAGAACACTCAACAAAGGAATCTAAAATGGCTGAAAGACAAGGAAATTTTCAACATCCTTAGTCATCAGAGAAATGCAAATCAAAACAACTCTGAGATTTCATCTTACACCTGTAAGAATGGCCAAGATCAAAACCTCTGATGACAACTTATGCTGGAGAGGTTGTGGGGAAAAGGGAGCACTTCTGCATTGCTGGTGGGAATACAAGTTGGTAGAGCCTCTTTGGATATCAGTGTGATTTCTCAGAAAATTAGGAAAGAACCTTCCTCAAGACCCAATAATACCACTTTTGGGTATATATCCAAAAGGATGCCCAATTGTGCCACAAGGACATGTGCTCAACTATGTTCATAGCAGCTTTGTTTGTCATAGCCAAAACCTGGAAACAACCTAAATGCCCCTCAACCAAAGAATGGATAAGGAAAATGTGGTACATTTACACAATGGAGTACTACACGGCAGAAAAAAATAACGACATCTTGAAATTTGCAGGAAAATGGATGGAGTTAGAAAACATTATTTTGAGTGAGGTAGCCCAGACACAAAAGACAATTATCACATGTACTCAATCATAAGTGGTTTTAAAACATAAAGCAAAGAAAACCAGCCCACAAATCACAATCCCAGAGACCTAGACAACAATGAGGACCTTAAGAGAGACTTACATAGATCTAATCTACATGGGAAGTAGAAAAGACAAGATCTCCTGAGTAAACTGGGAGCATGGGGACCTTGGGAGAGGGCTAAAGGGGAGGAGAGAAGGGAGGGGAGCAGAGAAAAATGTAGAGCTTAGTAATAATAATAATAATAATAATAATAATAATATAAAATGTCCCAACTAGGTTGGCTTGTGGGCAAGCCTGTGGTGTATTTTCTTCTTTGATGATTAATGTGGGAAGACTCAGCTCACTGCAGGCAGTGTCATCCCTGGACTGGTGGTCTTTGGTGGTATAAGAAATTAGGCTGAGCAAACCATGAAGAGCAAGCCAGTAAGCAGCTCTGTAACAACTCTTGCCTTTAGGTCCCTGCCTTGTTTAAGTTTCTGCCATGACTGCTCTTGATGATGAACTGTGATACAGAAATATAAGCAAAATATATTTTTCCTCCCCAAGTTGCTTTTGATCAGGGTGTTTTATCACAGCAATAGAAACCAAACTAAGACAGTTTTAAATAAACTTTATGTTTCATAACCAGTACCCAAATCACATAAAAATATTGGGAAAATGAGGGAAACACAATCTACCTTTGGTTATTTATTCTTTCTTTTGGGAGAGGGATGTTTACAGGTACCTGGAAGCATGTGTGCATGTCTGTGAAGGCCAGAGGTTGATATCATGTGTCTTTTTTACTAGCTTTTCCACTTTATTTTTGAGACAGGGTCTCTCACTGAATCTGGAGATCATCTATTAGGGGAGATGCCTGTCTCTGCCTCCTTCCTAGTGATGGGATTGTAGTATGTTCTGCCATACTCTGCTTTTACAGGAGGGCTAGGGATCTGAACTTAGGTCCTCATGCTTGTGTGCCAAGTATTTTATTCACATTTCTCTAGTCCTTCTTTCTCCTTCCTCTTCTACTTTTTGAAAATATGTAAATTTTCTGCTACTTTCCATACTGGGAATTTAGATGGATAAAGTATGGTATTTTAAACACTATCAAAAGAAAATATGCAAGTTAAAAGTAGTTATTATTAGGCTCCCCAAAAACAAGGCTTGCCGAGATGAACTTCTTATCTAGGGAAAGCCATAAATGGGCAAAAAACTAGTAACTCTGAGACAGTAGACATAAGCAGGAGGACAACTTGAAACAAAGTAAACTAGAAAGGGCCTTTCCTTCCATTTCCTCTTCACAGAAGGACTTTCACCTTCACAATATACTTCCCCTGAAACTGGAGCTTCAAGGCTGTGTTTATAACAACACTGTTACTGTGGAAATAGTTGATTCAATGTTATGAACTTGAAGCTGAATAAAGTAAGGTGTGGAACAGAAGTCTTATTTAAACAGTGGCAAGACCCATAAAACATTAAAATGGCAAGCTGAATGGTAGTGAGTCAGAGCACCATATGTTTTAATGTGAGGGTCATACTTTTATTTTTCCCTCCTGATGCCTGGCACAATGAGATGCTTCTTTTTAAATTAAACTTATTTTTGGAACCTATTATTATCTCAGTTGTTTCTGGAACCCCAAATATCTAAAACATTGCTATCTGCTATATAAGGCAGCTGTGTGTCATTAAACTGATGGAGCTTCAAAGAGCTACTGGTCATCATGGACACCACATCCACAGAACACGAGCTGGGGTTTCAAAAACCACATGTGATCGATTCTGTGAAACACAGTGGAGTTGCTCCTCATCATATAATATCACTGCAGATGTACACTGTGCCTTTTGTCTACTGCTTCGCCAACTTTTAGACATAAAGCAGTTGGAGAACACAAACCCAGCCTGTCCCACACCCTGCCATCAGCATCAAACTTCTAGCCTGTTCCAGCCTTTGAGTGGGGTCAGTGAGTTCCTCAGGCAAGTTTGAAAAGTCTCAAGACACCGAGTAGAGATAGACATGTCACACTTTAGGCACACATACACGCTTCACTATGTTTTTCAGAATCCTTAAAACAAATTCCTAGCATCCATACAATAAAACATAGTGCATAAATTTTAAAGATGAGAGTGACACGTGGGTTTATTGGCAAACTGACCCTGCCTGCAGGAGATGACCGCAGTGAAACGGCATTAGCTCTGTAAATAGAAGCCCAGCTTCCCTTGGCTGTGGTGGGGGCTGCCCAGGGTGTGGCTACCCTCCTTGCCTGCACAGGGGATCCATTCATACCAGCAAAACTGGAAAAATCACAACCAAAGGCAACTGTGGAAGGAGTGGGAGCCAAGAGCACAGCATAAAAGTGTCAAGGAGTCATTTTCCACAAGGTGAGTCACCGGAAGCACTTGGCCTGGTCAGAGGCCTTTCTCACCCAACTTGGTTCAAAATGTAGGTCACCGTTCTTCAAGTTGGAACTTCAGGGACCTGATGTGACAGGCCAGAACCCAGGCAGCAAAGGCAGGAGCAGAGTTTCTAAGAGGCCTGGGAAGGGGCCTCTACCTCGCCCCTAAGCCCCTCTAGGCTTGGGCCTGCCCTCCAAAAACACCTCCATTTTCAAGAGCCAGGGTGAACTCAAACTACAGTGCACAACCAGTCCTTTTGTTTCCTGATTTGAGCTACTTGTCACACTTTTTAATTTATTTTTTTATTTTTTGAGATAGGATTTCTCTGTGTAGTTTTGGAGTCTATCCTGGAGCCAGGCTGGCCTTGAGCTCACAGAGATCCTTCTGTCTCTGCCTCCCGAGCCCTGGAACACTCTTATCAAACTCCTAGGACAGCAGCTAGGTTTTTGTAAAAATGGATGACAGCTTACCTAGTTCTGTTGATACAGGAGACCCAGTGGCAATCTCACCAATCTTGGCCACTCCATCGTAGTAGGCTTTTCCAGCCAGGATCATAGCTAGACAGGAATGTGATACACAAAATCGTTACTTAGAAAGGAAAGAAGGAAGTAACACAGGTTCAATATCCCAGTGTGCCTCTGACTATAAGAAGTTCTAGACCAGACTGTTTTGGCAGGTGAAGTTATAAGACCCTGTCTGGTCCTGATGCCAATTCCAGGGTATGTTCCTGACATCAAACAGACACTGGAACAGAAACATTTTGGGAACATACAGATCAGCCATGTCAGTACTTGAGTAGTCCTGGGTACAGTGGCCTAGGAACCCGTCTCATGAAAGCACATTTTTTTTTCTATTAAAAAAGAGCCAGGTCATGCCAGGCAGTGGTAGTGTATTTCTTTAATCTTAGCACTTGGGAGGCAGAGGCAGGCAGATCTCTGTGAGTTCGAGGCTACCCTGTTCTACAAAACGAGTTCCAGGACAGCCAGGACTGTTTCACAGACAAACCCTGTCTTAAAAAAACCAAAAAATTACAGACTTATCTAAAAACATAATTCTCCTTCCTTTTCCTTTCAGCAGAAACAAGCAAAGGTTTTATTGCAACAGAAACTAGGTTCTCATCATGTTAAAAATGTTTCTCTATTTAAAAAATAAATAATATTTTTTAAAATGGAGAGATAGCTTAGCAGTTAAGAATGCATACTACTCTTGCAGAGGATCTCAAGTTCAGTTCCTCCAGCACCCATGTTGGGAGGCTCACAACCACTCAAGCTCTGAGGGATCCAACATCTCCAGCCTCTGTGGGAACCCTCAACTCACACACATATACACAATTTAAAACAATCAAATTAAAAACTTTAAAACTGTTTTCTCCTTCAAACTGACCCCGAAGGGTATGTGCCCCTGTGAAGCTGAAGGCTACCCATTCTGTAAAGTTCTCTAATAAAGTTGGAGTGGGATGGATAAATGACAGCCTGGCTTCTTTTGCTGTCATTTGTCAAACAGGCAAATCAGTTTGAGAATGGTGTATGACAGGCAAGCATTTAAACAAGATTCAGCCAAAATCAGTGTCATTCTGGAGGGAAAAAAGTCTCTACCCTTCCTCTAAACTCAGAGATTGCCTTCATACACAGAAATCAGTTTTCCCTGGAGCTCTGGTGAGCACAGAACTTGGACTAAAAGGGCCTCCTGGCCCATTCTCTTTACCCACAGAATAGTAAGTGCTTTACCACTGAGATACATCCTCAGTCCTTTTATTGTAATTTTCATTTAGAGACAGGATCTCAACTAAGTTTTCTAAGATACTCGTGACCTTGTAATCCTCCTGGCTTTATTTGGCCTCCCAAGTATCTGGAATTACAAACCTATGCCACAAGGCCAGGCTAAAAGGTAGGTTGTTATTTATTTATTGGGTGCCAATCTTGGGAATATGGTCCACCTCCTTTGAGACAGGGTCTCACATTGGCCTAGAGCTAACCAATTAGGCTAGACCTACTGAGCAATGAATCCCAGTGATCTACATGTCTCTACCTCCAAAGTGTTGAAATTATAAGCCTGTGCCACTATACCTGATATTTATTTTAATTGATATTTATTGAGCTCTACATTTTTCTCTGCTTCCCTCCCTACCTCTCCCCTCCCCCCTTCAATCCTCCCCTAAGGTTCCCATGCTCCCAATTTACTCAGGAGATCTTGTCCTTTTCTACTTTCTACTTTCCATGTAGATTAGATCTATGTAAGTCTCTCTTAGTGTCTGCATTGTTGTCTAAATTCTCTGTGATTGTGGTTTGTAGGCTGGCTTTCTTTGCTTTATGTTTAAAAACCACCTATGAGTGAGTACATGTGACAAATGTCTTTCTGTGTCTGGGTTACCTCACTCAAAATAGTGTTTTCTAGCTCCATCCATTTTCCTGCAAAATTCAAGATGTCGTTATTTTTTTCTGCTGTGTAGTACTCCATTGTGTAAATGTACCACATTTTTCTTACCCATTCTTTGATCAAGGGACATTTAGGTTGTTTCCAGGTTCTGGCTATGACAAACAAAGCTGCTATGAACATAGTTGAGCACATGTCCTTGTGGCACAATTGGGCATCCTTTTGGATATATACCCAAAAGTGGTATTATTGGGTCTTGAGGAAGGTTCTTTCCTAATTTTCTGAGAAATCACCACACTGACATCCAAAGGGGTTGTACCAGCCTGCATTCCCACCAGCAATGCAGAAGTGTTCCCTTTTCCCCACAACCTCTCCAGCTTAAGTTGTCATCAGAGATTTTTGATCTTGGCCATTCTTACAGGTGTAAGATGAAATCTCAGAGTTGTTTTGATTTGCATTTCTCTGATGACTAAGGATGTTGAACATTTCCTTAAGTGTCTTTCAGCCATTTTAGATTCCTTTGTTGAGAGTTCTCTGTTTAGGTCTGTACTCCATTTTTTTTTATTGGATTATGTGATCTTTTGATGTCCAATTTCTTGAGTTCTTTGTATATTTTGGAGATCAGCCCTCTGTCTGATGTGGGGTTAGTGAAGATCTTTTCCCATTCTGTAGGCTGTCGTTTTGTCTTGTTGACCATGTCCTTTGCTTTAGAGTAGAAGCATTTCAATTTCAGGAGGTCCCATTTATTAATTGTTTCTCTCAGTGTCTGTGCTGCTGGGATTATATTTAGGAAGTGGTTCCCTGTGCCAATGTGTTCAAGTGTACTTTCCACTTTCTCTTCTATAAGGTTCAGTGTGGCTGGCCTTATGTTAAGGTCTTTGATCCATTTGGACTTGAGTTTTGTGCATGGACATAGATATGGATCTATTTTCATTTTTCTACATGTTGATATCCAGTTGTGCCAGCACCACTTGTTAAATATGCTTTCTTTTTTCTATTTGATATATTTTGCTTCTTTATCAAAGGTCAGGTGGTCGAAGATGTGTGGATTGATATCCGGGTCTTGTATTCGGATCCATTGGTCCTCCTGTCTGTTCTTATGCCAGAACTAGGCTGTTTTTAGTACTGTAGCTTTGTAGTAGAGTTTGAAGTCAGGGATTGTGATGCCTCCAGAAGTTCTTTTATTGCACAGGATTGTTTTAGCTAGTCTGGGTTTTTTGCTTTTCCAAATGAAGTTGAGTACTGTTCTTTCAAGGTCTGTGAAGAATTTTGCTGGGATTTTGATGGGCATTGTGTTGAGTCTGTAGATTGCTTTCAGTAAGACTGCCATTTTTACTATACTAATTATGCCTACCCAAGAGCATGGGAGGTCTTTCCACTTTCTGGTGTCTTCTTCAATTTCTTTCTTCTTGTCATACAAGTCTTCCACTTGTTTGGTTAGAGTTACTCTGAGATATTTTATGCTATTTGTGGCCATTGTGTAGGGTGTTTATTCTCTGATTTCTTCCCCAGCCCTTTTATCATCTATGTACGGGAGGGCTACTGATTTTTTTGAGTTAATCTTGTATCCTGCTACATTGCTGAAAGTGTTTATGAGTTGTAGAAGTTCCTTGGTAGAATTTTTGGGATCACTTATGTAAAGTATCATATCATCAGCAAATAGCGAGAGTTTGACTTCTTTTCCAATATGTATCCCCTTGATCTCCCTTTGGTGTCTTATTGCTCTAGCTAGGACCTCTAGAACTATATTGAATAGGTATGGAGAGAGTGGACAACCTTGTCTTGTTCCTGATTTCAGTGGAATCGCTGGGAGTTTCTCTCTATTTAGTTTGATGTTGGCTGTTGGCTTGCTGTATATTGCCTTAATTATGTTTAGGTATGTTCCTTGTATCCCTGCTCTCTCCAAGACCTTTATCATGAAGGGATGTTGTATTTTGTTAAATGCTTTTTTGGCATCTAATGAGATGATCATGTTATACCTGATATTTTTACATAGATGGTGAAGAGCAAATTCAGGTTCTCTTCTTGAAAACAAGCACGTTACCATCTAAGCCATCTTCCAAGTCCCTAATTTTTTTTTTCTTTTTCGAGACAGGGTTTCTCTGTGGCTTTGGAGCCTGTCCTGGAACTAGCTCTTGTAGACCAGGCTGGTCTCAAACTCACAGAGATCCACCTGCCTTTGCCTCCCAAGGGCTGGGATTAAAGGCGTGCGCCACCACCGCCTGGCGTCCCTATTTTTTTTTTTTATTAAGATAGAAAATTATAAGTATGTATATGTCTGTGTGTGAATATATCATGTATATGTGGGTACCCACAGACACCAGAAGACACTGAATCCTCTGGAACTGGAGGTGAATGCAATTGTGAGCTGCCTGATGGTGATGGGAACAGAACTCAGGTCCTCTGCAAGACAAGCAAGATTCTCAATTGCTAAGCTATGTCTCCAGCCCCTATTTGTATTTTTAATTCTTAGATGCTAAGGAAGCACTTTACCACTAAGCTACACCATCAGACCTAAAAGGTGGACTTTTATGGGGAAATATTTTAAAAGATCAGATAATTCATCACATATAGGTGTAGCTACAGGTATTACAGGCCAAATTCCTGCCCCTGTAGTTTTTTTTTTTTAATATTTCAGCATTTACTATAGTTTTTAAAAATATAAATTAAGGGTTTTTACTGTATCCTCATGTAAGTTTAAGAAATGCAATGTTCTGCTATGTTACTATTTTATAAGACTGGAGAAGAACTTACAGAGTAATTAACAATAACAGGCATCATTTATATAGACTTTTCAAGTCATTACTTAGCTAATCTACTGACAATGTTAAGACACTGGTGGGTAATGTTATCAGCTCCTTTTGCCAAGGGAGTGGAGTAGAGACACTTCAGGCTGTCCCCAAGGTCAATGTGAGTCAGCCCAGAGTACACAACTCCTGCTGAGGCACTTCACCTCCTCAGCTCTAAATCATAGTGCTTTAGCTGGAACCGAGGAAGAAGCAACTCCACCTAAAAACAAGTGTGTTGCCAGCAAAATGTCAAGTCAATAGATGAGGTTCAAATGAGAGGTTTAAATTGTAAAGTACTGATAAACCGAAGAGCACATTAGTGGGAGAGTTATATTCAGGATTACACAATAGTTAAAATTTCTGGTTTACACTCACACAATGAGATTATTTTTCATTAACTGTTGACTTATATTTAAAACCATGCAACCTTCTCAGTCTTTCAAAGTAGCTTTGCTTTTACAACTTTTTTGCCTTTTCATATTTAAAAAAATATTAGCTTTTTTATAATAAAGCTAAATTAACTTAAAAACCATGTAATTTATCCAGAACTAATAAAGAATAAAATAGTATTTTGATAAACTTACCCCACCTTATGAGTTTCTGCTTCTTACTATTTTAGGAAACCTATGAATTCTATTTTAGTGATTATAGCTCTGGTGGTCCTCGGAACATACTATAGAACAGGTTGGCTTCGAATTCACAGAGATCCACCTGCCTCTGGCACCCAAGTGCTTGCATTCAAGGCATGTGCCATGCTTGGCTGATAATATTTTTCTTAAAATATAGTTTTATTGGGTTATTGTTCTACTAAAGCCTCCATGGACCTCTCACAAGTCCACGAGTTCATGATAGATTTTTATAGTAATAGTTTCAATGAACTATACCCCTCCAGATTTCCAGTCTGCGGTTTCCTGAGACACTGACCATGGAACTTGTTTTAGCCACTGTGATACCAACAAGCATGGGTTACACAGGAACTCAGTAAATGCTAGGCCTTAAGGCTAGTGCTGCTATAGTAAAGGCTCAGTGTGGTTTTGATGAAAGAAGGCCACCCGAGGACAGAGTATGTCAAGCCCCCAGAGGAATGAGCCCTGAGACTCCAGGGGTAATAGAAAGTGGCATCTTAATCCACCAAGTCTGTGGGTAGCTGCAGTATTTTGTACAATAGTAGGTGCCTGGTGCTACAAACACTGCAATGCTTGGCTAAGCTGACATTGTCCAGTCCTACTTCTCCCCAGTTTAGTGTGGCGCTCATTTTTTTTCGGCTTGAAGCAGTGTCTGTCTGCTGATTATCTCCTATCTGTTAGTTAGCTCAAGTTCTTGTAAGGTTTCCTGCCTGCTCTGATCCACACCAATCACTCCTACGCAGATCCCTGTTGACAATAGTTCTAGATTTCTCTCTCAGCCATTCATATGTGATTCCACCTTTATAATCTATTGACTGCACTTCTGGCTGACATTCTCATCTGTAGTACAAATTCTTACCAAGAGCTTTATAAATATATCTAAAATTATCAATGGCTTCAGGAAAACTATACCCAGATGGCCTGCAGAAGTTCTGGGAATACTTATCAAGGATGGAACCATCTCTAGGAGGTGGTGAAGTGGTAAGAGCCCTTTGGGGAGAAGTCTTGTTAACAGGAAGCTAAGCCGCAAGCAGCTCACTATAACTCTGCCTCAGAAAGTAGTTCAGGCTACACAGTAAAAAAAAAAAAATTAAAAAAACAAGATAAAACAGTTCTACAGGTCATAGTGCTTTCCTTGTGAGGACTGGAAACAGTGATGACTTTGTGGCCCAGTGATTAAGCAATCACCAAGGGACAGTGGTAAGGCCAGCCTCTTGCTCTCAGAGGAGGGAAGGTGGCTGTAGAAGATAAAGACATTGTTGGGAAGAGAAGCAAGATCCCAGACCTGTTTTATTTCCTGGTACTGAAAACTACAGATAAAAATGCACAGCTATCCATTCTACTTTTCCAGTGACTGCAACTATCATGTTCCTTGTCATCCACAGCTCAGGGCGTAGGCAGTACACTGTCTTGCTGGGCCATGGTGGAGGGTGGTTAGCAATGTATTCTAATAGCATTTGCTTTTAGTAGCAATGCAGCAATAGCTGCTTATCAGTCTTCTCAGTGAAAACCTTTTCAAGAAAGCTAACAACCTGGGTTCCAGAAGAGAGGCAAAGATCAAAGGTTGAAGTTTATGCCTTCAAATTCAGTTTCAATGAAGAACTTAATTTGAAATGATAATTTAAGTACAACTTTTAACATAGATGTTCTTCTATTGAGGTTAAAAATATTACTTTTCATGTTACTATAAAAAATGATATACCAGCAAGGTATTATAGTGGCTCACAGTTGCGATCCTGGCACTTGGGAGGGTAGGAAGGGGGATTTCCTGAGTTCAAAGGCTGGCTAACCTGTGTTACAAACTGAGATTCTGTCTCAAAACAAAAAAGTAATCTATCTAAAGGCAAGAAATTCTTCTAGCTGGGTGGCAGCAGCACATGCCTTTATTTCCAGCACTCGGGAGGCAGAGACAGGCAGATCTCTGTGTGTTCGAGGCCAGCCCTGGTCCAGGACAGGTTCCAAAGCTACACAGATAAACCCTGTCTCAAAAAACAAGAAAACAAAACAAAAGTAGAAAGGTTCATGGAAATGATATTAAAGCCTAATTTTGTATATCAGAATGCACAATTTTAAAGTTAAAATGTTACTTACAGTACCTTCACAATTACTCAATTAACTCACTTCAAATACATTAGTACCATCCTGCACTGCCATTGCAAAAATTATGCAGATAAATTATAAAAATTCCATTAAGAGAGATTTTTAAAATGCAATGTTAAGTATTTAAAGATAAATAAAATATTAATAGATTTCATGTGTTTTACATTAATTTAGAAAAAAATTAAAAGACTTACCATTCACCGCTTTTTCATAATTTTTTCCTAGGTTTATTAAGTTTCGTAGCCCAGGATTGAATTGTTCCATAACATTCTGGCAAACAAACACACAAAACAAACGGGTCAATAAACAAAAGAGGGATGACTAGAGTCTGTCACTATGAGGCCTAGAATTCCTATATGATACAACATACCAATAATAAAGTCTCGAACGGTCTTTTCTTTTCTTTCCAGACAAGGTCTCAGGAATCCCCAGGCTGCCCTGAACTTGTTAGGGATCCAAAGATGACCCTGAACTTTTGTCCTTCCTGCTTTCAGTTCCTAAGTGTTAGAATTACAGGTGTGTTCCACCACGCCTAGGTTATAGTTTTGGGGATCAAATCTAGGGCTTCACAAATGCTAACTGAGCCAAATCCTTAGCCTACAAATAATGTAGATGTAAGAATCCAATGAGCTTGATTTTCTGACCGGACAGACAAGCAGTAAGGAGGATATAACCCAGCAATTTTCAGTTGCCCAAGGACTGCCCACACTCTGCTATAAATGAAGCAAGCAGCAGACATTCACAACTCTTACCATACCCCATGGGGGCTGTGAGCCTGGAGGCCAAAGAATTCTCTCTGGTATAAGTAGACTGTTCATGGCTGTAACTCTAACATTACAAAATTGTCTGCTTGCACGGCTACCTCAACTTAATTTATAATTAAGGATAATGTTTTGGTTATCGAGTATTTAGAAACTTCAGGGCAATCTTACTTTCATTTTGTCTAAGCCTATACAGTACAGACGATAAGCCACTCCCAGGGTGCTGGCTTTATGACCAAGAACACATTATCCTATGGTGACTTAGCTATCTGCTCCATCTTGGATCAACAAGTTGTCCTATATTCATCATTCCAAATGGACCACTCAGGTCTCCCCACCTCTTCTTCCATGTATATAGTATTGTAGATGACCAAATGATAAATGATAGAAAATGAGCCAACACTCAATGAGTCAGAAGCTTCACATTCTTCAGGGAAAAAAAGGCTCTGCATTAGTAACTGGGAATAGAGGATGAATGACAACTTATAGAATTGAATAGTGATAAAAATCACAATTAAAAAGCCCAAACCTTATGCTTTCTCCATCCTTGCTATTACTGCCAAGAATGCTTCCAATCACATGGTTACTCTCCTTTTCAGTACCTCCATTTGTTCACTCATCTTCAATTTTAGACTAACTTCTGGTGACCTCTTATACTTCAGGAGGACCTACTTCTTTGTTATACTCCCTTCTGATGTAACTGACAACTTTCTGGTCAGTCACTCGTATTTACTGTAACTGTAAATATTGGATACTACAATTTAAAGAATGTACTAAAGATCACATTTCCTTTATTAGTAATGCCTTTTTGTTTTTCCTGGAATTAATAATTGGCTTGCTCCTCTTCCCTCTTGCTTCTATGTATCCACCCAAAGTCCTTTCTCATGCAGTGTCAGACCAAGCACAGGCCTACCAATTTTATTTCTCAAACATACAGAATAGCCAGCTGACCTCCCATCTCATTTTTCCCTCCTGAAACCTCCAAAGACCTTCTGTCCTCTCAGCCCTACCTGACTTGCCCCAAGTCTGCCAGGATGCTATCCTTGCATGCTCCGATCTGGCTGCCTATATTGGAGCTCTCATTCTCAGCAGGTTGGTGGCTCACACCTTCAATCCCAGCACTAGGGAGGCAGAGTCAGACAGATCTCGAGTTTAAGGTCAATAGAGTGAGTGCCATGACAGCCAGGGATACACAGAGAAATCCTGACCCTGTCTTGAAAACAAACAAACAAAAGCTCTCAGTCACACTGCCTACTTTCTTCCTTTTTGCTGGAAATTATTCTCCAAAACTAATGTAAGAATGATGTGAGACGTGTATCTGTGGCCCCACATGTCTGAAACTACTTAAAATTTAAATTATTTCTTTATTGTGTGTGGAGGAGGGAGAGGATGAACTGCAAGTGTCATAACACATATAGAGGTCAGAGAACAATCCATGGTTGCCATTTCTCCCCTTACACCACGTGAGTTCTGGGGACTAAACTCAGGTCATGAGGCTTGGTGGCAAGTGCCTTTCCTATCCCTGAATCCTATTCCTATACTTTTACCTTGACATTTGTTTGTTATATTGCTGGGCAGCGTATGACATGCTGACCTGTCTTCCTCATAATGTTTAATATTGTTGTTACTTTTGCTACAATAACAGGTGTCTTTCTCTACTGTTCCTCACCTTGAGTTTTGACACAGGGACTTTTATTCAGCTAGACTAGCTGGCCACGAAGACCCAGCGACACAACTGTCTCTGCCTGCACAGGACTGGGATCTGTGCTTGGGTTATATGCAGCTGCTGGAGACCCAAACCCAGGTATTCATGGCTGCATGCAAGCACTTTACTGAGCCATATCCTGGCTTCAGACTTCCCCTTCTTGAGGCTTAGTTTTAGAAGCCAACTCTTTATCCCTACTTGTAAAATCAAACACTGGTCTGCTTCATTTTTGGTATCTTTCCCATTTATTTTATGAGATGCTTGATTACTTCTAGCCATGTGGAAAACGTCTGTCAAATCTGGAAAATGCTTGTTTTATTTTTTGTTTATTTCTTTTGGAGCTCAGACAATGACTTTTTTTTTTTTTGAAAAGGTTTCTCTGTGTAGCGCTGGCTGTCCTGGGACTTACTTTGTAGACCAGGATGGCCTCAAACTCACAGAGATCCACCTGCTTCTGCCTCCTGAGTATTGGGATTAAAGGCATGCACCAATACTACCTGGCCAGGTGAAGGTTTTATGCATTCTGGATTTGTCTAACATTACCTTTTCTTTATTTCTTCACAGTCTTTATGTTCTACACCTGAAAAAAATCCTCAACTTTACATCATAACTATTTTTCTACTTACTTATTGATTTTTATTGCGCTCTACATTTTTCTCTGCTCCTTTCTTCCCCTCCCTGCTTCTCCCCTCCCCTTCAACCCTCTCCCAAGGTCCTCATGCTCCCAATTTACTCAGGAGATCTTGTCTTTTTCTGCTACCCATGTAGATTAGATCTATGTTATGTCTCTCTTAGGGTCCTCATTGTTGTCTAGATTCTCTGGGATTGTGATTTGTGGTTTGTTTAAAAACCACCTATGAGTGAGTACATGTGATAATTGTCTTTCTGTGTCTGAGTTACCTCACTCAAAATGATGTTTTCTAGCTCCATTCATTTGCCTGCAAAATCCAAGATGTCGTTATTTTTTTCTGCTGTGTAGTACTCTATTGTATAAACGTACCACATTTTCTTCATCCATTCTTCAGTTGAGGGACATTTAGATTGTTTCCAGGTTCTGGCTATGACAAACAAAGCTGCTATGAACATAGTTGAGCATGTGTCTTTGTGGCACGATTGAGCATCCTTTGAATATATACCCAAAAGTGGTATTACTGGGTCTTGAGGAAGGTTGTTTCATAATTTTCTGAGAAATTGCCACACTGATATCCAAA
>JAQHUG010000097.1:6501214-6520608 GCA_028555095.1 Dicrostonyx torquatus
TTTGGAGCCTATCCTGGAACTAGTTCTTGTAGACCAGGCTGGTCTCGAACTCACAAAGATCCGCCTGCCTCTGCCTCCCGAGTGCTGGGATTAAAGGCGTGCGCCACCACCGCCCGGCACAATTCATAGAATTTAACTGACATTTAAGACTACACAACCAGCTTTGAAGAAAACAAGAGTTCTTAAGCTGGATAAATTCAACAAGTGTAGTTTAATTCTTTGTTATTTAGGGTTAACAACAGAAATGTTGGCCCCTTCCAACCATGGAAAATCCATTTCTATATTGGCTTTTGGCCATTAATCTAGCTATTTTAGCTGAAGTACAAGTTATTTTTATACCCAAGAACAAAAAAGCAACACTGCCTTTGTACCGTGAAATCTGCAAGATGTTACAGCACCAGCCAGTGCACTTGTGTGTTGAATTAACCCATGTTTTTTAGGAAGGCAGTCATTGGGTCAAAGGCCAGAGTTGTAGCCAGGGTTGCTAAGAGCTGTGGCAAAGTCTGTACTGGAGGGTCCTTAGCAGGAAAGACCAACTCCATTTCAAATTTGGAGGAAAAAACAGAATACATAAGTCAATATTTCAAAGTGAATGGAAAAGATACAAAAGAGCCAAGAAACACTACTTTAAAAAAAAAAAAAACTTAGTAAGTACTCAACAGTTACTACTTGACAATTAGTATGATTTATCAAATCAGTTTCTACTAGAATGTTTCTTTTCTATTCAGAAAGTATGAATACCTACAGCTACAAAATAAATTCTAGCAAATCCACTGGTAATATAATTCTCCTTGTGCCAAATCTGATGTGAAGAGGGTTTGGTTCTATCTATATATATATTAAAAAAAAAACCCTCAGTAGCTCTGGAGAAAGGATGGCTATTTAAGATAAACTGCTGTGACTGCACACATCTGCAGTCCCAGCTACTCTGGAGGTTGAGGTGGGAGTACTGAAAGTGGGAGGCAGCCTGAGCTACTCAGGGAGAGTTCAAGGATAGCCTGAGCAATTTAGCAAGACTATGTCTCAAAATTAAAAAAAAAATAAAGGGTTGGGGATTGAGATCACTAGTAAAGCATCTGCCTAGCATGCAGAGAGTCCTTAATCATTATCACTGTAAAGTTAATAAACAGATAAAGTAAGACAGGTAGGTATGGTGGTGGCATAAAATCAATGCAAAAAGATCACTGAAATTTGAGGCCAGCCTGTTGTACATAGTGAATTCAAAGTCAGCCAGAGCTATATAATGAAAAAACCCACAGGGCTAGAGATAAGGCTTAGTGATTAAGAGTGTTTACTATGCTTAGTTCCCAGCACAAATATTGGGCAGCTCACAACCATCAATAATTCCAATTCAAAGGTGATCTGATGCTGCTTTTTGGCCCCTGAACAGACACGATACACATGAATAAAAACAAAATTTAAAAACTAAGCCAAAGCAAAACAAACAAAAACAATACAAAACAAAAACCAGAAATAAGCTGAGTCTATTCCCATTCTTGCTAGTCTGGCTATGTCATTTCCCCTGCCTCACATAGCTACAGATAATAATTCAAAGATAAGTATTCAATATTAAGATTTTTAACTTCCTTAGCATTTGGCTCCCCCCACCCTCAGACAGGGTTTCTCTATAGCTCTAGCTGTCCTGAAACTCGCTCTGTAGACCAGGCTGGCTTCAAACTCACAGAGATCTGCCAGTCTCTGCCTCCCTAGTACCAAGATTAAAGTCATGCGCCACCACTGCCTGGTAGCATTTGGCTTTTTAAGACTTCAACTTTACCATGGGGCTGTAGAGATGGCTCCGTGGTTAAGAACACTGACTACTCTTCCAGAGGACCTGGGTTCAATTCCCAGCACCCACATGGCAGTTCACAACTGTCTGTAACTTCAGTTCCAAGGATCTAACACCCTTACACAAACACAAAGGCAGACAAAACACCAATGCACATTAAATTAAATTAAAGATTAAAAAAGACTTCAACTTTACCAATACAGAACTATGCACAAACTAACAGGGATACTTAGTTGATAGTTTTGAAAAACATGTGAGTATGAGTTGCTCAGTAGTGAAGCTAAACAGTTCTTAAGTTTCTGAGACTGATCTCTACAGGAACAAGGGCAAATTGTTGAATATTTCAGTACTTTGTCTTTTGCAGTTAAAAATGTGAATAATATTTACAGAAGATAATCTTCAAGTGATTTACAAATCTCTAAATAAATGTCAAGTTCTACGGCTTGGAATTTTATGTCATTTTATACAATCCTTTATATGAATAGAGACAGATTTTAAGGTTGTGTGGCAAGAATATCTATAACAGGAATTAACCAGGGATTCTTAATGCTTCATTTGAAGAAAACTTTTCTTCCTCCTTCCTTGAGTGTTGCTGGAAGCTGCTGTTCCTGTCCTAACCTTGCCAATATTTGATTACCTCTTCTGCCTTGGGGAAAGTATTAGTAAGCAAATCTGGCACAGACACAACTGCTTGAGGGCCAACAGATGTCACAAGAGTCATATTGTTCATGCCCATCATGGATGTGGGGCACAAGCATAGTCAAGGAAACGTGGGTAATTAAGATGGGGCTTTTGAAGGCATTAAGCTAGACCAGAAGTACTTATTTGAGCCAGCTGTGGTGGTACATGCCTGACACTTAGGAGGCTGAGGCAGGAGAATTGAAAGATGGAGGCCAGGCTGGACAACCACTACATAGCAAGATCTTGTCTCTAAAAACAAAACAACAAACAAAACTTTTTTCAAATATGTATACTCAAAAATACTCCCTGTTGCTGGCTGTGGTGGTGCACACTTTTAATCCCAGCACTCCGGAGGCAGAGGCAGGAGGATTTCTGTGAGTTTGAGGCCAGTCTGGTCTATGAAATGAGTTCCAGGACAGCCAAGGCTGTTACACAGAGAAACCTGTCTTGGAAAACCAAGATAAATAAATGTTCCCTGTCAAATATAAATAACATGACTCCCATAAATGTGTCCTATCATATTATCCATTAAATGGCATTATATATAATTTGCACTGTCTGTAATCTGTAATATGCCATCATAGGAACAATGAATGGGACTGCAAGTGTTGGGGACAAGTCACACTTTGAATAATTAACCTTTCTGAGCCTTAGTCTGTTTTACAAAATGGAAATAGTGATTAATTTTCATTTCCTAAGAAGCATGAAGACTGAATGATAATAACCTAACATCATGGAGTACTTATTTGTTTTGTTACATATCTGTTTCTGTAGTTCTGTGAGCAAACCCAGATCCTCCTGCAAGCTAGGCAAACACTCTGCCGTTAAGCCCTACCCCCAGCTCTAGAGAGTACTTACACACTCTTCATAATACTCAAGGCCTGGTACACACTGAACCAATAATAATTAATATTTCAAGAGCAAAGCTCTAAAATATTGGTCAATCTTCAAACAGATGGTCATTCCTGTTTAGCCAGGAATCTAGGTAACACGGAAACAAATATATCAGCTCTCCTACCTCAAAATGTCATTATCAAGGTGAGAGAGGTCATGATCACAAAATATCCAGAGAGGGAGCCAACCACAGAAAGTTGAAAGTGTTCTTTATCTGCTTTACTCAGCCTGAGAAGCTTTATTTATTGTCATGTGAAAAAGCTGTTAACACTCATGGAGTTATATTCCTGGCTCTATACCCAACATTTGACTTGGATCTTATTTGATCTCAGCCTCATGGTTATTAGTTATCCCACTTCACAGATGAGATTCAGGAACTCTAAGGCATTACATCTTAAATCTTAGTAAACATTCAGTGGGCAGCAGGAGGTCTTACTGCCAACTTTTCCTTTTACCCTGGTACCTCAATAGTTTCTTCAACTATTGTTGAAGTGTGTTGTGAAAAACACTGAGATAAAATGCTTTCATGATGTCAGAGCACTGTATTATAAGAAATTATGGAAAAGTCTACAGTAGTTTTTGATATTTTCTTAGACTCTTATTACCTATTTTTGTGACTGTAATTAACCTTCTAATAGCACCATGATCCATACTCATTCGTATTTCTAATCTCCCTTTTTTTTCCCTCTTTAAAAACAGAACAAAAGGAGGAAGGAAAAAAAAAGAATCTAGAGCCAGCAAGGTGGCTTAGCAGGTAGAGAGATGTTTGCAGCTAAGCCCACTGACCTAAGTTTGGTCTCCAGAACCCACATGGTGAAAGAACTGAATCCTGCAAGCTGTCCTCTGATCTCACACATGTATGTACATGTATAATCAAACACATATTTTTAAAAAAGGTATAAAAGAAAAACAGTCCACAGTCACTTAGTCTTGACAAGAATTATTTACTAAAGGCTAACATTGTCTTCATGGGCCTGTTTGCTAGAAGCTACACTACTGCAGACAAAAATCACTGGGTGCTTTAACAATCCCATGCTAGTCCACAGGGAATCTGTAATCAAGACTACTGATAACTTTCTAGTCTATCATTTATACCTTTATTACACATATATTAGTCATGAGAGAGATGTTTTGCTTTATATATTGAGACAATACTTAAAATGAGAAAAATATTTGTGGTATGATCCACTTCATTTCACTCTTAATCTTTTTTTTTTTTTTAATTCAAGGTTATGCTTCTGAGACAGGGCCACGTGGATATATGTGGTCTGAGTTTATTCCTACAAACAATCTCACGGTGACAGTGTTAGGTGTTCCCCTGGATGAGCTACAATATTCAGATAGTTAACTCTGAGAAATTGCTACAGAAGTATTTTGTAGATATGGTTAATATATCTATACTAACAGATGGCAAATGCAATTCTGGGTGGATGTTATCTAACCAGCTGAAAGGCCTTACCAAAACTGACTTGTCACTGTGATACTTGGGGACTACGTCACCTTCCAGCCCTACAGTGCTCACTCATCACCTCCCACAGTAAGTCAGCTTCCTAAAACGTTTTGCACTTTTTAATGGAAACACATACAAATGTACATATACTCATCATATAAAAACATTGCATTTTGTTCACTGAGTGGCAAGTCGATTCTTGCAAGCTTGTGCTACAATTAATGCAGTAATAAACTGTATGCCTCCTCTATGCAGGAGTAAGAGAGTTAGTTCATGCAGGGGTAAGTTCTATAAGTAAAACAGAATTTCTGAGACAGAGTATGTGACAGATTTTATTACATAGACCACCAAACTGGAAGAAAGTGGCTGCAGCAATTTGTACCCCATAATTGCTATACAAAATACTATTTTGCCACATCTTTGCCAATATTTTCAATTATCATACTGTTTTTCTAACTGATAGGTAAAGGGCAAGACCCCTACAAAAATTCCAAAGCTGTTTCCAATGTCAGTACTAAAAGTCTATATATCTGGCAGCTGGACTTATATCTCAGTTGGTAGAACTTGTCTTATATACATGAGGCCCTGGGTTTCATCCCCAGTACCTCAAAAACAGAAACAAACAAAACCTAACTACACAGAAGAGACACAATATAATATAATTTTACCAGGTAGCTCCTGGTGAAGTCTGATGGATTTATCTTCAGTTCTTATGTTTAATTTTTGTTATTTTAGCAGCAGGCTATGAGGGAGAGATACTTCAAACTGGGCCATCCCCTGCAACTGAAACTCCACACTCTACCCCAGAACTGAGCTCCAGGTTCTTAATAAGCTGCAAGTCTAAAGTGCCAAATCAATTCCTCCACGGGGAACAGTACTTGCTCCTCCCAGATGAGGGCTATGGCTGTAGACCAGCACACTGGTTCTCAGCTCATCTTTCAGCTACCTACCCTGACTCTCTTCTTCCTACAGACAACAGCAACTGCAGCCTTCCTCTCTCCTTCACTCTCGCTGCACTCCTGCATCTTCCTCGTTACTTACAGGATATTACCTGTCTGTTTATTCCCGGTCACCTTATTTGAAAGTAATATGAATTAAGGTCAAGGACCTGCGTTTAACCCCCACTGCACAGCTATTATCAGGAACAGGAGCAGTGCCAACCCTCAATGTCTCACAGTAAATGAGGTGGCAGTTTTGGAAATCAGAATATACAGATGTATGTGTTCTTGCTGGATCCCCTGCTTGCTGTCCTTTCAGCTCCTCAGGCACATCTGAACACAACCACTATAGACACAATGGCCCAGTGGGCCAATTAGCCATGAAGATCAAGCATGAGATAATGGGGCCACTGCTTGCAACTTCATTAACTCAAAGTAAAAGCTTCACTAGAGAATCATAAAAGCTACAAGGCTCTGCCCTCTATCTACTAAGGTTTAACAGGCTTGCAAAATCTGAAAATAGCAGGGCTTTCTTTCCTTGTGTTTTGCTTCCAAACCCTGTGTCCTTCTTGTCATTTAAATCACCTTATTACCAATAACAGGTCTCTTAAAAAGAGTACCTTATTGGAAACCATCTAAATATCTATCGACTAGTGAATATAAAAACAAAATGTGGTGTATTCATACAATGAAGTATTATTTGACCATTAAAAGGCATCAAGTAAGACACATACTCCAGCATGGATAAATTCTATTATGCTCAGTAAAGAAGCCAATCACAAAAGACCACAAGTTGGGCTTGGGAGACAGCTTCAAGGTATAACATTTGTCTAGTATGTAGGCCCTGGTTTCAATCTGCAGTACCAGAAAGAAGAGAAGGCAGGGACATTGCCATGTATATGAAATAACCAGAGATGAAGACTCTATATGAAATAATCAGAAAAGACAATTGCTTTTTTGTTATTTTGAGACCTGGTCTTACTATACAGCCCAGGTTGGCTTGGTTCTCATTAGGTAACCCATGGTGGCTTCAAACCTGCAATCCTTCTCTCTTAGCTTCTAAAGTGCTGGGATTACAGCTACCTCATCAGGTCAGAAAAGACAGGTCTATAGAGAGAAAATACAGTGTTGGTTGCCTAGAACTGGGCGCGGGTGGTGGTGGTGGTGGTGTAGGAATCACAGCAAATGGGCATGAAGAATGTGTACACTTTAAATGAGTGAATCTTGTACTATGTAAATTATAACTCTATAAAGCCTTTAAAAAAACACATTAAAAAAGATGCAAACACAAAAACCCTTTGAGATATGGGGAATGGTTCAGTGAATAAAAAAGGCATTTGCCATCAAGCCTGATGACCTGAATTCGATTTCTGGAACCTACATGGTGAAAGGTAAGAAAGAATCCCTGAAAGTTGTCCTTTGATGTTCATATATGCACCATGGCACATATGATTCCCTCAACAAACAAATGTTAAAAGCAAAAGAAATTGACAGCTTAGAAAAGCAAAATCACTTTGTTAAAGATCCACTCTACATCCTTAAGGCTATGAGACAGCACAATGGATTTGCTTATTCCTTGGTTGTAGCTAAACAGTCCACATACAGATAGATAGATGATCTAGCTGTGGTGTGTGTGTGTATGTGTGTGTAGGCCAGAGAACAACCTCAGGCATTCCTTAGGTACTGCCCACCTTATTTATTTATTTAGACATTCTGTCACTATCCTGGGGTCCATTATTAGATTAGACAGCTGGCCAAAGAGCCCCCAAGATCTGCTTGCCTTTTCTTCCCCAGTGCGATTATAAGTGTTCACCACCATGCCTGTTTTTGTTTTGTTTTTAATGTGTGTTCTGTGGATCAAACCTAGATTCTCATGCTTGCCTATTTAGTTGTCTTCCCAGCTGAAGTGATATGTCTCAAGATAAGTCACCCACTGTCCTTAGTGAACACTGTTTCAGGATGAGCAGAAAGTACTCTCAGCCTGTAAAGTGTTTATGCTCACGTTGCTGTCTGCAGCAACTGCCTCCTCTCCCAGGGTAAAAATCAATTTGGCCCATTAGCAGAAAATGGTTAACACATCCATTTTGAGTCAGATCTGCTGGATTAGTATTTGTCTTTCCAGCTATGAGTGAAGAAGGTGTTTGGCAAACATTCGGTTCCAGAAAATATAACCTTACTGTGTCCTTCTATAAAGGGAATTTCCATAGGAAACACCCAGCCCCCAGAGAAAACCCTCCATTGATCATTCATAACTTCAACATTTTTTCCCATCATCCATAATCCAGTTTTAGTTACACAGAACTCTTTCTGTAAAAATAGTTCTTCTAGGTTGCAAAGGTCACGTACGAAGTCCTATAGGCTCACAGGGATCTGTCCCTAGCCACATAGCCTGAGTGAAAAGAAGCTACAGGGGCAGTGGACAGGAAGTAAAGGGATGCTTTCTGTTTAGAAGAGTATTTTTGAGCAGTCAAAGGAGCACCTCTTAGGTCCTGAGATTACCAATAATCAATCAAGAAACCAGAAGCCAGTATGATCACCCAGAACACAAGGTCTGTATCGTCAGGTGCGATTCAGCTTCCATGAACTTCTACTGCCTAAACGATTTTGGGGGATGAGTATGTAGCTCAGTTGGTAGAGTGCTTGCGAACCATGCTTTGTTCATTTCCAGCACCATATAAACAGTTGTAGTGGTGTAGGCCTGCAATTCCAGCACTTGAGAGAGGGAACAGGAAGATCTGGAATTCAAGGATAGCTTCTATTACATGAATCAGCCTGGGCTATATGAGACCCAACTTTAAACAAACAATAAAGATACAGATTGTTGTGAGGTATCCCCTATTTCCTACTTGTTTAGGCAACAAAGACTTGTCTGAAGCTAAAGCACAAACAAAAAGTCTCCTCCATCACAGAGGTAGGAATGAGAAAGCTACAGCTGTTCCTACTTTTTGAGTAAAATTTTCAGGGTTGCCAAGAAAATTATTTTTCAGAGCAACCAAATCATCTTACTAATATAGAAAATCTAGGTTCTCAATTATTATATTTTTTAATACCATAGGTGATGTGGAAGGGAACATCTATAATTCTAGCACCCAGGAAGTAAAGAAACCAAGAGAATCATGTCAACTTCAAGGCTACACAGTCTACATAGTGTGAGTTCCAGGAGCTAGGGCTATATTGTAAGACTAAAGAACAAAAAACAAAGGTTGGTGAGACGGCTGAGCAGGTAAAGGTACTTGTAATCAAGCCTGATGACTTGAGTTTGATCCCTGGAACACACATGGTACAAGGAGAGAACTAACTTCCAGAAGTTGTCTTCTGATACATACATACATACACGCACACACACTCACTCAATGGCATATTTCTGCTGACACACATGATTTTAATTTAAAAAAAAGAGCAACAACAAAAACAAAAACATGGAAGGAGATAATCAGGTGTGGTGTTATATGCCTATAATGACAATACTTGGGAGACTGAGGCAGGAAAATTCAGAGTTCAGAGCCAGCCTGGGTTAGCAAGGCATTACCCCCCCCCAAACAAAAATTAAATAATCAAAGTAACTTAGAGAGGCATGCATAGGTATTCTGACTTCACAACCATCTAAAAAGTAAAAAAAAAAAATGACATCTGGTTCAAATCTAGAAAATTGTATTTTACTTTAAACATTAGAGTTTAATATTTATGTCAGGGAAGAATTATTCCAAGCCTTTTCTAAGTGTTTCTTCATAATTCAAGTACAGGTGATTATATCAAGAACTGGAGAACATGTATACTTAAATTTCATTCTACTAACTCTGTAAAGTCCTCCCATTAAGATATTTAAAACAACACTAAAAACTAGACATTTATATAACCATTATTAGAAGCCCACATCAAGCTTGGTTCTATGCAAGCTCCATTCATATATAAGATGAATGAAGAGAATTACAGTTGATGGCCAAATAGAAAAATGGGTATGAAAAATACCAAGGCAATTCAAATAGAAAATGGAAAAGGGTAAAAACGCAAATACTGGGCTAGGAAGATAAACTTATCAGTTGCAGTGCAAGAAAGAAGACCTGAGTTTGAACCCCCAAGAACTAACATGAAAGCTGGCTGTGCAGTGCAGTTGTCTGCAATCCCAATGCACTCCTATGGGGAGACAGAAGGTAAAGATAGGGCAATCCCTTGAAGCTTCCAGGCCAGATAGCTTGGCCTACACAGTAGCAAAACAACAGAAACCTGTCCCAAACAAGGTCAGGACAGACATGGGAGGCTGTCCTCTGATCTCCACATTTGTGTCGTGATAGACACACAACTGCACTCATTCACATGCATTCATGCTCACACATACCCATGCAATGCAAACACATACACACACACTGTATACATACAAATATTTTAAATGTTACTTGCACATCACTTGAAATAGATAATTTTATCACAGAAAAGTCATATATGGGGGCCAGTGAGATGGTTCAGCAGGTAAAGGGGCTTGTCACTATGCCTAGTAATCTAAGTTTGATTCCTAGGACCCACAATCTGGAGAGAACCAACTCCAGAATATTGTCTTCTAACCTCTAAAAGTGTGTCATTGCATACACACATATCCCCATTTTTTTGAAGGCAGACATTAAAGAAATAATAATTGAGTAATAAATGGGTTTCAAATAACTGTCTAGATCATTTAGTTAAATAGTCTTACTTGCCTGCTTACTGTTTATTTTTTCTGCTTGCTGTTTTTAAAAGGTCATGTCCTGGTATAAAAAGCAGCAATAAGCCAGGTGTAGCTTTAATCCCAGCTTGGAAGGCAAAGGCAGGAGGAATTCTGTAAGTTTCAGGTTAGTCTGCCTACATAGTGAGTTCCAGGCCAGCCAGAGTGACAGAGTAAGACTTTAAAAAAAAAAAAAGCAAACAATGGATTTGCAGGAAAGGGTGGTTTATATGCTAAGCTGAATTTGTTTAGAAATCCCCCAAAGTACTTAACAGCAACAGGAATTTTATCAGGTCAAAGTACACTCATTTCATATAAGTACTGTTTGTTGTTTTAAGTTCACCAGTTCCTTCCAAGTACGATTCTTACAGTAATGTGTGGAATAACTCTAGTGAGTACCCATCAAAGAGACTGATCATTCTAATGTGCATTAAAATTGCAACCCTTGTAATCAAGAGAAAAAAAATTTAGATAATCAAGTAATTTTTTATTGTTGTTATTTTTCAAGTCAGGGTTTCTCTGTAGCTTTGGGGCCTGTCCCATAACTAGCTCTTGTAGACCAGGCTGTCCTCAAACTCACAGAGATCATCCTGCTTCTGCCTCCCGAGTGCTGGGATTAAAGGCGTGTACTACCACTGCCCGGCTGATAATCAAGTAATTTTAATACAGCTCACAATTTTTACTTATATTCTCAAATTGAAGGATGGGGGGGAATAAAAATCTATTTTAAATATATGCTTTTTAAGATTCATGTATATGTATGTGTGTTGAGTGTTGGTATGTACTTGTGAATTTTGATTTCCTGGATCTGGAGTTATAGGTCGTTGTTAGCCACCAGTGTGGGTGCAGGGAACTGAACTTGGGTCCTCTGCACGGGCATTATGTAGTCTTAACCATGGAGCCATCTCCACAGACCAGAAAATATGTAATTTTTGTGTCCCATTTACTTCTTTCATATATACACCTTCTCGAAAACTTCTTATAGATTGCATAAAAAAAAAACCAACTCTATCAAGCATAATCATTTCCTTTTGCCCAATTTGGAATCAACAAAATCCAAAGAAATGAACAGACAAACAAGGCTTCGGACTAGGCCTGGGGATCCTAGCTACTCAGGAGGCTGAAACAAGAAGAACTTGAGTTCAAAGTCAGCCTGAGAAATTTAATGAGACCCTACCTCAAAAGAAAAAGTAAAAAGAGTACTGGAATGTAGCTCAAGTGGTAGAGCATCTGGGAGTATGGCTCAGTAGAAAACAGGCTAGCATTCAGGAGACTGTGATGTTATCCCTAGTAAAACACAAAAAAGAAAAAGAAAGTTAAAAAAATAAAGAAATGAACATAAAAAGGCAGCACTCTTCTGGGACAGGTCAAAGAAACAATCACTCGATGGCACTCAAAGCTGAGGGCATGAGCTGGAAATGTGAAGCTTTGGCAGTATTGTTCTGTCATTAGCTATGCAGACCCTGTTGCTTTATTCTCCACTGTGGTTTCTGGTGGTGACCACAGCACCTGGGCACAGCTGTGGTAATTCAGGAAATAGCTGATGCTTAGATGCTTGTGGTAAGCTTGGTAGAAGTATAACAGACAACAGGTCAACAGGTGCTTGAAACAAGGCAGTTGTTATTATTGCCACTTTCTCAGTTCCCTTGGTTAAGGAGCAAGTAACAGTTTAGGTCACCAAAATGTTGTAGTGATATTTCATCTCAGTAGTCACACTAATTTTCCATAAAAGCAAGGCGGTAGTGGTGCATACCTTTAATTCCAGCACTAGAGAGGAATATAAAACTGGAGGAGACAACTCTCACTCACAGTCTCATTCTGAGATTTCTGGAGGCAGAATGGCCATATCGGACTGAGGTAGAGTTAAGAGCCAGTAGCTGGCTGTTTTGCTTTTCTGACCTTCAGGTTGAACCTCAGTTTCTGTCTCTGGGTTTTTAACTGTGCTACAGAATGTGATCAGTACCAAGCTTCAGTATTTATCCTGAAGACTGTATATACAGATATCTGAGTTCTTACCCTGCCTTAGAACAGTGGAGGATTAAAATGATTGCTGAAGGAGTATATAGCTAACTATATGTGTGCTGATAATTTCAGCACTGATCTTTTATCAAATATTTATCTAGCTCAATCCATGCATCACTCACTCCTGTAGATACTGACAATAGCAGTAAAAAAGGTAGGAAATCAATGCTTGCATGATGATTGCAGTCTAGTTAACACACACTACTCCTACAGCTAACATTAACTGAACACCTACCATGTGCCTGGCATTATTTTATTTTACTACCACATTTGAACTTAGGAGTAATCTCATAAGTAGACACTATTTTTAAAATTGTTTTTAAATTATGTATATGTGTGTGCCTATAAGTGCAGGTGCCTGGTGGAGCCCGGAAAAAGACATCAGTTGTCCTGGAACTGAATTTATAAGGGGTTGTGAGTCACCTGACATGGGTGTTGGGAATTGAACTTGGGTTCTCTATAAGAGCAGTATGTGCTGTTAACCACTGGTTTATCTCTCCAGTCCTGAAGCACATTATTGTCTTTATTTATAAAAGAGAAAACTGAAGCTAAGGCAAACAGAGGAAGATGGCATTATTAAGTATCAAATGTGTCAAATGAGGGATAACATAATAGATGCATTGGTTAACTGAAGAAATCTTCTCAATGAGCACATTTTGATAGATCTTTAGTAAGAACTAGGTTTTAGTCAGGTGTGGCGAAACACTCCTTTAATCCCATTACTTGGGAGGCAGAGGCAGGGGGATCTTTGTGAGTTTGAGGCCAGCTGGTCTACAAAGGCAAGTTCCAGGACAGCCAAGGCTCTTACACAGAGAAACTTGTCTTGAAAACAAAACCAAACAAAACACCAAGAAAAGGAAGAAAAAAAATAAGGTTTTACACGTTTAAAATATTTTGCCAAGTAATGACACTCATGCTAACAAATAAATTAAAATTCATTTGTTCATTGTGTATGTTCATGTGTGTGTGGTATATGAACACCTGTGTGTAACTGGTTTGTGTGCCTGTGCACACATGGAGGCCAGGAGGATGGGGTATTTTTCTCTTTCACTCTCTTTTCTGGAGACAAGTCCTGGAGCTAGCTAGGCTAGTGGCCAATGGTTGCTGCCATGCTCCTGTCTTCACCCTGCATAGTGCTGGCAAGCATGTGGCCATTCCTGGGTTTTTATATGGGCACTGGATTAGAACTCAATTTCTCATGCTTTCACAACAAGCTTTCTTGACCACTGAGCCGTTTTTCCAGACCCTATCTATTTAGTTCTAGGACTTCATTCAAACTAGGAAAATGAGCCCTATACCATGAGCCATACCTCCAATCCAATCACTAAAATTTCATTAAAATAATCATAACACAATTTAAGTAGAAGGAATTATCATTTTTCCTGGGTTTTTTTTTTTGAAGATTTTTTTTCAGTCGGAAATAAACTGTCTATTACCTGCAGTCCCAGGAACCAGACTCTGACAAGCATCTGAAAGTGACAGGAATGTTGTCTGTACCTTTCTTAATAAGTCACAGGGCCAGCTCTGTGACACATCATCTGTCCTAACCTATACACCTATCATCCCCATGTCTGTCCTGAGTAGTGTGCTCTAATCAGACGAACTTCCACACTTTTCACAGGTTATCACTAGTTTTGAACCTGTCCAGTACACAGCTGAACCTAGAAAGAGATCAACTTATTGGCAATGGGAAAAACTTTAAAAACAATCTTAAGAATTGTACTTTGAATGTTTTCAATTTAATTTCTGTTGCAATTGTAGTTTCAGATTAGTAAGCATCTTAAATATCCTGGGCGGTGGTGGCGCACGCCTTTAATCCCAGCACTCGGGAGGCAGAGGCAGGCCGATCTTTGTGAGTTTGAGACCAGCCTGGTCTACAAGAGCTAGTTCCAGGACAGGCTCCAAAGCCACAGAGAAACCCTGTCTCGAAAAAACAAACAAACAAAAAAAAAAGTAACTATTTCAGGGCTAAAGAGATGGCTCAGTGGATAAAAGCACTTGCTTTCTAGCCTACTAACCAACCCTAACTCAAGCTAAGTTTGATCTCTGGAACTCATAGTGGAAAACTAATTCCAAGTTGTTCTCTGACCTTCTTGCGTGTGCTCTCTCTCTCTCTCTCTCTCTCTCTCTCTCTCTCTCTCTCACACACACACACACACACACAGAAAATCTTAAAAAGTAAATTTTGATACAAAAATTATAAATACTCAAGAAGGTAAGAGTGTAGAAAGGGCAAGTTTGTTTCCTGCTGCCTTCCACTTAACTTTTTTGTTATTTTAGAGATTTTATTTTTAAATTGTGTGTGTGTGTATGTTTGCACATGTGTACATGTATGTGAATGCAGTGAGCATGGAGGCCAGAAGAGGGTGTTGGCTCACCAGAAACTGGAATTATAGACAGCTGAGTTCTGGGTGCTAGGACCTAAACTAGAGTCCTCTTTCCAGCCGTTACTATACATTTTATAGTGAAGGGATTGTTACTACTTTAGGACTTTCAATCTCCAATATGGCAAACAAATAAAACAGCTGAAGCAACAAAGTGGAGGGCATCTCAACCCCCTGCTGTTACACTGCCAAATGTGCACATTCTTCAGCCCGTAAACAACCCTTTAGATCTTGAAGGTTTGCTCATCTATTTTACTCACTGTTTTGGGAGCACATCAGCAACATAACCCCAGCCCAATCTCACTACCAGAAAGGGAGAGAAAACTGAAACATTTTATCTCTTTACACTTGTTTCACCTTTAACAACAAAGATTTGAGGTAACTATTAAAATCAGTGACTAACCAGAAAGAGAATCAAAGCAGAGAAACAGAAAACACTAAATTAAGACTGATGAAAACAAGAACAGGGGCATAGAGGTCTGATTGTTCACAATGCCATGTGATTACTCTGTAAATACCTTATGTTCCAAATTATAAACTACACTAATTGTGGTAGAAATGAAATCTCAGGTGTTCTAGACAATGTCTACATTCTATATATTGTTGATAGGTATGCTTTTCTACTATAAACACATAAAATCTCTGTCTCTCTGGATTAAAAAGGAAGTGGTTTTAAAACATCTCTGTAACTGACTAGAGTTCAGGGTAAGGTATGCTCACACACAACGCATATCACATTATATGGTGCATATTTGCTTTAAAATGCAGCAACCTTTGGACCTACAGCTCCCTTCTGGGAATTTAACTTTCGGATCAACCTAGATTGGGGTAAAGCTTTATATGCAGCCATGCCCACTGAAGTGTCTTAATAGCAAAGTACTGGCAATGATCTATATCTAACAACAGGGCTAGATCAATAAATCATGAAGAATTTAAGAATACTGTAGAGTCATCAAAATGATGACTTTGGACTCGCCAAGATAGGATAGATACGGAGTATTTTCTCTCAATTTGTCAAATGCAAATGGACTAGATGTTGTTAATGTATTTATTGCCTGTATATATTGCAAAAAGTCATTGTACTTATTGTATATAGTTTTTCTTATATTAGTTATAGCCTTTTTTATTTTAGACAAAAAAGGAGAAATAAAGTAGTGGTATATTATTTGTGTTTTAATAAATAAAGGTTGCCTTAAGATCAGAGGGCAAAGCAGCCACACCAGTCAGCCATACAGGCCGGGAGTGGTAGCACACACTTTAATCTCAGGATTTGGGAAACAGAAGCAGGTGGATCTCTGTTAGTTCAAGGCCACCCTGGGCTATCTGACACTGAATCTGTCTAAAAGAGAAACAGAGCTCACACAAAGGTGGTCCCAGCACTTGGGATCACACACCTTTAATCCCAGAACTAGGGAGTTGGAGACAGAAGCAATATGGCTGAGTGGAGGAGGCTGGAAAGAAACAGGAACTTGGTGGAGTGTGGAGTTTGAGGTTGGTGGAGAGCATTGCTGGATCTTCCTTTTGTTTGTCTGAGCCTTGGTAGAGAGAGGTAAGATCTCTCTAGTGCTTGGCTGCTTTGCTTTTCTGATCTTCAGCTTGAGTCCCAATATCTGTCTCTGGGTTTTTATTATTCATGCTACACTGACATGGAAATATGTACTGGAAAGAGTTGACTACAAGAGCTGGTATTATCTATGCATTATGAGATTCTGGATGACTTATTTTTAGAATTTTCATAGAAACTTTGAAAATAATCTGCTAGAAAAGAAAAACAGTTTTAAAATTCTCTTAACTTGACAAACACATAAAACATTGTGGGAGATGCAGAAAGGTGTACTTTCCAGGACTTGCTTTCAAGTACATACAATTACAATACAATCAGGATAAAGACTCCAATTAAAAGAAACAGTCTGGCCAGGTGTGGTGAGCCAAAGGCCAGCCAGGCTGCATAGTGAATTCTAGGCCAGTCTAGAAGACCAAAAAGCACAAAACAATCAACAAAACATTTCCTGGACTACAGAGATAGTTTAGTGGATATAGTAACTATCAAGTAAGCATGAGGACCTGAGTTCAGATCTCTCAACACTACGTATGAAAACAACAAGTGTGGCAGCCAAGTCTATAAACCCAAGGACAAGCGAATCCCAAGAGCTCATTGGTCAGCCAGCCTAGCATGATTAGTGAGTTCCAGGTTTAGTGAGAGACCCTGTCTGAAAAAATACAGTGAAATGTAACTGAAGATGACACCTGATGTTGACATCTGGCCTCCAAATACATGCATATACATATGTATACATCCACACAATATATACACACATGCTCTTCCTACACACATATAGCGGGAGGGGGAGAGAGAGAATGAATCAGAAAGACAGAGACACAAAACATTCCTTTAGTAGATACCAGTACTGAAATTTCATGATTATACTGTAACTCACTGAAATTGCTTTTAAAAACTAGCTTACAGTACCCATACCAATAAAATTTGTACATTTCCAAGAAAAGTTATATAGAAAGGTATTTTCATTAACACTCAATGAGCAAGAAAATCCAATAGACTGAAACTCTACATTCTATTCCAGTGTATTTAAATAAAACTCATCTAAGTCTTGGGCATCTCTTCCATAATAAAACTTTTTAATGTATCCAGCTATGACAGTGTAGTCTTTAATAAAGTTAGTGTTTTACTATAGTGAAAACTGTTAACAATAGAGCCTGAGACCCAAAATCACGATAGGTCCTGACTCTGTCTCTGACAGTGTCTCCTACCAGATCTATATAAGATCCTGCACAGAAACAGATCATCAGCAGACCTGGGGCAAACATTTTAAATGTCAAATTTTCATTTACACATACCAATCAGAGAGCAAAAATGAAGAAAGACCAACAACAATATCAATTTTGGGCAAGTTTACAGAGCTACTGGAACTCTCATAGGCTGCGTATAGGGAAGTTGGGAAAGTCAACCAGTACAACCACTATGGAAAAACCACTCAGTACTTCCTACTAAATTTCAAGATCTAAATGCTTCACACTTAGTCAAGTTACTCCTGTGTGCAAACCTATCAGACACGTACCCAAGTGTTATAAAGCATCATTTATGACATCCTGGAGAAGTCTGAAAACAACCCAAAAATGCCTGTGATATATTCTGATGGTAAAATATCAATCAGCAGCAAGAATGAGCAATGACAATTAATGTACCAACATGGGTGAATCTGATAACCATACTGAATAAAAGAGAGATAAACAGCAAATACCATTAGAGGTTAGAAGAGTGACTTCCCATACTGTATAGTGACCAGAAGATAACACAAGGGCAGTTCAGTGGAGCTTGTCTTAGTTTACTTCTTGATCTGGGTACTGGTTACATAGTGTTTACTTTGTGAATACCTGTGTCACAGGTAAGTCAATGTTAGTGCAGTTTTGTGATAGTTTTTACTTTGTAACTGTAGAATAAACATCCACATGGAATGCTGAAGAAAAAAAATCCTCACAATTAATTCCATGCACAATAGGTTTCTTTTGCAAGTCTATGCAAGGCCAGACATAATGTTAAGTACTGAAAAAATGTCACAAATAAAAACTTAAAAGCCACCTAAAACTCACAGAGGATGCTATTGCTCTAAGTTGGCCCAACTTCCCTCACATCACAATAAAGGATGCTGCACAGCCATGTTACTATAGTTGTAAAACTCCTTAGAAACAAAAACATGTTTTGATAGCAAAAGGCAAACTATTGTTTGTTCTCTTTATTTTTATTTTACCAAACAAAAAGCTAAATTACTGGGCTGTTCCCATTCATATTCATAACCTGGCAACTCTTCCTATTGTTCCCTTGCAAAGGGTTCTCATATCAGATCCCCGTTTTAGTCACTGGATAACTAAGCGCAAGTTGTCCAGACTTCTGCAAATCTCAATTTATCTTTAGGATACCTGAAGGACGAAGAGTTCTAGGAAAAGACAGAGATGCCAAATAGAGTACAGAGCAACAGAAATAAGTACACCTCAGAGGGCAGTCTTCTTTTTTCTTCCTTTTTTTTTTAAAAAAAAAAAACTACTGATTTTTAAAACATTTATTTTTATTTGTGTGTGTTTGTGTGCACACAACATGTGTATGCAGGTGCTCAAAGAGGCCAAAAGAGGACATGGGATACCTTGGAGCTGGAGTTGCAAGGAGTTGTGAGCCATCAACTTGGGTGCTGGGACCCAAACTTGGGTCCTCTGGAGGAACATTATGTACTCTTAGTTAACAGCTGAGCCATCCATCTCTCCAGCACTCATTTTTCACTTTTCTGAGACAGTGTTTTACTCTGTAGCCAAGGCTGTTCTTAACTCGCAGCTATTCTCCTGCCTCAGCTTCCCCAGTGCTGTGATTAAAGGAGTAAGCCAGTATGCTCAGTTACACAGGGTTCTTTTTTTTTTTTGGTTTTTCGAGACAGGGTTTCTCTGTGGCTTTGGAGCCTGTCCTGGAACTAGCTCTTGTAGACCAGGCTGGTCTTGAACTCAAGAGAACCGCCCAGGCCGGGCGGTGGTGGCG
>JAQHUG010000097.1:6521278-6536309 GCA_028555095.1 Dicrostonyx torquatus
TCTCAAAAAAACCAAAAAACAAACAAACAAACAAAAAAACCCCATAATTTAGGCCGGGCAGTGGTGGCGCACGCCTTTAATCCCAGCACTCGGGAGGCAGAGGCAGGTGGATCTCTGAGTTCGAGGCCAGCCTGGTCTACAAGAGTTAGTTCCAGGACAGGCTCCAAAGCTACAGAGAAACCCTGTCTCGAAAAAAAAAAAAAAAAAAAAAAAAAAAAGTTGGTGCTGAAGATGGCTTAGCAGTTAAGAGCACTCACTACTCTTGCAGAGGATGGGACTCAACTCCCAGCACCCTCAAGGTAACTCAAAACTGCCTGTAACTCCAGTTCCAGAGGATGTGATGCCTTCTTCTAGGCTCTACAGATACCAGATATGCATATGGTGTACACACACATACATTCAGGTAAGTACTCATATACATAAAATAAAAAGTTCAAGAAAAATTTTTTCTGTTTCTTTTTAACTTTCTTTTTATTTATTGTATCTTTCACATCACACATCTTGATTCCATTCATTTCCCGTCCTTTGCCCTTGCAACCTCCCCCTCCAAAAAATTAAATTAAATTTAAAAAGAAAAAAAATCTCATCATAGAAGCTGTAGTCTGACATAATGAGTCACACAGTAAGCCCTTTTATCCCTATGTGCAAGTGTTTATTGCAAAGAGTCTGGTTTGAGGCCTCTGGTTTCTGCTACACTATCAATGCTGGGTCCTTACTGGGACTCCTTTTGGAGATTCTGTTGTTGTCCTGTGTCATGAAGATCCTGCAGCGTTGGGTCTGCAGGATCAGCCCCTTTGCCTGCTCCAGTAGATCGCAGATGGGGTAAATGTTGAGATGGGCCAACTCATAACCCTGGTTCTGGGCCTGGGTAGTTGCAGGGTTGGTCAGCCCTGTCTTCACCACCAAGATGAGCTCTCCAATATTGCCCTTGCTAGTTCACCCCTTGCAGAAATGAGTAAGGGGCAAGGCCCATTTTGTCTTTCACATTCTCAAGGTCGGCTCTCCTACACTTACACCATCAAACACAGCTCTACTACGTTGCCCAGATGAGGTGTAGGGGTGATTCTCCCAAGTGCTGCAGCTGATCTGGGGCAGAAACAACATTTCCTGCTTTTATGACCTCAGAGTCAGCTCTCCCATCCATCACAGGCAGCGAGGTGGGGACATCTCTCCCTGCACACCAGAGCCAGATCTCCCATGTTCATGTTCTTGGGGTGGTTCACTCATGCCCACTTGAATAGGGTCAGCTCTGCTGTGCTGCCCAGGCAAGGTGCAGGGCCCACTTTTCCAAGTGCTGCAGTTGGTAAGGGAGAGGGTTAGTTCCCTTGCCCACCACAGGTGGCAGGGGCAAAAGGAGGGGGGAGCATCTTGCCCTCATCCTCACCACCACAGGACAGACAAGAAGGGTGTGGCCAGCTATCTTACTCATACCCTCAGGGCCAGCTCACCCACGCCTCTGCCAACAGGGTCAGTTCCCTCATTTGTTGCAGTGGTGAGGGTGAAGGGGTAAAGGGGGGCATCTCCCCCCCCACACACACCTTGACATGACAGATGAGTAGTGGGGACAGCTCTCCCATGCTCATAGCTTTCCTAGGAGAGGTACAGGCCTGCATTCTTCCAAGTGCTGCAAGATGGGGGGGGCAGGGGCATCTTTCCCACTCTTATGACCTCAGGACCAGCTCTCCTGCCTGCCTCAGGAGTTGAGGAGCAGGAAGACATCTCTCCCCAGCCCATGCTGCCATATGGGGGGCAGAACCAGACCTCCCACACCCATATTCTCGGTGACAGCTCACCTGTGCACCCATCAACAGGGTCGGTTCCCCTGTGCTGCCCAGACCGAGATGCAGAGCCTGCTTTCCTGAGTAAAGGTGGTAAACGGGGAGGGACAGCCCCCTCAAAAGCTGAAGGTGGTAGGGACATGGGGGGAGGGCATCTTTGCTTCGCCCCCACCACCACACCACAGACAAGGGAAGCAGTACCAGCTATACCCCTTTCAGGCCCTCAGGGCTGGTTTACCAGTGCCCCTGTCTACAGGGTCAACTCTACTGTGCTGCCAAGTGAGGAGAAGGGCCCATTCTCCTGAGTGCTGTAGCTGGTAACGGGTTGGGTTAAATAAAATCTTTAAAAAATGATAACACAACATCCACATCTACCTTTGGGTAGTATTATAATGATACAAAGCACTTTATGCAAATGTCAAGGGATGAAGCAGAGATCTGAACAAAGGATTAAACACTTAAATTGATTGACTGCACTGGTTCAACAAATAAACTTTCGAACCAGGAACTGTTCTAGGTACTTGAAATACAACAAAACAAAGTTATTTACCGTGTGCAGCTCACATTCCCGTTGGGGAAAGACAGATGAACAAACATAATGAATAAACACATCACATACTATATTCTACAGTTGTAAATTTTATGAGCGTAAAGGTAAAGTAGCTTAAGGTGGGGTTGGGAGATAGACTGGTTATTTTAAGAGAATTAAACAGGCCTTCTTGAAAAGCTGAAATTTATTGACTGCTTTATATGAAACATTTTATTGTATCTTTCCCCTTGAGACAGGGAGGGTCTTACTGTGCAGCCTTGGCTAGCCTGAACCCACTTTCCAGACCAAGCTGGCCTTGAACTCACAGAGATCCACCTGCCTCTCTCTGTCTCCCAAGTGCTGGGACTAGAGGTATGTGCCACCACGCCTGGCATGATTATTTTGGAAACTAAATTTGAGGGTTGGGAAAGGACTTGGTAGGTAACGTGTTTTTGCATAAGAACTTTAGTTTACTGGGAGGCAGGTGGATGGATCTCTGTGAGAGGGAGTGCCAGGCCAGGATCCAAAGAGAAACAAAACAAACAAAAAATATCTTTTTTTTTTTTTTTGGTATTTTGAGACAGGGTTTCTCTGTAGCTTTGGAGCCTGCGCTGGACCTAGCTCTTGTAGACCAGGCTGGTCTCGAACTCACAAAGATCTGCCTGCCTCTGCCTCCCAAGTGCTGGGATTAAAGGTGTGCGCCACCACCGCCCGGCAACAAAAATATCTTTAGTTTAAACTCCCTAGCGACCACATAAAAAGTCAAAGGAGGCAGTGTGCACCTGAAATTCCAGTACTGGTGAAAAAGAATCAGGAGGATGTCTGGCTCATTAGCCAGCCAATCTAGCCAATATGGTGAACCTCCAAGCTCACTGAGAGATTATGTCTCAAAAACAAGGTGGGAAGTGATTGCAGATGCTTGTTGTAGACCTCTGTTCTCCACCGCTGACACACACGCATACACACACACCACTCTAAATTATTCCTTGGCACTATAAATAATTTTGCGAAGACTTGAAAAGGATTACAATCTAAGAACTTTTGAAGTTACAGTTGGTGCTAAATGTTTGTCCTTTTAAAAATGTATTATATATTTGATTTTGTTTGTTCTAAAGACTTATGACTTATTTTTTATTATGTTAAGTTGTATGAGTATGTACGCATGTGAGTGTAGGTGCCTTGATGACCAGAGGCATCAGATCTCCTGAATTAGAGATACAGGCAGTTGTGAGTCATCCTCCATGGGTGCTAGGAACCAAATTCAAGTCCTCTGGAAGAGCAGTAAATGCTGAGCCGTATCTCCAGCTTTTGTATGTATGCACACACACACACTTCCCCTAAGCTATATACACTCCACCTTAGTTCTTTAATAGAATGAATCTTATTATGTTTGTGGCAATAAAGATTGTTTCTACGTTCCTTTCCCTCTTTCCTTTGTGAGTGTCATTTCCCGCCTTCACTCACTAGAAGATTCATATAGAGCTGGGGTGTGTGATGGTGCACACCTTTGATCCCAGCAGAAACAGGCGGATTTCTGTGAATTCAAGGCTAGCCTGGTCTACAAATCGAGTTCCAGGACGGCCAGGACTGTTAGTACAGAGAAACCCTATTTCGAAAAAACAAAACAAACAAAAACAGAAAGCAAACAAAAACTTTCCAGCTGCTAGGAAGGTGTGGTTCCTCTTAAGCAAAGTTTGTTGAACTTTACTTCATCCTCATCCACTAAAGCATGAATTCATCAGGAAACTCCAAAATCACAAGAAAGTTTTGAGAGCAATTATGGGCACACTATAGACTAAGCATGGGAAGAGGATTGGGATCTCTAGCTAAACTCAAATTATCAACAGTATTTCATATTTCAGGGCTCATTATCATGCTGTTTGTTTATGAGGCAGTAAAACACACATCCTTCTGGGAGTTAGCACGACTATCCAGTAATCATTTGTCTAAGTACCATTTTTAAAAAAACTAAGCCAATGTATAAATATATATTTAAGGATATCTGATACTGCATAGAGGATAACACTACCAACCTCCCATTGCTCCAAAGAATTTATTCCTTTATTTAAGAGATATTTGAGTATATATTTAAAAAAAAAACATACACACAACTAAAACCCAGACAGGCAAGACATTAAATCTCATTTGCAGGTGGCCTTTGTAATCGCACCTGGATAGGTTGTGTTTCTATTAGTAAAATACTGTAGATTGCTAGGTAACACAAAGGGAAATCTGTTTTTAAAAGAACATTCACCAACACTGCCAGTAGAATTCTGACAATATTGCACTTCAATTGTTTTTAGCTTTGATTATGATAAAAGGCTTTTCAGGTGTCTAGTCACGCCAGGAAATGTAAAATCTAACCTTCTGTCTAGTACTGTGATTTTTAAGGAAAAGCTGGTTAAAATCAATTGACATTTAGCAAGCTTGAGATATGCTTTCAACACCTGGTAATGGAAAGCAATGAAGCACTGGTCTCTGATCTTCAATCTAGTATAACCTTTCAAAAACCATGAGCCAATGTGGTGGTATGCACTTTCAATCCCAGCACTGGGGAGGCTGAGGCCAGCCTGGGGTACATATGAGGCTGGCCTAGACAACATAAACGAAAGTGGCTCAAAAAAAGAGGAAAAAACAAAACCAAAAAACCCAGCCAGAAAACCTAGCCCTTTAATCCTAGCACTTGGGAGGAGGCAAAGAAAGGAGGCTCTGAATCTGAGACCAACCTGGTCTATCTACATATCAAATTCCAGGCCACTTAGGCCTACATAGTGAGACCCTGCCTCTAAATAAATTAGAACAACAAACTATTCTAAGAAGAATTTACTATGCCTTATGTTTACAAATATGGACAACTAAAACAAAGAAATCAATTTTCCTCTTGCTGCAGTTCTGTGGCTAAAAAGACATGCCAAGGTGGTTAATATTTGTGGCACTGTCATTTGCTTGGACACACCCCACCAAAGATTTCTCAGTCAGAAGTGAGGAAAAAGAGCAGTAGAGCGTCTGATTGCTTGTCTCAAGTTGACATTTTCTTTCCAGACCAGCAAGATAAGCAATTGGTGTGTTTGAGAAACTTTAGGGCTTTCTACCTGAAGCAGATACTCGATCCCACACATAAACAACAATTACCTACATCAGTTACACTTTTTCCTTAACTCTCATCTGAGGAACTTGTCTCTCCCCAGGCTAAAGAGTTAGACCGGTTTACTTACATACTCAGTTAGCACCTTACACCTCCAGTCCCTTAGATCATCTAAGTATGAACAATCTCAACCCAAATATAAGGTTTTAAATTAACATCCAAATTTCTGGTTTTTCTAAAAATCTCCATTTATTAAGGAAACACACCAATAGGAAAAAGTTTTGGTTACAGTTGCAGACCTCCAAAATAATAATAATAAAAATAATATCTACCTAGAAAGTATAATCCATGTTAAGTGCTATAATACACAGATGAAGGGAGCTGATAAATTTTGAACTTCAAAGGATTTTAAAAATATTTTCATGCTGCTTTAAAATGATTTTCACAACAAGACAATAAACTCTGACTTCAGGAACTCACTCAGACCTTGCAAATCTAGAAACTCCATTTTAGGGATTAAAAAAAAATCTACAGAAATGACCAAAGAGTAGGCTTTAACCATGGCTACAAGTAAATTTAGAGAACTTTAAATCTCTAGGGTTCAATGAGCCTAAGTGGAATTAAAACAAAAGTTGTTTTGTATTCTATTAATAGCATATGATTAAACGCGTATCTTATTTCAAATGGAATTCATTTATAAGTACTTAAACTAACTAAACTGGCCATTAATCCCATGTCTGTTTCTGGAAAAATTCTCTCACATAACATGCAAGTTAAACGACCAATCACCATGCGTTCTGCTAGCTTAGGTCAATTCTTATTAAAAATCTCAGTGCTCTCTGACTCCAATAACCTCCCCAAATCATGGATGTAGGAAAAGCCAAACTCGAGAGAACGTGATCCCAACATCGCATACACGCATAAAGCTGCTAAAACGGTAACAACAACAACAACAACAAAAGCCAAATTGAACTTAAAAGCTACGGTACGAAAGAGACCAAGGGGGGGGGTAGGCGTTTCAAGTCTTCCCAAAGAGCAGTTTTGCTGGCAGCCTAGAAAATTCCGAGTTGAGGGAGCCAGGCTCACCTGGCGATGGATTCCTAATTACGGAGGAGTTTCTCCCCTACATTCTTGAGCGCTTTCTTTTCTTCGTGGAAACTCGAGCCTGTCTTTTTTTTTTTTTTCTCTCTCCTCTTTTGGATCTGGGAAGGGTTTAGTCCCAGCGGTCAGACCAGCACCGTCACTGATCACAAAGAGAAGTTGGGGGGAGGTGGGCAAGGATCCCGAGGACCCCACAGATTGTCATCCACGTCTCCAACCCCCTTCCCCCCACCACGGGAAATGTGCGGGTCCCCTGGGCGTTCCCGAGAGTCCGGGGGGGCGGGGAGGAGAGACCTTTCCCATGTAAAGTTCCCACTTTATCTCAAAAGGGAGAAAGAATCTCGACCTACCCTCGCTGGCGACAAGGGTCAGCTGCTTGGCGGGGCGCACGTTCCTGGCCTCGGACCCTGGAGTCCCCAAGTCTCTGGGCCTCCCAGCCTCCGCCCTCAGCCTCGAACCCCGATTCCACGGGGCCCCAGATCTCCCTGAACCGCTCTCGAGCTCCTCCTCAGAGTCCCACGCTTACCCGGTACGTGTTCTCCGTGAGCCGGTTCACCTCCTCCGGCCCCCGAGACATGGCTGCAGCCTCCGGGAGGGCAAGCGCGGGAGGACGCGGCGGGGCCTCGTGGCCGCCGGACTCCGGGCGGCGAGAGCGCCTAGGACTTGCGACTCGAGCGGCCCTCGAGAGTCGGCCGCCGCCACAGCCGCCAGCCCGAGAGAGCCAGCGCGCGTCTCCGCTGCCAAAATGTCAAAACTTTGCGGAGCTTCGAGCCGCAAGGAGCGGCGAGGTAAACGTAGCCTGACGCGGCTGGGACAAGCAAAGGGACGGGCAAGCCCCACCTGAGGCGGGAGGGGTGGGAGGGGCTGGGCGGCAGGGGGCGGGGCAGCCCCACCTGAGGTGGGCGGGGTCTAGGCTGGGTAGGCCGGAGTGGGCGGGGCGGCCTCGCTTAAGGCCTCCGCGGGGACCGGGAAGAGACTTGTGGAGCTCAGTGGGCGTGGCCCGGAGGCTTGCAGAGCGGAGCTGGAGCCCGGCCCGCCTTCGGGGCTGATTGGCCTCGGCTGAGGCGGTGGGGAGGGGTGGCGTTGAGAGGCAAGCAAGAAGGGACGCGCCCCTACCCCGCCTGAAACGGTCTGATGGGCGTGGCCTGGATGGTGGATGGGCGTGGCCGAAACGAGATGGGACGGGGTGGTGATAGCAGCCCCAGTTGAGGCCGCTGGAGTGGCCGGATAGAGAGAGTAGAGCTGGTGGGCTCGGCCTCGCAGACTGATGGGCCGTGCTGAAGCGAGGATGGATTAGGCTGAGAGGCTCTAGCTCAGGCAGGCAGCGGATAAAGGGGTCTTGGTAGTTGCTGGTGGGCGAGGCTGAAGCGAGGCGAGGGCGGTGGAGTGGACCCTGGGAATCGATCGATCGACCAGGGGGCCTTAAGCTCTTGGACCCCAAGGGGCCAGGCCTTCTCTCCTGAAGCTGGCGGGGTGGCCTTGGTGCGCCCTCTCCCGACTCTCCCAGAATTCCAGCCACACTCCTACCCTCACTGTCGCAGTACTTTTTAAGCAAAACTTGAACCTAGAGTATCTAGGTCTCTGGTCTTGGGTCCCACACAAGGTGCTGGCTCTGAAAGCTCGAGGCCCACGCCCTTTGCAGGCGAATCCTTGGAGCCCTCTGCCCTCTGGGGGACTGTGAGAAGAGGGTGTTCCACACACACGTGTCGACTTCCCTGGTTGACTCTTGTCTGCTCCCCTTCAAGTTCCTTAGGACACAGCTTCTTATGGATGGAAGGAGTCACCACCTGTCATTTTGGAAACTTGGGATGTGTCAAAAACGTAATTGACGCCAAGATCGGATTCCTGGAATAACAGAGCATTAAGAATAACTTAAAATTCCATGCCTTACAACTATGAAAATGACAAGATTGTTAAAAAGTTTGTGTGTGTGTGTGTTATGCAAGAAGTCAACCATAGGCGTCATTCCTCAATCGATATCCACATTTTTTTTCTTTTAAGACAGAATGTCTTACTGGAGTAGTCAGTTTGACTAGACTGATGGCCATCAAGTCTCCACAAGCACCCAGGGACCCATCTGTTTCCCACGGGAATTACAATCTATCATTTGTAGCTTATTTATTTATTTATTTATTTCATGGGTTCTGGGCATCGAACTCAGGTCCCTAGGCTTGTACCGTAGCACTTTCCAGACTGGCCCATCTCAGTCCCCTGTTGCAGCACTTTTTAAAGTCATGGTCAGTTGAGGATGTCTGCTCTCCTTTCACCTTACAGAGGCTATGGAGGGGTGTGTAGCTTTTTAAAAGCGTTTTTTTTTTACGTATACAGGCACTTTGCCTGGTGCCTGAGAGGTTAGCAGACAGAATACAGATGGCGGTGAGCAGAATGTGGGTGCTGGGAATTGAACCTGGGTCCTCTAGAAGAGCAGCCAGTGCTCTTAACCAGAGAGCCACCTCTCTAGTTCCTCCTGGTGCTTCCTGTTCTGTCTTTACCCAGTCACACCCTGGCCAACTGTGGGCATGTGCTGGAGTACCCGTCTAGGACTGAGGTAAACCAGACTCTAGGCGCCCACAGCAGCCTTCTCTTAGCAGGAAACACTGCCTAGCATTTGAGACTTGCACTTAACAAGAGTGAGTGGGATCTTAGTTTTAAAAGCTGTCCAGGTACAATTGCTTTGTCTATGAGCTCTTAGGATCTGAAACTTCTAAACTGCTCTGGGATAAAGTTCACCAGGAAATACACACAAAGAGAGCACTGTGTGGCCCAGATGGAAACATGGAAAGTATGAGCTCCTCTGGACTTAGAACAGACAGAAGCACTTGGACTATGGGGCAGTCTTATCACGTTTTGCAAGCTATAAAACATATCTGGCTTGGGAACCAAATGTTGGTGCGTGTTGCATATGGGAGGAAATAACATATCGGACCTAGGTTGTAGGCAAGGGGAGAAGCTCCCTGTTTCTTTAATGGATCTCCAGGAGCTGGCTCAGAAAATGTGCCACCTGGGCTTCACTTGTCGTGTGTGGGGTGGTAAGCAGGATCCTATAATTACCCCTATTACATATTAGGGTTCATCAAGCGTGTCTGCTGGCTTTTATTTGGACTTGAAAATTCTTGTCTTACCTTGGCAGGTCACCTTTTGTCTCAGAACGCCTCACTGTGCCTTCCTTCTGATGAATGAGGTCATTCCACCCTCCGCTGCCAGGCAGTCATCCGAGGAGCTGGAGAGAGAGCAGAAGCTTAACCTCTAGCACTCCACAGCTTGGCAGCACCAGTTCGGAGTCAGAGAGGACAGATTAACAAGCCATCATAATGCCAGCGAGGCTCTCACATGGCCCAGTTAGATTGCCAAGGGTGGAATTTGATCAGAGACCCAGGTTCTTAATGGTATGCAAATCCTTGCACAGATTATCAGGGCATATTTAACTCAACTTTATGGAAATAACTTCCTCATTATGATCTTTCTAATTCCTGAAAATCTTTTGAGAATGGTCAATTTTGTATTTTTTTTCTAATGGTGCCAGGAATGGAATCCGGGGCCTTGCTTACACTAGGCAAATTCTCTACTGCTAAGACATACCATAGACCCTCACTGGGGGATTCTAGGCAAGTACTCAACCACTAAATTATAACTCTAGAGTAGGAATAGTCAGCTTTAGCCAGGTGGTAGACTTCTGGCCAGGTGGTGGTGGTTTATGCCTTTAATCCCAGCACTTGGGAGACAGGAGCAGGGAGGTCTCTGAGTTTGAAGCCATCGTAGTCTACAGAACAAGTTCCAGAATAAAGCTGCACGAAGAAACCCTGTCTTGAAAAACAAGAAACCCAACCCAAACCAACCAGCTAACCAGCCAAACAACAACAACAACAACAACAATAAAGAATGGTTAGTTTTAAATCTGTCTAGAAATCAAGCATAAGGCTTCCAACCCCAGCTCCAGGGTAGGCACTAGGTATTTAACCTAGGAAGTTTTTGTTGAACAAAAGAGCAAGTGGATATTGATTATTTTCTCAGTGCCAGGTACTCTGAGTATGTGTGTATGGGGGTGGAGGTTGTTGGGAGGTAGAATGAATTGGACTGGACTCATCTTTTAATGCATGTGCAGAAGGCAGAATTCAAGGATTGAGCTGAAAGCTGTAATAGAGGTACAGCTGATCATGCCATAGGCAAAAAGGTGGGCTCAATCTCAAAAAGTCCATTTAGACTCCTCAAGGGTGTTTGTTGATTGCACGCACGCTTGAGAACCCCTGAGGTCTTAGATGTTCTTGGACTTTAGAATGCTCATCAAGAATGGAAGAAAGTCAATCGATAGAAAGGAATGACTCAGTAGAAGGTAAGGTGGGCTGGCTGTATTGTTTCTCAGCGCAGCTAAGTGCTGAGAAATCCACCTTCCCCCAACTCTTAGCCATCCAGCCTCTTACTATCTTAGCAAAGCACTTTCCCATGGTCAGGGAACTATTGTCTCCTCTCCTGGCTCTTGCTTCAGTTAAAGTAATCAAATGTCCTGTTTATGTTGACATAGTTTGTAAGATGTAATAGTAGGACCTGGAGGTGGCTCAGTGTGTAAAATGTTTATCGTGCAAACTTGAACACTTGAGTTAGGATCCCTGGCACCTACACACACACACACACACACACACACACACACACACACGCACGTACGCGCACACACACACACACACAGCAAAACAACAACAAAAACTCCACCAACCCCTAAAAAAACCTAGGTCTATAACCCCAGGTCTGGAAGTAGGGATGGGTCAGAAGAATGACAGGGTGATCGGTGGGGCTCTCTGGGCAGCTAGAGCAATTGAAATGGCAAGGTCCAGGTTCAGTGAGACCTTGTCTCAAAAAAAAAAAAAAAAAAAAAGAAGGTGGGGAGTGGTTGAAGAAGATGCTTGGCATCAACCTCTGCCTTCTACATCCACACACATGGGTATATATACCCACATATTAGTGCACACACAGGCGGCGTACAACACACACACTCACTCAAAAAATGTCAGTGGTAATGCCAACATGATCTTTTGTTTATTTTTAAAGAATTTACTTTATCTATTCACTTTAATTTTTCTCAAGACAGAGCTTCGCTGGGCGGTGGTGGCGCACGCCTTTAATCCCAGCACTCGGGAGGCAGAGGCAGGTGGATCTCTGTGAGTTCGAGACCAGCCTGGTCTACAAGAGCTAGTTCCAGGACTGACTCCAAAGCTGCAGAGAAACCCTGTCTCGAAAAACCAAAAAAAAAAAAAAACCAACAAAAACAACCAAAACAGAGTTTCTCTGGGTAGCCCTGACTGTCCTGGACCGCACAGTGTAAACCAGGCTGACTTTGAACTCACGGAGATCCACCTGCCTCTGCCCCTTGAGTGCTGGGATTAAAGGTAATTTACTTTACTTCTATTTACGTGTATGTGTGTGAGATTTTCCTTGGAGGCCAGAAGAGACCTTTGGATCCCTTTGTCTTAGGGTTTCTATTGCTGTGAAGTTGTCATGACCTTGACAACTCTCATAAGCGGCTTTACTTACAGTTTTAGAAGTTCAGTCCATTAGCATCATGGCAGGGAGCGTGGCGGCATGCAGGCAGATGTGGTGCTGGAGAAAAAGAAACCTCAAAGCCCACCCCCACAGTGACACACTTCCTCCAACAAGGTCACACCTCCTAATAGTGCCACTCCCTTTGGGGGCTGTTTTCTTTCAAACTCCCATACCCTAGAACTGGAGTAACAGGTTGTATGAGCAGCCTGATATGGGTGCTGGGAATCAAACTCGGGTCCTCTGTAAGCAGTAAGCAGTCTTCACCAAAGAGCCATTTCTCCAGCCTCGCCATTAAGACCTTGATGATCCCATGAAAACAAGCAGGTTGGCCTGCTCTTGAACTTCCTGTGCATTTGCTCAGAGGCTCTCTGCCTCTGGAGCGTGTGCCTGTAAAATTCCACAAGATTTTATGACCAGAGAGATCCCTGCCAAGCACAGTCATCCGGGTGAGCTGCTATAAAAACGCCGGTTCCTACACAATGAAGCTTAAAGTTGTTGTATTCTTGGGAAGAACCACAGCTGGAAGTTTTGGGATTTCACTTCTTCCCTGTGTCAACCTTGTTTCTCTTGTAGGGTTTTCACTAGCTTTTCTTCTTACCTGGAATGCTTTTGGCCTTGGTCTCTTCATTGTCTCCAGTCTTTTGAATTTCTGCTCAGATGCACTTTCTGAGAGACTGTCCCTGGCCATTCACCCAGAAGTAGCATTTTAGGTCTTCTCTTTCAGAGCATTTTATTTAATCCTGATGACACTGATCTCAGGTTGGGACAGGCTGAGTGAGAATGGTTCCCCAAAGAAGTTTCTCTCCACCTTTTTTCTTTTAATTTCTTTTCAGAGACAGGGTTTCACTGTATAGCCCTGACTGTCCTGGAACTTGCTTTGTAGATCAGGCTGAACTCACAAGGATCTGCCTGCCTCTGTCTCCTGAGTGCTGGGATTAAAGGCATGTGCCACCATTGCCCAGAAGTCTTTGTACGAATCCTGGGAACCTGTAAATGTTACCACCTATGGCAAAAAGCACTCTGCAAATATACTAAGGAGTGTATGTGCTGTACGTATTTGTTAGTGTGAGTGTGTGTATAGGAGCACATGTGTGCACATGTGTGTATAGAAGCATGTGCACACATGTGTTCATATGTGTATAAGAGCACATGCACTTGTGTGTATAGGAGCATGTGCATATGTGTGTTCATATGTGTATAGGAGCACATGCACATGAGTGCTCTTTTATGTAGCTGCAAGACACTAGAGTCAGGTGTCCTTCCTCAATTGCTGTCCACTTTTTTTTTCACTAATTTGCTTATCAATTTGCCTAGCTGGCTGCCCAATGACCTTCATTCAGGAATCTACCTTTCTTCTCCCTGCTGCCAGCACTGGGGTTACAGGTGCATACCAACATGCCTGGCTCTTTTACATGGATTTTGGGGGCTCAAAGTTAGTTCCTCATGCATGTGTACACGTCTGTGTATGTGTTTGTACATGGGTATGCACACACCATGTGCGCACGTGGCGGCCAGAGTTGGCATCAAATATCTTTCTCAATTGCTCTCCACTTTATTTTTTGAAATAGATGTTGAACCTGGGACTCACTGATCCAGCCGGACTGACTGGCTCACAAGCCCCACATCCTCACCCCTCTACCTCCCCAGCACCAGCACTATATATGTTCACCGCAGCATTAAAAAGTTTGCATAAGTGGATCTGAACTCAGGTCCTCACGTGTGCACAGTCAGTGCTTTGCTGGCTGAACCACCTCCCTAGCTTATCCTTTTCGTTTTTTTTGTTTTTTTTTTTTTTTATTTCAAGCTGAGCCACGTACTCAAACATTTTGAGCCATTCTGTTCATCACCTCAAATCTTTGTCACCTGACAAATTCTGGATCGTCCTGCCTGCCAGAAACCTGAAAGGGCCTTTGTTGTTTTCACTCGAGATGGTGTGTGGGGTGATAGTCCAGGACAAGAAGCCGAGAGATCGGGTTTTGGTTTGTGTTTATCAGCACACAGCAGCAGGCAGAGCATTCCTCGCTTCTTGGTCTTCAATTTCTCGCTCCTGGAATAGGGGAGTTGGTCTTCAAGTTACTCTTACTCTTCGGCCCTTTCTTTCCCATTAGTCTTCTGTGCAGAGATCTGATTGTGAAATCTTTGTCTCCAGGTGGCACTAACGAAGAGAGTCAGCAAGATAACCTGAACATTCTTCAAGCTCTTCCAAGGTCAGAAAGGAAGAGACACTGGTCTGTCTTGAAAATTCTTGTATGTTTTATCTTGCAGGGAAATAGCCAAGAGAGTTTGTGGAAGTCTGTCTTTGAGGCCTAACTTTGTTTGCCTTGTCTTGAGATTTTCTTTTTCTCCCCTGTGGGCAAAAAGTAGCAGAGAAAGGTCTAGACTTTCCCCACTAAGTGAATGTATATTCTATACTTACCAAACTCCAAAGATTGGATCACTCTTGTAAACTTTCTTATGGGGACCTCCCAGTCTCTCACATATGCTTGGTATTTTTCCTAGCTGAACAAGAGCAGTAAGTTCTAGGACCATGGTATCGTTCAGTGGGCTTTTGTTTGACATAGCTGACTCTGAATTACCTGTGTTGCCCAGAGCGAGGCTGGGTTTCTCCGTAGTTTTGGATCCTGTCCTGGAACTAGCTCTTGTAGATCAGGCTGGCCTTGAACTCACAGAGATCCACCTGCCTCTGCCTCCCGGAGTGTTGGGATTAAAGGTATGCACCACCACCGCCCAATCAGAGCACAACCTCTTGACCACTGGAATTATGGGTGTGTGTCACTACGGTTAATGAAAGAGGACATGGAAAATGTTGACATGAATTATTTTTTGCAGAAATATATTGAGCCAGGTACATAGACAACCAACCTTCCCCTTCTGGGTGCTAGAATTAAAGGCAATTGCTACCACGCCCAGCTCTACCACACTTTTGGAGACTTTTGGAGTCTCTCACTGAACCTGGAGCTCACTGACTTAACTAGACTGGTCACTGAGTTCTGGGATCTGCTTGTC
>JAQHUG010000097.1:6578862-6599303 GCA_028555095.1 Dicrostonyx torquatus
AGCCACACCCCAGCCCCTCACGGGGGGATTCTGGGCAGGGGCTCTACCACTGATCCACACCCCAGCCCCTCACTGGGGGATTCTAGGCAGGGGCTCTACCACTGAGCCACACCCCAGTTTCTCACTGGAGGATTCTAGGCAGGGGCTCTACCACTGAGCCACACCCAATGACTCAGTTTAAAAAGATCTCGAAAGAAAAATGAATGATAATACCAGGGAGATTTCTTCAATCGAAACCTTTTCCCGGATACTGCTGTGGTGGGTGGTGCTACTTTTGAGATTCTAGTAGACCTCCTTGCACACCTGGATTGGACCAGGAGAGAGTTTTTTTTTTTTTTTTTTCTGGTGCAGTGTATCCGTGGCCCAGACAGATGGAATCGTTTATCTAAAACTTCCTGCCATTAGCATGGCATCATGGGCATCTGATACCTCTGGAGACAGAGGCGGCTCTCTGCTCAAGAGCTCACCTTCAATGCTACCTAGCAACAAACTGGAACCGTAGTCTCCTAAGACTTCAAACACAGACTGGGTTGCAGCCATAAACTGTGTTTACAGCATTCTAGGGGCAGAGAGAAGTGCCTGGGAGCAGGAGGTTGCTGAAGAAACCAGAGTTATTCCTTACACATTTTTTTTTAAAGCCAGGAAGAAAAAATCCATCGATGGATGAATCACAAGTTGGAGCTGACTCTGAGGCCTTGAGCTAAGACGAGAGCTGCGGTCCAGGGACAGAGGCGGCTGGCCAGGGACAGAGGCAGCTGGCCAGGCAGCAGTCCACTCGCCAGCAACTTCTGTCCTGGCAGGGGTTTTGTTTCTTCTCCCTCCAAATTTCCCCTTTCCCCATTCATTTTCCTGACTTCGCTTCTTTTAATTTCTTTCCTTTCCTCTCCCCCTTTCTCTTTGTCCTTCCCTCCCTTCTGCCCTCCCCACTTCCCTCCCTTTTTTCTTCCTTCTGGTCTCCATTCTTTTTACTATCTTCTTCCTGTCTATTGATCCTCCCGCCCTTCCTTTTCTTCTCCTATTCTTCCCTTCCTCCTTCCCTCCGTTCTCTTCTTTTCTTTTCCCTCCCTCTCCTCGCCTCCCCTCTGTTCTCCTTCCCTCCCCTCCACTTCCCTTCTTCCCTCCTCCTGCCCTTTCCTTCCCTCAGTCCTCTTTAAGAAGCCCAGGCTGGCCTCTGTTACTTCCATGCACTGGGATTGCAGGCGGGACCACCAAACCCAGGAAACTCTAATTGCTTTTTTTCTGGGAACTCTCTGAGGGTGGCTGGCTGTTACATTCCCTTTCCTTTTAGAGAAATATATTCTTGCTAGGCATGCTAGTGCATGCCTGTAATCACAGCTCTTGGGAGGTGGAGATGGGGAGGGGGCAGGAGTTGGAGGTTGTCTCTGCTACACAGTTTGAGGCCAGCCTGGGCTACATGAAATCCTGTCTCACCTCCCTGAAAAAGGTTTCTTGATACACCCCCTTCATCTTTCTAGTTCCTGGGAGTGTTGATCACTGCAACACACGGCTCATGTTTATCAAATATGCCGGCAAAACCCAATAGAGAAAGAGTCCCATATGCCAATGCCTGCTGCTGGGATCTGTGGAGAGAGGGAAGTGAGCTATGACCACAGGTTGGCAGAGTAGGAAGCAGAGGCATCCTCACAGCAGGGACCAGATAGCCTGGCAAGAGGGAGCTATGGAGAGACATCAAACCCTCCTTCCAGGAGCTCAGGGCTGCCTCAGCTGAGAAAGGTAGGGAGGTTTACTGGGGGTACATAGAAATCCAGAGCAGCCACAGTGCTTGGAAACTGCTCTAGAACCTTCTGCAGTGCAGCTTTGATCCTTCCTCAGATCTCTCCCATCACTAGATCCCAGACCTTGGCAGGCAGTGGTGGGGTGGCTCAGTGGGTAAGGGGCAGACATAAGAAGAACTTCTTAGGTTTTTTTACCCCACACATCTCTGAGTTGTTCATTTTTTCAGTAGAGACTGTGACACGCGTGTTTGTCAAGCAATGTTTAACCCCACTCCACATAGGCTGTGATGTTGGACTGCCTGGATTTGAACCATGGCTTTACCACTTACAAACTGTGTGACTTAGGGAGAGCTACTTAAACTCCTATACCTCAGTTTCCTGAGTTTCCTGTGTGACACAAGGACAATCATGGAACTATCTATGAGTGGTACCGCACAGCTCTGCCCAGGTAAGGGGCACACAGGAAGCATGACGCAGGGAACAAGCCTCGGCTATTGGGAGGCTGAGCAGGAACATCACAGACTGAAAGCTTGTTTGGGCTACAAGAATGAATTCAACGGCCAGTCTGGACAACTTGGCCAACGATCCTGCCTCAAAACAAAACGAAAACACAAACAAACAAACAAACAAACAAAAACCAAACAAGAACAGAACGAAACCAACCCAAAAACCTAACTCAGTTTGGATAAAACATAACTTCTACAAACATTGTGAGACAGAGATGGGATGCTGAAAGAACTAACATTAATGATGGCGCTCAGCAGTTGAGAGCACTTGTTCTTAGAGAGGACCCAGGTTCGATTCCTAGCACCCACATGGTGGCTCACAACCACTTGTAACTGCAGTGCATACATGTAAGCGAAGCACTCATACACATAAAATAAAAATAAACAAATATTTATTTTTAAAGGTGGAAATGTAATTGAGGAAGACACTGGACACTGACCTCTGGGTCACACACATGCATGTAACCCATCCTTCCATGACCACACACACACAGTGATGACCCAATACAGTACTACAGTTTTGCAAGATGCCACCACTGAGGAACAAACAGGTAACTGGAGCCACGGGCTCTCAGAGCCCCTCCTTACAACTGTGAATTTGCAATCATCTCAAAATGAAAAGTTTAATTAAAAGAATTGGTGACCCAGAAAATCAAGTTATGAATGGGGTGGCAGGCAGCTTAGGGCAGGTGCCACTCAATTGGCATTCATCAGCTCTGAACCCCACAGAGAGATGAGGGGCAGCTTGCGCAGGTGGCACAGTCTCCTGAAGGGACCACGTGTGGTATCTGCGGGGCCGAAGGGCAGCAGCTTTAGCACGTGAGTGGTCTCTGGTTGAGGGCTGAAGACGTGGAAAGTGGCTCATCTCTCTGAGGCCCTGATGAGTTCTGGAAAGTTCTCCGAGGAAAATGGCTCTAGAGCATCATCTCCTGTAGCAGTTTCAGGTCACCGCAGCAGTGAAGGAGGGAGGGCAGAATAGGTACGAGGAACATGTCAGCCCCTAAAGCCATAAGAGAGATGGACTGGATCCTCTGCTTTCAGTAACCACAGTCAGGCTCTGAGTGGGTATAGTGGGAGCAGGGGTGCGGGGGCATCTCATTTGATATTTGCAGATTTATTCATGGAACTCCCCACACATCTGGATGAGAATATATGCCTTGCCCCCTGGAGGAAATAGTTAAATGAATCGCTAAAGCACAAAATGTTCCTGTAAAATTGCTTCCATATTTTATTAGACGCAGATGAGCATAAATTATTGTGAAGCCAACAGAGGGGTTTTGCAAATTGGGTTCTGGCCCTTTTCCATAAACAACTCTTCCTCACCCAGGAAGACTTTAATGGGTGTTGGTTTCAGATGGGACCCCTGAATAGCACATTCATTCCTCCATCCATCCATTCAGCCATCAAACATTTATCGTGAACACCCAGTGCTTGTCAGGAAGTGCAAACTGAATTATATCTGGAGATAACATTCTTGACCTACCTTCCAATGGTTCTACTGGTCTGTGCATGGTGGTATATGTCTGTAATCCCAACACTTAGGAAGCCAAGGCAAAAGGATTCTGAGTTGGAGGCCGTCCTGGGCAGCCGTCCTGGGCTCCCTACTGAGATCCTGACAGAGAAACAAGCCGGACATGGTGACCGCTGAATATAAATGTCCTTCTGAGGCATACCGATTTTAGTTTGCTGTCCTGGAGACATTTTCCTGTGGAGGAGGTTTCCTTTCCCGTGCCATTGTCTTAGGCATGCCAATGAGAGAGAAGGGACATTTTCACGTGGCCCCTTCGAGGTTGGAAAGGCTAATTAATGTTAAATCCTCTTTCCTGCAATCTCTTCATTGGTGTCAAGGTGTGAAATGTCTTGGGGGGCCGAGAATGGACACAGTTGTGCACTGCCGGCTTTCCAGCTGAATGGACCTTATTACTTTCTCACACTCCATGTGGCTCTGCCAAATTGATCCCAGTTGGGCATTGGAGGTGCTGGCTCCCATTCAGAACCCTCATGTTATATCTTTGGTGCGACATCACACACACACACACACACACACACACACACACACACACACACACACACCCCAGACAGAGATCCCACAACAGACCAAAGTAACAATTCTACCAAGCTTCAACTTGGTGAGCACATTTATTTTTTTATTTCTATTATGTGTATGTTTGTGTGTGTATGTTTGTGTGTGCAAACTTTTGTGTGTGTGTGTGTGTGCGGGCACACATGCGTGTATGTGCATGTATGTATTTACATGTGCACTGCAGGTGCTTGTAAATGCCAGAAGAGGAAGCCAGACAGATCTCCTGGGTCTGGGGTTAAAGGTGGTTGTGAGCCATCCGTGTGGGTGTTAGGAACCAACTTGCCCTCTGCAATAGCACTGAGTACCCTGAACTACTGAGCCATCTCTCCGGCTGCGAGCAATAATGTTTTCTTGGGGTTACTTACAGCACCATGAATGAGGGGCAGCTTTTAAGAGCAGGGTGACTCAAAGGCAGCTGCATCAGTGGGAAGCTCACCCCAAAACAGGTGACGACTCACAGAAACTACATCCCTCAGCTTTCAGCATGCCGCTCTCTGCCTGTTGCATAGGCATCTGGACAAGTCAGAAAACCTCCTTGACAGCTGCGATGGTCACAGCTCCCCAGCAGTTATTTACTGCTCCCACACCCTTAGGAAAGGGCCCTCTCAAGTTTTGCAAATTTTGTCTTTCCCATGGAGTGTTTTTTCCTGGAGTCTCACGAGCCTCTCCTCCCCTTTTCAATTCAGAAGAAATTGCTATATGACACCCCAGAATGGGATGGGGCCCTCAAGATTACAGAATTCTCATCCTGCTCCTCTTCTGCTTTTGGGAGGTCTGAGCCTCACAGTAAGGTTTGGACGATCAATGGCTAGAAGAATCTTTTCATGTTGCCACCACTGAGTGGCGAGGGAGGGATGAGCCTGCTTTGGCTGGAATTGGGGATGGGGACAATAGAAGGCCAGAAGCTCACCTCATGTGAGGGGTGAGCTCTCACTCTATCCTTAGCAGGAGGAACACTGTTCTGGGTAACAGCAAATATTCTTCAAGGAATTGAAGAAGGTTCAGAGGGGCACCCTGAAGTATGGCCGCCCCTTGCCTGTGTTTTGCTGCTTGAAATTCTCATTGTAGCCTAGAGGATGGGCTAGAGAAAAGGAGCTGTTCTTGATGCCTTCTCTTGAATGTGAGGGCCACAGAAGCATGTCAGAAAGTGATGCAGCGCATTGGAGGGGTTTCCTTGTCATTTACTTACTGATTTAAAGAGAGGATCTCATGTCAGCCATCTGGCCTTGAACTGGTTATGTAGCCAAGGGTGACCTCGACCTCTCGATCCTCTTGCTTCTACTTCTAAAATGACAGGGTTATGTGTGTGCGCCATTGTGACTGGCTGCTGTTGTAGGGACTGCATTAGAATTGTTTTTCTTTATGTTGGTCTCTTTCAAAAGCAAAGAAAGAAAGGAAGGAAGGAAGGAAAAAGAAAGAGAAAGGAATGAAGGAAGGAAGGAAAGAATGAAGAGATAAAAAAAAAGAAGAAAATTGTGTGTGCTGGAGTTAAATTTATGGCCACATATATTCTAGGTAGGTGCTCTACCATTGAGCCACACCCCAGCCCGCTGCTTTTGCTTCTGGGCTAAATTGTGAAGGAGAATGATCTGGAATGTCTAAAAGGATTTTCCATTATCTGAGAGGTGCTGTTTGTGATCAGACCAGGCAGGCACAAAAAGTAGCCTTCGTTACAAATGACGAGTGCCTGGCATGGTTAAAGATTCAGGGAATGCATCTGGGAGGAACAGAAATTGTACTAATTACTCTTTAGATCTAGAGCACTCAGGAAATGGGCATGGGGTCAGGGGTGCCTTGTTGTCTTTTACTGAGCACTCCTCTGAAACCCTTTGGGCGACAGGTCTGAACTATTGTGTGATATTTATTGTAGAAATGCAGCTTCCCTGCTTCCAGATACAGACTGGAAATGTCCATTTTGGTAAATGGGGTGGAATAAATGTGCTGACATCTTCATTTGAATAATTGAAGACCCTTTCTGGGGCAGCGGTTCATTTCAGTGTGTGTGTGTGTGTGTGTGTGTGTGTGTGTGTGTGTGTGTGTGTAAGCGAGTGTGTGAACATGTGTGTATGGATATGGAAGCCAAAGCACAATCTTAGAGATTGTTCCTCAGGTATGGATGAATTTTTTTTTTTGAGACAGAGTCCTTTACTGGCTCACCAAGTCTGGAACTCTCCTGTCTCTGCTTCCTCAGTGCTGGAATTATAAGTGCACTCTATCACACCCAGTTTTTTTATGTGGAAGCTAGGGATCAAACCTGGATCCCTGTGCTTGTCAGGCAAGCTCCTTACTGACTGAAGCATCACCACAGCCCACCTGGGACAGGGTTTTCCACGTGAACTCTCCATATGGCTTCTGAAAAGCCCCGGTCTCTGGGTCAGAGGACTCAGGTTGAAGTTTGGCTCTGATGTCTGCTTGTCTGGGTGACTGTAATGGTGGGAGAGAGGAACGTGTGCCGTCTGGATCATCCAGGAAGGTTGTAAAGCTCACCGTGATGAGCTGCTCTGTCTCTGCATGTTGGCACGGTAATCACAGTGCAGATACGAGTTGCTGTCAGCCACCAGGAGGTTGGGTATTGGAGGAGACGTGAGCAGATGTCCCCTAAAATTCAGGTTAGAAGCTGGTTATGGTCATACATACTTGAAATCTCAACACTCAGAAGACTGAGGCAGGAAGATGAAGATGTTCAAAGCTGGCCTGGACTATATACAAAACCCTGTCTTGAAACAAAACACAAATAGCAACAGTAACAGCAATAACAACCCCAAACAATGCAAAATAAAACGTCTGGATTAGGTGGGAAGATTTCTTTTTCTTTTTTGGGGGGGAGGGGTGGGGGGGACACTAGCTCTTGTAGACCAGGTTGGCCTCGAACTCACGAAGATCTGCCTGTCTCTGCCTCCTGAGTGCTGGTATTAAAGGTGTGTGTCACCACCGCCTGGCTCAGGAGATTTCTTCTTTTCATTAATTGGAAAAATGTATTTGTGAGGGCTGGAGAAATTGCTGAAGAGAACTGCTAAATTTTTGGAATGTGTGTGTGTGTGTGTGTATTGCATGCACATGTACTTATTTGACATATGTGTATATGGAGGCTTGAAGTGATAGCAGGGATTTGCCGCTACTGCTCTCCGTCTGGTTTTTTTTTGTTGTTTTTTTTTAAAGACAGGGTCTCTTACTGAACCTGAAGCTTACTGATTCAGAAGGGCTGGTTGACCAGTAACCGCCATCCCTGGCTTTTTATGTGGGTTCTGAGGATTGAACTCAGGTCCTCCTGCTCATCTGGCACTGAGCTTCCTCCCCAGCTCCCAACTTCTAAGCTCCTGGAACTTCCCTAGTGACAGACACATGTGCTGTTTATATGGGATCCTTAAACCCAGGTAGACCTCGAATTTACGGTGAGAGAGATGGCTTGGGGAAGCGGGGGCCATGACCTAGAGACCAGACCAGAGCTGGCTGGAGACTGAGTTCAGGCATGTGATTTGAGTCCATAAGTCTGTCTATGAGGTGACCCTAGTAAAAACCTGGGACATAGCTTTGTAAAGAGAGCTTCCTGGTGGGTGGGTAAGACGCGGAATTCTGTATTCGAGAACTTCTCATACTTTGTTCAGTGTTTTTTTTTTCTTTTCTCTTTCTTTCTTTTTTTTTTTTTTGAGATAAGGTTTCCCTGTGTAGTCCTGGCTATCCTGGAACTCACTCTGTAGATCAGACTAACCTTGAACTCATAGAGATTTACCTGCCTTTGCCTCCCAAGTGCTGGGGTTAATGGGGTTAAAGGCATATGCCAACCCTACCTGGCGCCAGTGGGTTCTTTTGTTTGTTTGTTTCTTTACTTTTCTTTCTTTTTTTCTTCTTTTGCTAGTTCAGTCCTGATTCATGTCCTTTATAACACCAATGGTTAGGGGCGCACTGTGAAAGCAGGGCCCAACTTCGTGCTCCCAGAACCCACATAAAAATTCTTTTTAAAAAAGTTTTATTTATTTATTTTGTATACAATATTCTACCTCCATGTATGCCTGCATGCCAGAAGAGGGCACCAGACCTCATTATAGATGGCTGTGAGCCACCATGTGGCTGGGAATTGAACTCAGGACCTCTGGAAGAGCAGCCAGAGCTCTTAACCTCTGAGCCATCTCTCCAGCCCCCATAAAAAAATTCTTGATGCTCAAAGTGCTAAGAGACAGTGAAGTCGTCAGTCCTGGGTGGGACTTCTACATCAGCTCTCTCCTCCCAAGGTGCAGGAACTGTTTCAGGAGAGGATCCAGAAAGAATGCAAGAGCCAGAGGGTGGTGAGGACCGCTGGGGACTGTTGTGCTCATGAACTCACAGAAGCAGCAGCCATTCCCCCAAATCTGCTTAAGATTGAGCCAAGGAGATCAATCAGCATCCCAGCAAGCAAGCTGATTGGAACCAGTGAGTTACAAAGATGAAAGGTTGGGACATAAATGTGGGAGGAGGACGTGTCAGGCGGGAGGATGTGAGAGGAGGGAATAGAAAGTGGTTATGATTAAAATACAGTGTATATATGTATAAACTTGTCAAAGAATAAATAAAAGATACTTAAAAATAAAACTGCAGGCTAGGCTCATGCCTTTAAGCCCAGCACTTGGGAGGCAGAAGCAGGTGTATCTCCAGGAGTTCGAGGCCAGCTTAGTCTGCAAAACTAGTTCCAACATAGCTAGGACTGTTACACAGAGAAAACCTGTCTCAAAAAACAAAACAACAAATAAATAATAAAATAAAAACAACAAAAAGGATACTATAGCATGATTCTGTAATCCCAGAGCTAGGAGGTGAAGACCAGAGATCTCTGGAGCGTAAAGAGCAGATTAGCAAATCAGAAAGCTCCAGGTTCAGTGAGATATGGTGTGTCAATAAGTAAGGAGGAAAGTGATTAAGGAAGACACCCAAGTGGAAGACACCCACATCTCCACTGTGCAGACATGTATTTATTTGACCTGTACACATACACACATACACGTGCACACATACATGCCCACACACATACACATGCACACACACACATGCACACACAAATTGTGAATATAGAGTTTACTGAAGTTCTTTCTGTGAGTCATTCTTGAAAACAATGAACCGAATTTGTACTTGAGTTCACAGGTCAGAAAAGTAGGTTTGTTCCCCCCCCGCCCCCATGAACTTCTGATGTTAGGGACAATCTTGCTGAAGGTTGTGTCTTAAACTCATGGAGCCTGGTGCTAGCTCTGAGCTCAGAAGTACTTTGCAGTAACTGCAGAGCCAGGAGAACAACACATCTTGCTATTTTTTTCCAACCAAGAAACATCTCTTGAGGGTTTTCCTGTGTCACGACAGGCCTGATGCCTGGTGGCAGGTGCCACATGTGTTACCTATCTGCTGCATATCGTGTTAGTGAGGGATTCCACATGCTTAGACTATCAGCTGTGTCAAATGGACAGCATCGTGAGGAACACACTGAGATCGGAGTTACTATTTTGGGAGGACGTACAGACGGGAAGGACCAGCTTTTCACACATCACCAAACCAAGGAAGTATAAACACTTTGTGAATCAAAAGCTGCAGAGTAAAATTTTGCCATTACCTTGAGAGGTGCCCACTGGAGAGCCCAGAGTCATTTGTGGTGGAGGAAACGTGCTGGTTGCTGACACTACTTTCTGGTCATAAAAATCTCCTGGGGATGTGCTAATCCTGGGGAGTTCAGATGAGAGGGGTTTTGGAAGTTGAGGCCTTCATTTCATTTCTTTTCTTTTGTGTATGTGTGTATAATTGATTTTTATTGAGCTCTACATTTTTCTCTGTTCCCCTCCCTGCCTCTCCCCTCCTTTTCAACCCTCTTCCAAGGTCCCCATGCTTCCAATTTACTCAGGAGATCTTGTCTTTTTCTACTTCCCATGTAGATTAGACTCATGTATGTCTCCCTTAGAGTCCTCATTGTTGTCTAGGTTCTCTGGGATTGTGATTTGTGGGCTGGTTTTCTTTGCTTTATGTTTAAAAACCACTTATGAGTGAGTACATATGATAATTGTCTTTCTGGGTCTGAGTTACTTCACCCAAAATGATGTTTGCTAGTTCCATCCATTTGCCTGCAAATTTTAAGATGTCATTATTTTTTTCTGCTGTGTAGTATTCCATTGTGTAAATGTACCACATTTTCCTTATCCATTCTTTGGTCGAGGGGCATTTAGGTTGTTTCCAGGTTCTGGCTATGACAAACAAAGCTGCTATGAACATAGCTGAGCACATGTCCTTGTGGCACAGTTGAACATCCTTTGGATATATACCTAAAAGTGGTATTACTGGGTCTTGAGGAAGGTTGTTTTCTAATTTTCTGAGAAATCTCCACACTGACATCCAAAGGGGTTGTACCAGCTTGCATTCCCACCAGCAATGCAGAAGTGTTCCCTTTTCCCCACACCCTCTCCAGCATAGGTTGTCATCAGTGTGTTTGATCTTGGGCCTCTGTTTTTTTACTGACTCTTTTACCCAGAAGAGCCAGAGCTTTACAAGAATTGTAACTATTTATTTGTTTATGTTTATGTGTGTCATGTACATGCACGTGTGTGTTATGGCATGTATTTGGGGAACAGCGGCCAGCCTTGGGGGTCAGATTTGGTGGCATGGGCGGGAAACCCAGCACTTGCTGGGTGGGTAAAAGGGTACCCCTGAGGCTCACGAGCCAGCCAGCCTTGCCCAGTTCCTGGGTGCACTGCACCTAAAGAATGACACAAGAAGCTGGCATCTGGCCTCCACAAGCATGTGCACGTGGGCTTGTGCATGCAGGTATGCACACACACACAAACATCAGAAAGTACATACCTGTGGACCACCCACTGGGACAGTCAAACTCTGCACCTGCAATGTGTTGGTTTCCTTCAGAATTCTCACTGTTAGAAGCACTACTTGGGGGTAGAAAAGAGACCCATATGAAACTCCATCCTAGTAACTCATCTGACTCAAGATCAGCCAATAAGAGATGTAGTATTGTTGACATGGTATGGGGTATGGGAGGGGAGCGGTTCCATGGTGGTGATGTAGTGTTGCGTGCAAGGCCTCTGTCATTTCAGGGCCAGCTGTGCCATCGTCCTCAAAGACAAGGGTATGTATGAACTCCCCAGCACCTTTCCCATCCATGGTCAGATCACATTATTTGCAGGTCATATCCTTGCTGGGGACTCAAAAGTTACCTAATGCCAGAGGGAGTGGAGAGTGGCCAGATGCAGAGTGACCGGGTCACAGATGCAGGGTGGGGAGGAGAGCTGGCCCCACTCTGAGAGGGGAGTAGGAACTGAAAAAGCTGGACCCGACTGACATATGAGAAAGCCTGGAAACCCTTCCCTCAGTGGCCTCATCTAATGGACAGAGTGTGTGCAAAAGGCAATGCCTTTGCACTAGAAATGGGGGGAGAGAGAAGGACTATAAATGACTGTATGCCTGGTGGCTGGACACTTTGGGGGCTCATTTATCTGCTCATTCTTGGGAGGTACCTCCTCCCTTTCTTAATAAACCATCTCTTTTTCCTTTCTCAAAGGATTGAATTTATTGTACCCCCTAACAGCTGGTGTGAGTTTCACTATGTCACATTTGCTAATAAAATTATCTTTGAGCTTCATTTTGAATCTATTTCTAAATTCTTTTATTAATGAGACTAAGAACCCCAAGAGGGAATCCTATCTTCCACACTAACACCATTAGGAGAGGAGATCTGGGGCTGACCGTCTAGAAAGAATAAAAACTAGATGGGGGCTTGGGAGACAATGGCTCAGTAGGCAAAATACTTGCGGCATAAATCTAAGGACCTGATTTTGCATTCCCAGCATTTATACAAAAAGCCATGTATGACAATGCATGTTTATATCCCCAGCACTGAGGTGGGGTGGCTACGTATGGCAGAACGTGTCTATATCCCCAGCACTGGGGTGACCATGTGTGCCTATGCATGTCTATATCCCCAACACTGGGGTGGATGTAGGTGGATCTTGGAATCTGGCTGACTAGCCGGTCTATTTGAAACAGTGAGATTTTGGGTTCAGGTCCTCCTAGCTGAGGAGCTGCTGACAGTCAATGGCTGCTGGGTGAGGGAGAGTCAGGCCGGTGATGCTGCAGTAGATCATCCCACAGTCGTCTACTATATGGGCAGGGCTGATTGAACTCAGTATGTTATAAAAACAAACAAAATGTACACGAATTTGGGAGAAGGAAGGCATAGAGGGAGTGGATCTGGGAAGGGTTAAAGGGAGGAGTGGAGGTGGTTATAGTAAAAATACATTGCAAGCATGTTTGAAATTCTCAAAGAATTAATAAAATGTATTTAAAAATAAGGAGGAGGGCAATAGAGAAAGACACCTGATGCTGATCTCTGCCCTCCACATATGCATCTGTGCGAGCACACATACAGACACAGACACTCACACACAAACATGCCACGCCAAGCCACACCACATCATACCACACCACACCAAGATGGATATTTGGGGAATGACAGCCAAAGCTGCCCTCCGGCTTCCCCACAAAGGGATGCTTGTAGGCACACACACCTGCACATAGCAGCAGGGTTCAGACTGGGCTTTGACCCACTTGGGGAAGTGAAAGGTGTGTGTGCGTGTGCGTGTGTGTATGCGTGTGTGTGTGCGCGCACGGACGTGCGTTAGTGTTTCTTTTCCTCCCAGGTTTAGAGAAGAGCCGTCCGTGCCATGCGGAGGACTCCGGAGCTAATAGGAGGGAGACGGCACAGAACCGCAGGTTTTCAACCAGGAACTCAGGAAGGAAAAAAAAAAAAAAAGAATGTAAAAGGACAAACTCCCAGGGAGTTCCCAATGCCTGCCCTGGGCACAGCTAGCCCAGAAAGAGCTCAGCCCAAGTTCTAGAAGCTTCCTCTGCAAGCAGGCATGAATAATGGACCGCTGTAGCTACTTATAGAATCGCACTTTCACTGGGTGCTTGTGGATTCTCTTTGATCTCTCCTTTGTACCTGTGGAGGGCCTGCCTCTGGCCTTCCCACCTGCAGAGAGGCTGAGCTGCCTGGAGGACAGTTTAGGGTGTGACTGAGGGCAGCAGCGTGGGTGTGGGTCTCAGAGGTAGCCAGATCTCCAGGCTTCTGCTTGGTCCCTGGGTCCTCCCTCCAGGCAGAGCTGCCAGGCACCACTCATGGCCAGGGCTAAGGTGGGCTCTCACGGGGAGAGCTGTTTAAGATGTCTGTGCATTATGTATGTATGTATGTATGTATGTATGTATGTATGTATGTATGTATGTATGTATTTATGTATGCATGTATGTATGTATTTATGTCACTGTGACAGAATACCTGACAGAGCCACCTAAGGGGGATAATTTGTTTAGGCTCACAGCTTCAGAGGGTTTCTGTTCCTCATGGCTGGGAAGACAGTTGTCATTCATGGTGGGAGGAGTTTATCAGCTCAGCTGGGCTGGCCGGCTAATTTGATAAAGGGATTGCCATCAGCACATATGCAAAAGCCATGTGTGTGTCCTCATTCTGTGTAGCAAGCACTTTACCAACCGCGCTGTGTTGTTAGTCCCTACACCCTGGCATTATTATTATTATTATTATTATTATTTTGGAGGGGACAGAATTTTATGTATCTCATGCTGACTTCAAATTCAGTGATGGCCTTGAATTTCTGATTCTCCTGCCTCTGTCTCCTGAGTGATGGGATTGCACATGTACACAGAGCACCACACTTCGTTTATGCAGAGCTGTTGGTAAAACCCAGGGCTTTGTGCGTGCTGCACAGCACTCCACCAACTCTCCATGCCAAGCCCCAACTTTTCCTCTCTTTAGGAGGGATGGCGCTGGAATTTCTGTTGCATGCCCCTGGGAGTGACAATGGACACCTGTTTCTTGGATCCAGTTCTCATCCTTGCTTGCCTTCTTGCTTCACTCCTCCTTGGAAATACTTTGTAAGCCTGGTCTCCATGACAAGCGATCCCCTGGAAACTCCACAGTGCTGGATGTGCGCTGAGACTGGTCCATCACAGCTGGTAGACAACTGTCTGGCGGTTCTGGAATCGACAACACCCACTTCCGCCAACCCCGGGTATTTTGGTTTCTTTTCTGCTGCTGCCATAAAATGGACCAAGATGAACTTGAGGAAGAAAGGGTTTATTTGATTTATATCTCTAGATCATAGCCCATCACCCAGGGAAGCCAGGCAGAAACTTGAAGGAGAAGCCATAGAAGAACGCTGCTTGCTGGCTGACTCTGGCTCACACTCTAGCTCTCTTATACAGCCCTGGACCACCTGCTTAGGGAATGATGCTGCCCTTAGTGTGCCCTTCTGCATCAATCAACAATTAAGACAGTCCCCCAAGACAGCCCATAGACCAGTTTGATCTAGGCAATTTCTCAACTGAGGTTTTCCTCTTAGATGACCCTAGGCTGTGTCAAGTTGACAGTTAAAGCTAGCTAGGTCACCGGGATTTGTGACTTTCCCCGAGACCCTCTGGGTGATTCATGGTAGAGCTGAGACCGAGACAGGCTATGAAGCCGCTTGGCTGCTGTCAGATGAAGGCTGCAGGACTCTCTCTGACAAGCCAGGGTGATGAAGCCATTCTTGTTTCTCAGAGAATCCTCACCTTGCTTGGTGACAGAATGGAGCCCTGGGGTTCCATGTTCTTAGTGACCCTACTATTGCTGAGGTGGGCATCTCTCCTCCCCAAAGTGCCAGGAAGGCCACTCCTGTGCACACTGCACTTTTTGCTTTTCTTCAAAGACAAAGCTGGAATGAAGCCCACTCTCCCAGCCCTGGGCCTCATCAGACTCCCGCCATTCCCCACCCTCCCTGGGCACTTGCACATTCAAAAGCTATTTTAGAAGTAGCAGCACATTTCATTCTCTTTAATGCACTTCCAGGCAGCACAGATGTGCATCAATGAACGAATGTTCCCTGAACCAAAGTGCTTCTCTGGGCCTCCTGATCCTCTCCCCTGGCGCCCACTCCCAGGCCAAGAGCAGCCCATGAATCATGCATTAGTTCCTGTGATTGCTGCACACAGAGGTGGTGGCTTTTGCAAAGGGAAGGAGAGGTCCTGTCTGCTGTGGGCCTTGAAGGGTCTTGGTCTTGTAAGTGAGAGGTGTCAGAGGGTCAGTGACGAGAGGCGAAGCTTAGGCTGACAAGATGACTCAGGGGACTAAAGTGTGCAAGCCAGACAACTTGAGTTCAATCTCCAGAACCCACGGATAATAAACACTGGATGCAGTCGTGTGCATATATAACTCCAAGAGGGGATGTGGAGACAGGGGATTGCCCTGCATGGTGGGAATAACAAAAAGGCTTCCTCAACAAGGTAGAAGGAGAGAAAAACAGCTTTTGGAATTCCCAGAAGTTTTCTTTGGGAGCTGTACAGCAGTGAAGAGCATATACGGTTCTTCCAGAGGACACAGGTTTGGTTCCCAGCACCCACTGCAGGTGGCTCACAACCATCTGATCCAGAGCCAGATCCAGGGAATACTGACATCTTTTGATGGCCTTCTAAGACACCTACATTCATATACATGGACCCACACATATGCACAAAAGTACCTTGAAAATAAAAAAGTTCTTTTATAACCTCCATATGTGTACTTTGACTTGCAAATACCGACATTCACATTCATAACACACACACACACACACACACACACACACACACACACACACACACACCCCGTAATAAAACATATGTAGAGGTGAAGTTTACAGAATCCAGAGAACCAACACCGGTTTCCATGGCAACAGGGCCATAGCTACAGGCCCTCCTGTACATGTCCATAGACACAGCAGATCTTATTTGAATGGAAAATAGGGTGGCCCCATATTGAGCCTGACTTATAAAGTAGTGATCCAGGAAGGGAACCAACGGAAACAAAATAGAGTGCAAGGTGAAAGAGAAATGCTCTGGGTAGGGCGACCACAATCAGCTGAATTATAAATGATGTCAATGTGGCTGTATGAAGCTTCCCTAGCAGATCAAAATCATTGTACATAGCTCATTAAAATATACAAAGGCAAAAAGTAAGCAGCGTGGCCGTCTGTCTCTGAGACGTGTCAGTCAGACCGACAGATGACTGAGGAAAGACATTTGATATTTCTGTCATTTGCAAAAATACAGTATTTTGATCTTGAGGGGGAGGCACAGAGATTCATGATTCAACGTTTAATGTGATTTTTCAAAGTTTTGAGGGTTCTTTTTTTTCTTTTTCAAGTTAAAAATGTCCCTGGGAAGACGTGTTATTAAAAGATGAAAGTCATTCTCTTTATTGAAAAGAAGGAAAGACATGACAATATCAACCAAGTGGGTGTCCTTAGCGGTAGTGGTCTGCTTGGGGAAAGCCAGGTGACAGTGAAGGGTCTTCACATCTCACAGGCGCAATTTATTTGTCCCCCCCACTTCTTGTACACCAGACTGGCTTCAAACTCCCTATGTAGCTGAGGACTAGAGTGCTAGAATTAAGGGCATGTACCACCACATCTGTTTTATGGGATGCTGGGGATTGAACCCAGGGTCTCATGTATGTTAGGTAAACATTCTATTAACAGAGATACAGTCCCTGTATCTTCCTTTTTTCTTTTAAAACTTTACATATCTATCTATCTATGTATTTATATATCTATGTATGTATCTATATATATATATATTCTGCCTATCTATCTATCTATCTATCTATCTATCTATCTATCTATCTATCTATCTATCTATCTATCTATCTGCACATGTGTGCAAATGCACTCATGCACATGAACTCTGAGGCCACAGTATGTGGAAGTCAAAGGACAACTTGCTGGGGTCAGTTCCCTTCTTCCATCCTGTGAGTCCTGGGGAGCTGAACTCAGGTCACCAGGGTTGGTTGCAAGAATTCTTACCCATGGTGGTGATTTGAATGATAGTGGCTCTCAAAAGTCATACATTTGAATACTTGGTCCCCAGTTGGTGAAACTGTTTCAGGAGGGTTAGGAGGCGTGACCTTGATGGAGGTGGCTTTAGAAGAGTTGTGAGATCTGTCCCCCCCCCCCATGCTTATGGCTTAGGATGCAAACTCTAAGTTGTTCCTTCTCTGCCATCGTGGACTCTAACCCTCTGAAATTGTAGGTCAAGTTAAACAGGTTCTTTTATAGGTTACCTTGGTCAGAGTGCTTCATCACAGCAATAGAAACGTAGTTAAGGCTCCCAAGCCATCTCACTGCTCTCCAACACCACCAGTATATATATATATATGTATATATATATATATATATATAAATGCAGAAGACGTGCTGTGCTTTGAATTTGAATTTTTTCCTTGGGGCTCATGGCTCATGTGTTTGCACATTTGGTCTCCAGCTGGAGGTGCTGATGTTGGGAAGCTGTAGGACATAAGATTTAGCTGACAAACTTGGGGCTGTGGGGCAGGATTTGAAAATTGTGGGTTGGCCTTGCTACTCGTCTAGTTCTCTCTGCTTTCATGGTCTGTTGAGACCTGAGTCAGTGTTGTGAAATACTCTTGGTATTGCAGCTGGTGTAACCCCCTCCGTCATGCCTGTCCCTCTGTTGTGGTTTGAATATGAGAAAACCCTCATAGGCTGATGTGTTTAAATATTTGGTTCCCAACTGGTGGGCTGTTCCCAACTTGGGGAGGTTGTGGAACCTTTTGGAGGTGAAGCCTTGCTAGGGGAAGTACATCACTGGGGGCAGGCTTTAAGGTTTTTCAGGCTGGCTCCACTTCTTATTCCTTCTCTGATTCCTGAGTGTGAATGCAAAGTGATCAGCTTGCTTCCTGTTCCTGCTGTCCTTCCTTCCCTGCCTGCTACCATGTCTTCCTATGTGTGTGATGGATTCCATGTCTCTGAAATTGTAAGCCAAAATAAATCCTTTCTTTCTTAAGTTTGTTTTTCCAAAGGATTAAAATATTTTTGTTTGCTTGTTTTGAGACCAGAGGTGAGGAATAACTCTGGAGCTAGAGTCACGGGGGGTTGTGAGCCACTGGGTGCTGGGAATTGAACTCAGGGCCTCTGGAAGAGCAACAAGTGCCTTTAACCACCGAGACATTTCCTTGGCCCCCTCTTTAGTTGTTCTGTTAGATGTTCTATCACATACAACTTATATACTGCGAGTCCAGGCTATCTCTCCATCCATCATCCAACTCTGTTCCAGGGCTGCATCCTCTAAACACAGGGCATATATATATAATTTTGTAAGATTTGCTTTATTTTTAATTATTGTCTGTGTCTGGGTATGTGCATATGAGTACAGGACCCTATGGTGGCCAGAAGAGAGCAGCAAATCTCCTCAATCTGGAGTTGCTGGGGACTGAACTCTGATCCTCTGCAAGAGCAACATGCTGGGGAGACAAAAACAGGAGGGTCCTGGGGCTCAGTGCCAGCAAACCTAGACAAATTTGTGAGTTCCTGGTCAACCTGGAATCCTGGAAAACCTGGTCAAAGACCTGTATTTAAAAGCAAGGTAGATGACTCCTGGGAACTACTATCCAAAATTGTCACCTGGTCCCTAGGTGTATGTGCATGTATTTGCATGTGTACCTGCTCATACATGTAAATTTGTCCACAAAACACACACAGACACACATGTGCATGCACACACACACATACACACACATATAATTTTTTTTTAAGGGGAAGAAAGCTGAGTTAGTCTCCAAGACAATCTGTCTGAGAGAGTGGCCAGCTGATTGATGGTCACTTGATGCTCCCGAGAGCCTGCCTATGGGAGAGAGAGTGCTAGTCTGTTACCTCACATACCCATTGGCTCTGTCTCTCAGGGTAACTTATTAAATTGGCACTGTGGCTTCTATTCATCAGTTTCTTTGAACCTGGTTCATGTCAGGTCACCTCTGAGAGAGATGGAACCATTTTGCAGTGCCCAGAAAAATCAACATCTGGTACAGAGCCACTGCTCAGTAAATAGCACCTGAGTGAATGGAAAATTAGATTTCTAAGCCTTCGGGGGGAGGGTCAGACTCAGGCCAGTATGAAATCCCAATGAAATGGTCACCTTATTGGAGCCAGGTAGGGGAGTCACTGCCCTGTTCTGGGCTTTGGTTTATCACAGGCAGCATGGAATTTGAGCACAATGTATCCCAGAAATATAGATCTGTATAGACTGTTGGTGAGACTTCTGAATATGCCAAATTTGTATTCCTTTTCTCTCCCTTACTTTCCTCCTTTTCCTCTCTCCCTCCCTCGTCTTTGAACTCCATGTTTTACTCAGATGGCCATGGTAGCTTGTTCTACTCTGCAGCCTAGATAGGTTTTCTTTGTGTGTGTGCATGTGTGTGTGTGTGTGGGTGTGTGCACATGTATATACATGTGTGCCACAGCATGTGAATAAGGTCAGAGGACAGTTTTCAGGAATTCATTGCTTTCACCATGTCAAGGCAGGGGCTCTCTTGTTTTTGCTGCTAGGGTTTTTACTCAGGAGCTGCCAGGTTATTCTTCTATCTCTACCTCCCAGCTCATTATAGGAGCTCTGGGATTACAGATGTGCACCACCACATCTGGCTTCTGAAGTGGGTTCCGGAACTCAAACTCAGGTCATCAGGCTTGCTTGGCAAGTGTTTTAAATCACTGAGTTTTCTTTTCATGTACATGGATATATATATATATATATATATATTTGTGTGTGCATATATGTATATATTTATATATATAAATTTTTTCAAGGTATATATTGTGTGTTGAGCATACTTTTTCCAACATCACTGCTCCATTCTATCCACTGTCCCTTTTTACATCCTGTCCCCTCTAGTAAGTCCCTTTCATTCCCTTAGACAATTTAACTTCTAATTTTATTTAACATATACATGTATGACATGTGACTATAAAAAACCAGAAGCCACAAACTAGGGAAAACATGTATTTGTCTTTTTATTACCAGCTTAATATGATGGCCTCCAGTTGTATCCATTTCTCTGCAAATGGCATAATTTCATTTTCTTCATGGCTGAAAACATTCCATTGGGTATATACCATATCCTCTTCATTTCTCTGTTGACTGTCGATGGATACCTTGGTGGTTATATGACTTAGCTATTATGGATAGTGACACTATAAACATCGATGCGCAAGCACCTCTCTGATGTATTGACTTAGAGGCCTTTGGGGAGATACCCAGGAATGGGATTGCCTTAGTTAGGGT
>JAQHUG010000097.1:6609282-6622040 GCA_028555095.1 Dicrostonyx torquatus
CATACCACTCACACATAAATATTTCCTTTACTTTCATTGGTTTGCTCAGCATAGTTCTATGAGTAGAAGGTGTGGGTCTCTCCTCATTCAACTGATTCTTCTTCTGTCACCAGGACGGTATCTTCTAATTCAAGGCAGCTCCGGTGCGGTCCACCTGAATGTAGTGTGAGATCTAACAGGTTGGGGTTCAGTCTCCAAAGGCTACTCCTCACCCCCCAACTTCAGTTGCGATTTCTAAGCTCCAGGTTGTCGCACACATGTTTCTGAGCAACTGCCTGTGAACTGCCTTCTACAATTCCTTCTGGTTCCATCATGCTAGAGCAGCTCACAGGATTTCAGGGAAGCGATTCGCTTGGTTACCATGAGCAGGGTGTTACAGAGGACACAGGTGTACTAACGGATGAAGGGCTGTGTAGGATGAGGTCTGGAGTATCTCTAGGGGAGGCGCTTCATTTTCATGGGGCTGGAGGTAACCTCCTCCTGCCCAGCAGATGGATGCCTTCCAGCACCTGGCAGCTCTCCCAAGCCTACAGTTTGGGACCTGGCGCTTTATTGACTGTGCCATCTCCTCTACTTCTAGTGATTCTTTAAACTGGATCTCGAGCCCCTTTCGCTATTCAACAGTGGTCTCAATAGAACAGTGGCTCTCAACCTCCCTAATGCTGCATCCCTTTAATACAGTTCCTCATGTTGTGGTGACCCCCAGCCATAAAATTAATTTTATTGTTACTTCATAACTGTAATTTTACTGTTATGAATAGTAAGGTAAATATCTGATATGCAGAATATTTGATATTTGATCCCCAAAGGGGTCATGACCCACAGGTTGAGAACCACTGCACTGTAGCAAAAGACCCTCCTATGTCCTGGAAGCTTTAAGAGAGTAAGGAGGATGTATCAGGATCTTGTGTCAAATGCTCTTCCATGTTTATTGCCGAGGAAACCAATAGCAAAAGGTTTAGGGATCCTGTGACTTTTCTCATTGCTGTAACAAAATACCCGACAAAAGGAACTTAAAAAAGATCTTATTTCAGTCACAGTGTATGGGTCCATTGGGATGATGAGGGCATGGCAGCAGCAACAGGAGGCAGCTGATCACACTACGCCCACAGTCAGGAAGCAGAGAGACGTGAACATTGGTGTTCAATTCATTTTCTCATTTTCAGACAGTCCAGGACCTCAGTACACAAAATGATGTTGTAATCTAGATCCCTCTTCACAGACATGCCCAAGCGGTTCTCGGTTTTGTCAAGTGGACACAATGTAACTATCCAAGATTACAATGTGTCAGTTTGTAAGGTTGTGTGGTGATCTTGTGACCACAAAAGCTGGGTGGCAGGGCTTCAGAGTCAGAAGCTGCTCTGGCTGGTCCTTTGGCCTTGTGATGAGTGGATGCCCAGGGGTGAAGTCAGAATCTCTACCTCTGGTTACCTCTTCTGTATTCTCCTCTACCTCCCTCGGTGTTGGGTTATCACCGGTCAGGGTCTTCTCACTATGCTTCCCAGAAAAGATTTCCTAGTGCATGGATTTAAATGGTCTCTCTCTGCATGGGGATCCCAAGGTCACAGAGTCCTTTGGAACAGTTCAGGTACTCATGCTACACCCTGGAGAAAGTGGAGAAAGCGGGAAAGCGGGAAAGCGGGGCTGGAGGCATAAGCTGCTAGAGGGCAGAGTCGGACTCAATTGCACTTCTGCGACAGTGCTGGTCGACTTTTTTCTTGTGGGTCTTTAGTTTCACTCATTAAAATTTCTTGGGGGTGGAGTGAGGACTATGTTGGTAAGAGCACTTGCTGTTCTTTTGCAGAGAATCTGAGTTCAGATACCAGCGCCCGTACCAGGAGGCTCACACACTGACTCCGTATAACACACACACACACACACACACACACACACACACACACACACACACACACACACGGGTTCAGTGCTTCAGTGCTTCTTCTTACAAGGACACTCATACTGTGAGTTTAGGGCCTTACCCATATGACCTTATTTAACTTTAATTACCTCCCAAAGGTCCTTTCTCCAGATATAGTCACATTGTGAGGTAGGGCCCCAACAGAAAACTTTTGGGGAACAAAACTGAGTCAAAAACCTATCTTCTGTTTTACCTCTCATCTTCCCAATAAGCTTCATGGAGGTACCTCCCAGGAGATGACTTCTTCTCCCTGACTCCATATCTCCAGTCTGCTTGACGATAGTGCTGAGGAGTTGTGTAGCTGTTTTCTCTGAGGTGAAATAGTCTGTTAAGGCCCAGGAGGCAAACACAACTCCTAGATCTCAGGAAGTCCCTGAAACTTAGAAGATTTACAAAGCTCTTCCATAGTGATATCAGCGATGGCAACAGCTGGGGAAAGAAGACTTTCTGCAAGTTGTATAAGGAATTCTGGGGATGAAGCTTTCATGGGCCAATCCCACTCTGCTGGGGTAGAATTCTTGGTGATGCAGCTGTCTTTGAGTCTCCCATGATCTTCCAAGTCATCTATTACCTGTTAGCTAGTTCTAGTTAGCTTTCACCATCAAGTTGACACATCTTAAAGTCCCCTGAGAAAGAAGTCTCAGTTGAGACATTGCCTAGATCAGATTAGGCTATGGGCATGTCTGTGGGGAATGTTCTAACTGTTGGCTGATGTAGGTGACTCTAGCCTTGTGGGTGGCACCGTTCCCTGGGCAGGTGGTGCTGGACTGTATAAGAAAGCTAGCTAAGCATGAGCCCATGGGTGAGCCAGCATGCAGTGTTTCTCCATGGTCTCTGTTGTGTTTTCTCGGCTATGAGTGAATTCCTTGCTCAGAGATAATGTTGTGCTGTCTTCAGGTTTCTGTGTCATCACACCCAGATGACAGCCACTTTCTGTGTCCTCCCAGGGCCTTTGCTCTGTGTATGCACACACACTGTGCACAGAGCTCTTCCAATGAGGGACTGTGGCCTGGAAGCATAAACCTTTCTTCCCCTAAGTTGTTTCAGTTGTGGGGTTTTGTTACAGCAGCAGAACAGAACTAGATCACTATGCTTCTGTATGTAAACCCCAATAAATTGACTGGCTCGCTGAGTTAGACTTGGGTGAACTCTGTCTTTGGTACCCTATCTGAAGTAGACATTTGACACATCTCCTCAGGAAAAGCCACACTGCGAGATGCCCTCTAGACCGAAGGCCTGCTAACAAGGGATGGTAACCTGCTAACTAACAAGGGATGGTGACCTGATTACAAGGGATGGTGACCTGATTACAAGGGGTGGTATTTGTATATGTCTTTCTGCAAATGTCCCTAGGACAGTTCATAGACCACTGAGGTGAGTCCCATATCCCACTAAGGGCTCATAGGCTCTGGCAGTTTCTACTGTCCATCTCTCACTTTGAGTCCCCTTGTTTCATTTCCTACCTCTTTCTTGTCCCCACTGGGGAGTCAGATGGTTGCGGGCTGGTCTGTGCCCATCATGGGTAGAGATGTGAGAAGCCATAAGAGGGTCTGGCCACAGGGCTTTTACTATCTTGATCCCATATCTGGGGCCAGAGATAGTCAATGAGGAAGGCAGAGGAAGCCATTTTGCAGGCTACCCCTGGGAAGCAGAGTTCATGCTATGTAAAAGCCGGCCTGGTGGGTCCCTGTCAGGTCTGGAGGAGGGAGGAAGGATTGCCTGTCTCTCTGGCTCCTAGGATTTTGGACAACGTGTATGTGCTTCGAAGGACGAGAAGGCTCGCTGAGCAGGCTGCGGCTGCTCATTTATTATTGATGCAGCCCTTGGCTGCCCTCTCTTGAGGAGCTCCACTCTGTATGTAAATTCCAATCTGGTTTCAGAGCAGTGAGGATGCTGCCGCATAGGCAGGTCCATGTCAGCCGTGGCTCCCGGGAGCAGTGCTGGGCCACAGAGAGCATGTTCCCACCTGACCCAAAAGACCCCAAAGAACCTAGATATTGGGGTTTGGGAGCTCCAAATTTTAATGCATCTTGGCCCTATTTTGTTTTGGTTCACTCTTCAGGGATGACTTTGCGTGTGAGTGTCTGTTGCCAAGAGGTCAACTCCGGATGTTTTCTTCAGCCTTCCTCTGCTGTTTTGTGTGCATTTGTGTATCATGAGATATATGTCTTTTCTCTCAAACTAGGTGGCCTCTATTTCAGAGAAATAACTGTTTCGATTGTATCTAAGATTAAGGTTCCAGAAGTCAGTCTCACAGGGAAAAACAAGTAGGGACTTTCCAACTCCCCGACTCAATGGAGCGCCTTTGGTCTCAGCCAGTGAGAACAGAGGGTCAGACTCCCCTTGCATTAGGAGTAAAGACCAGCTGCCTCGCTGTCTGGTGTGTTTGCTCCTCCTTACAAGACTCCCATGCACCTTCTGCAGAACTAACACTGTATCTTCTCAGCTACTACAAGTTGCTTGTGCTCTTCGTTGGCTCTGACATTCTGTACTTCCAATGGTACACTGTGCATTTGTGTGTGTTTCGTGTGTATGAGTGCGGGAGTGTCCGAGGAGGACGGAGGGCAACTTTGGGGGCTGGTTCTGGCCTTCCACCTTGTTTGAGATGAGGACTTTTGCTCTCTGCTGTGCACACTGTCCTAGCTGGCCTGTGATCATCTCATGACATCCTTGTCTCTGCCTGCTCTCTCTCTGTAGGAATGCTGGGATTACAGGCATGCACTACTGTAAGTAATACAGGTGCTAGGGATCCAATCACGGATCTTTATGCTTGAAAAGCAGGCGCTTTCCCCATGGGGCCATCTCCTCATCTCTCTACCCAGCTTTTGTTTTATGAGACAGGTCTCTCATTGAATCTGGAGCCTATGGATTCAGCTGGGCTAGTCAGGGAGCTCCAGAGATTGGCATCGTTGTCTATTGACTGACATTGGGGTTACAGAGGCAAGCAGTCATACCAAGATTTTCATGTGGGCACTGGGGATTCGAACTCAGGTCCTCATGTGTGTGTAGCAAGCACTTTACTCACTCACCCAGCTCTAGGGATGACTTTTTAAAAATGATATCATTTTTAATTTTTTGAAAAGTTTACACAAGTACACAATGTGTCTTGGTCATATCCATCCTCAACTCCTTCCACCTAGCTTTCCCTTCCCCCATCATATCCTCCAATCCCCTCCTAACTCTGTGCTTTTTATGTGCTGAGTGCTCTATCTGCATGTACGCCCTTTTGCCAGAAGAGGGCATCAGATCCCACTAGAGACGGTTGTTAGCCACCATGTGATTCCTGGGAATTGAACTCAGGACCTCTGGAAGAGCAGCAGTTTTTTAACCGCTGAGCCATCACTCCAGTCCCAACATCATGCTTTTATAAAAGTATAATAATACTTTTATATATATATATTTATATATATGAAGGCTGTGGGTCTAGTTAATTCAACAATGTCTGGCTATGAGCATAAAATCCAAGAATCTAAAATTTGCTCAGTCTACGAGGCTGGATGTCTCGGCTGGAATCTCGAAGAAGTAGGCTCCAAGGCAGTGAAGGAATGGACTCGCTAGCACAGTGAGAGCAGAGAGGCAGAGAGCAAAAGCTTTCATCTTCCACGTCCTTATACAGGCTTCTAGCAGGAGTCATGGACCAGAGTAGATCTGGATTAAAGATCTGGTTTGAAGGTGTCTTCCTCCTTCAAAGACCCAGACTAGAAGTAACCTTCCCACTTCAAATTGAGCAGAAATTCCTTACAGGTGCGCCCTTCATTTTTTGGGTTTCAGTTATTCCAGAAGCAGTGAGGTTGACAACCAGGAATAGCTATCACAACCAAGCCCAATCAGCGTGTCTTTATGCACACATCATGGGAGCACTGGTAATGCATCAGTGGCTGCCTCCTCCATCAAAAAAAAAAAATCTCTTACCCTTGCTCAGCAGCCGTCAGCTGTGGAGAGAATGCTAAAAGCCAGAGGATGCTCTGGGCGGTGGTGGCACACACCTTTAATCCTAGCACCTAGGAAGCAGAGGAAGGTAGATCTCTGTGACTTCGAGGCCAGTCTGGTCTACAGAGAATTCCAGGACAGCCAGGGCTACACAGAGAAACTCTGCCTTGAAAGAAAAACAATAAAAGGGGGTGCTATGAGAAGTCAATATCTAGACATAACCTAGATCTCTTATGTGCATGAACTCATGGCAGCTGTGGTCACACATGCAAGACCTCCCCAAGATCAACGGAGTTAGGCATTTGAGTATAGAGGAAGGAGCACCTTCCAATGCTTCTCATTGAGGAGTTATTGCCATTTGTAGACCGAGTTCTTATTACCACCCAGGGTCACCTACAATGCCAGTAGGTGCCTGCAGGCCTCACTCTCCCGTCCAATGCCGCCTCTACTCTGCTCCAGTGACCCACCTACGTGCAATACTGTTTGTTAGGAGGCTGTTTCTCATTGTTTATGCACAGCACACAGAAAGGATACAGAGTGTCGAGTCAATGATGCTCATCCATCTGGCAGCTGTGGACCATGTGCGGCTGGTTAATGTTAAGGAAAATTTGCAATTCAGTTCTCAGTCACGCTGGCCACGTTTCAAGCACTCAGTCATCACAGAGGGCTGGTAGCCACCATATTAGACAACATAGCTAGAGGATATTTTCAGCATTCTAGAAAATTCCATTGGCCAGTACTGATCAGTGTGTTTGACCCTGGTAGAACTCTAGAAAGTGAGCATTTGAAAGGAACGCCAGAAACCCAAGTCTAGTGGCTCAACTTTGTAATATTAGCTACTCAGGAGGCTGAGGTGGGAGGATCACAAGTTCAGGGTCAGCTTGGGCAACTTAGTGAGAACTTGTCTTTAAAAAGTAGAAACAGAGCTGGTTATGTAACTTGGCCATATAGCACCTGCCTAGAATCCCCCAGTAAGGGGCTGGGATGACTCAATGGTAGAGCCCCTGCCTAGAATCCCCCAGTGAGGGGCTGGGATGACTCAGTGAAAGAGCACCTGCCTAGAATCCCCCAGTGAGGGGCTGGGGAGTGGCTCAGTGGTAGAGCCCCTGCCTAGAATCCCCCAGTGAGGGGCTGGGATGACTCAGTGGTAGAGCACCTGCCTAGAATCCCCCAGTGAGGGGCTGGGGAGTGGCTCAGTGGTAGAGCCCCTGCCTAGAATCCCCCAGTGAGGGGCTGGGGTCTGGCTCAGTGGAATCCCCCAGTGAAAGGTGAGGGGCACAGCTCAGTGGTAAAGCTGCCTACAGTTTCCCAGCAAGGGGAGCGGGATGAGACTTATGGGTAGGGGCTCAATCCTAGTGCTACAATAAATAAATAAGCAAATTGTAGAAATTCTTTACCATCCTGCAGAAGAGAACAAGGCAGAGAAGAAGCAAAGACATCAAATACATCTGGGACAGAGACTCAGATGTGATTGCACACCTATGATTCCAGTACACAGGACACCGAGGCAGGAAGATCTCGGGTTCACGGGCTACATAAGCCACCAGAGAGAGATTCTATTCAAAAAACAAGAAACGGTGGTAAGGGAGATGACTCAGTGGGTAAAGCGCTCATCATGAGAGAACCCACAGGAGGCAAGTAGCCTGCTTCTGTAAATCCAATGCGTGTACGCTGAGATAGGGGTAGAGACAGGGACTCTCCAGAAGCTTGTGGGGCGTCTAGCCCAGCTTTCAGGACTTCCACATGCATGCTGTGTCCCTGGCACCCCCCCACATAATACATGCACACGCACAGTGTGCACATACATCATACACATGCCTCCCCCCACAGTACAGAGAAAAGGAAGGAAGAAAGAAATAAAGAAAAAAGGAAAACAAGAGTCTTTGGGGCAGATACTCTTCTGGACATGATTTATCTGCCAAGGAGAGTGGGCTTGGAGTCTCCTTGTTCACCACAGGAGGAGCACGTGAGGGTTTAGAAAGGATGGGGATAGGGTCCTAGGTGGTGTACTAGCCTATTGTCCCCCAACATCCATCAACTCTACTGTCCACAACAGCAGCAAGAGGTTAAAAAAATAAAAATAAAAAGACTGTCAACATCCCTGGTAATAGAAAAGATCAACGCCCCTATTATAACCAGAGACGACCCGGAACTCATGCAAGTTTCACCATTCCTGTGCAGAACAGTCGTGCACCCTGTGGCTCTCGTGAAGGGGGCCCAGGATGTGAATGGTTCTGGTTCAGCTGCCAGCCCCACCATGCTTGCAGTTTTCGAGATTTATTTCAGCAGTATCTGCTCCCCAGACATGCTAAACTGATCTGAAACTTAGTTTGAGGCTAAGTCACAGAGGGACACGGAGTCAGAAATAATATTTACTTGCCTCATGAACAAAGATGCCTGTTTTACAGGAAACCGTGTGGATGTCTGTGGGTGGGCCTTTCCTCACTTTTGAGCATTTAGTTTCTGCTTGCTTGTCTGAGACGTTTGTAGTGCAGGCCTGGTATTTATGATTATCCTGCCTCAGCCTCCTGAGTGTTGGGATTATAGTGTGCACCACTGTGCCTGAGTTTATTTCCTCATTTTTTAATTTTTTAATTTTAAATTGTATTCATTCCCATGTGACCTCAACCCTACACAAAGAACTACAGGTAACTAAGGGGTATTGAGAGCGGGAGAAACAGTCTTCCCAAGGGAAGAGCACACTAATTGGTTATCCAATACTAAAGGATTAGTTCTGAAAACATCCGTACAAGTAACATGATACAGACTGAGCATGTTGTATTTTTTTATTTAAATGTGTGTGTGTAAAACAGCAATTAATGAAACAGGAATCCATGAATTTGAAAGACAACAAGGAGGAGTATATGGAGGGAAGAAAGGGAAGGGGGATTTGATGTAATCATTTTATAATCTCAAAAAAAAAATAAAAGAAGCAGGTTTTTTAGTGTTGTATTTATCTATTTCCTAGCACAAGGGGCTGAACCCAGGACCGTGTACACATGGAGCCAATGCTTTACTCCTGAGCTTCGTTCCCTGAAGTGAACTGCAGTTTTCAAAGAATGGTTGGGGATCTTCATGGCAAATAACATTGGAACAGAGGTTTGGAGGAGGTAAGGAGGAGCCACAGAGGCAGAAGGAGACATCACAAGAGGAGAGGAGAGCAGTGTGTGGGCCTGCAGTGTGAGCATGCTGCGGGGAGGGAAAAGAGGAAGGCTCTATGAGGCAATCAGTACCCAGACTAGGGAGCAAGTGGCAGTCCTTACACCGGCTTTGGGATTTTCTCTAAGTGATATGGATACATATTAGTTACTGTGTCCCTCAGTGACTTACAAAGATTTCCCAACGTTCTCAAAACAGCGCCACCTGCTGGGGACCAAGTGTTTAAACACACGAGCGAGCCTGTGACAGACATTTCACATTCAAATTGTACCAGGCTTTGCTGGACACCAGTAAATCTAACAACAGACAGCTACTGAGTGACTGAAGAGTGGATACTCTAGACCAATGGTTCTCAACTTGTGGGTCGTCACCCCTTGGGGGTCAGGGTCACAAATCAGATATCCTGCATATCAGATATGATTTGTAGCAGTAGCTAAATTACAGCTATGAAATAGCAATGAAGTGTGTGTGACCACGACATGAAGAACTGTACTAACGGGCTATAACATTAAGAAGGCTGAGAACCTCTGCCCTAGAAAATTGTTGATCTGTTGAAACTGCTGTTATGTATTTGGTTTGCACTGACATGTGTTTCCCCAGGATTGTTCTGGCTGATGTGCTGACAATGGATGTTAGTGGGGATCCATGCAGAAAGGGAGAGACCACTTAAGGTGTCAGAGCACTCAAAAGAGGGAGGAGGGTGCTTTGGGCTAAGATGTAGAGGTAGTGAGGCTAGAAGCCCATATCCCTGCTGGGTTAGAAGGGTTGGAGGAGGAGAGCTATTGGGTTTGCAGCAGTTGCTCTCAGAGCTGAGTTAAGTTTTCCTGAAGGCCCAGGAGTCCTGGTTTGGATTCACTGAGACCCTTGAGCAAGACAGAGATGGAACAGCGTCTGTGTGGATTGGAAAAAAAAAGAGTAGCTGACTTGTGAGCAACTTATCAGGCAGTAGAGAGAGAGAGACAGAAAAGGATCTCAAGAAGCTGCCAGGAGGAGATAAGGAAACTGTGGAATAGATGCAGAGGAGGGGCCTGGGGGGGGGATGGTGCTGATGGGGCAGTTGAGACAGGAAGATCAACCAACCAAAAATGACATTCAGATACGACCTGAAAACATCACAAGGGAAATTCCATAAATGAACAACTTATGTTTCTTAAACTTCAAGTCCTTCTGAGTAGTCCAGTGAACTCTGGAGCTGGTCCATCCCATCCTTCTTGAGGTGGAAACCATTTCTTCATCAGCACATCCATACTGCCTATGCTACCCTCCCCTGGTCACTCACTAACCTTCTCAGTTATCAGACCAAGGGCTGGTCAGCATATCTGTGCTGCCTTCGCCACTCTCCCATTGGTCACTCAGAAGCCACCTAAGTTATCAGACTAGCTGCCGAGCCATCACACTGCTTGTGCCCAGTGTCTACCTGTGCCATCATTTCATGTCACCGCATCCTGTAGGCATTGACTGCATCACTCACAGCATCCTGAGAAAGCCAAGTTCAGGACACTATGATATTTTAAGAGAGAGATGGTAGCCACTCATTTAACATTTGCTAAGGGATATTGCAATAATCTATTTTATTGTTGTTCTTAATCTTTTGCCTGCATAACTAATAAATTAAGCTTTATCATATATATTTGTGTATGTGTGTGCATGTGTGTAAAAATCAGTTGATATATGCTGTGGGGATTATCCATGGTTTCAGGCATAGCCTGGAGTTCTTAGAATGGATCCCTTGGGAGGGAGGGGAAGATGGCCATGGAGAGTGTTTAAATAGGAGGTAGGAGAAGGAATTGGAGCAGAGAAGTGGGGTAATGGTAGGAGAAGAGAATAGGGTCAGGATGGGGTCTCAGTGCTGTGAATGCAGAATCTGGGGCACACGTGGTTGACGTGGTGTGATCTGATGAGGGCTGTCTCCAACCTATTTTAATTTCCTCCAAAATATCATAGCTATTTTCCATGCCTTCATACTTTATATCAGTTTTGCAATTTTTAATATAAACCAATGGATTATTGAAGACCATTCCATTATTCATCTGGAATCCATTTTTACCTTTGGAAAACAAGCGTCATGTTCCATCACTCCCTCCCTTAAATGCTTCGGGCTTCCCACACTACCTGTTAACTCTCCACTGTGGAAGCTGGGAGAGGCTCTTGGCAGACTCCATGGTCAGAGTGCCCTGGGCCTGCAATGGTGATCGGTTCCTGGAGTAAAGGAGGCTTACAGCTGTTGGATTCAAACCTTGCAGTCTGTTCGTGCAGTCATGGAAATGTCCAGAATTTAATTACCAGAGCATAGCATACAAATAAGAGGGTGGGAAAAGCAGATGAGGGAATATTAACTCAAACAGAGAGAGCCCCGGGCCTTCAGCTTGAGGTGGGAGGGTGTTTTTGTCTCTGGCTGGCCAGTGTGGTTTCTGTATTTAAGATGATTTCTTTGTGGAGCCAGGCCATGAATGTGAGCCAACCTATTACTCCATCTGCCGGGGAGCAGCCAGGGAAACGGGGCTGCTCTACTGGGGATGGAGATTCGACTTGCTAAAGACTGTAAGTTCATGCTCTCCCACGGAAGCCTTAATTTCCAGCTAGATGGTCCTAGGACATGGAGCCTTTGAGAGATGGTTAGGTCATAATGACATCATGAATGACATCAGAGCTCACAAGAGATGAGACAATGGGCTGGCTCGCCTGAAGACCTGAGTTCAGTGCCAGAAACCTACGTGGTGTAAGCAGAGAGCTGACTCTTGTGAGTTCTCTGACCTCCACATGTGCACCATGGCATGTGTGTAAGTGCATGCATGCCCATGTGTACACACAAAATAATAAATGTATAACAATTTAAAAATAAGAGGAGAGAGGGAAGGGTGGGAGGACAGGAGAGACAGAGAGAGGGAGTAGGCGGGGCAGAAGAAGGAGAGAAAATGAGAGAGAGAGAGAATCTGTAAGCCAGGAGGAGAGCCTGCGCCCTCTCCCCAGAACCATCCATCCATATAGACATCTTGGTCTTTTTTATTTCTTGCTACTGTTTTTAGTTTTATTGGTTTAAGACAGGGTCTTGAACTTTCTATGTAGATGAAGATGGGCCCTGAACTCATGATCATGATGAGCTCACATCCCAAATTCTGGAATTAAAACACGAGCTATCATGTTTATTTATTTTTTATTGTTATTTTTTTGGAGAGGTTTGAAGACTTGGTCTTACCATGAAGCCCATGCTGGCCTTAAACTCGCTGTGTAATGGAGATTGGCCTTGAACTCAGGATCCTTCTGCTCTAGCCTCCCAACTGCTGGCAGGCACCCTCAAGCCTGGCAATCGACACCTTGGTCTTAAACTTCCAGCCCCTAGACTTGTGAAAAGTACTTTTTAAATGTACTTTTGTACATTTTGTTACAACAACCTATGGTAACTGCTGAATTTTGTTATAACAACCTATGGTAACTGAAAGGCAGCTCTTTGAAACTGGGGAGAGTGTGGGGACCTGAGTTCAGATCCCCAGATCTGTGTGTAAAAGGCTAGTTTTCTTGGCATTTGTAATTTCAGGGAGGGAGCTTGCTGGGGAACTAGTCCAGCCTGCTTGGCAAAGCTCCAGGCCAATGAGAATCCCTAACTCAAACAATAGGTGGAAGGCACCTTTTGAAGGACACCTAAGGTGTTCTCTGACCTCCATACCCATGTGGAAACACTTTGCTTGTGCTCCCTTGTTTCCGTCTATTCTGCACACACACACACACACACACACACACACACACACACACA
>JAQHUG010000097.1:6625994-6637530 GCA_028555095.1 Dicrostonyx torquatus
GCTCTACCACTGAACCACACCCCAGCCCCTCACTGGGGGATTCTAGGCAGGAGCTCTACCACTGAACCCACACCCCAGCCCCTCACTGGGAAATTCTAGGCAGGGCTCTACCACTGAACCACATCCCAGTCCCTCACTGGAGGACTCTAGGCAGGTGCTCTACCACTGAGTCACACCCCAACCCTTACTGGGAAATTCTAGGCAGGGGCTCTACCACTGAGCCACACCCTAGCCCCTCACTGAGGGATTCTAGACAGGAGCTCTACCACTGAACCACACCCCAGCCCCTCACTGGGGGATTCTAGGCAGATGCTCTACCACTGAGCCACAGCCCAGCCCCTCACTGGGATTTTAGGCAAGCACTGCTAAGCCACGGCCCCAATCACACGGTACATAATCGTTCTGTGCAATACAACACACCAGAACTTTTTACTCCATTGAAGATAGAATAGGATTTCTATTCTTCTTAGTTCTCACTCCTTCAGGGATGTGAGAAAAGATGAGAGAGGCCAGCACTACAGCAACCTGCCCAGGTGTCTGTTACAGACTGTCCCTCTGGGCTGAGGAGATAGTGAGCACTTAGACGCAGTTTCAGAGGAAGGTACTGCCATTCACAAACATAAAAGCCACGTGACTTTCTGCCAAACATCTGTTTTATTAATATTAAATGAAAGTGCTTTTGGCTGTAGAGAAAACAACTAACTGTAAAGCGTGTAAGTACGATGATCACACCCTTAATCCATTTTATGAGATCCCCGGTATGGGAAACGAAACACTCTTCCGCTTGTGTTTTCATCCTATGCCAGCGTGGTACGTAATGAGAACATCAATCTACATGGAATAATAAAAATAAAATTTAGTGTGACTGCTTGATATTAAAATTGTCTTGAGCCGTATTGTGTTCCTTTCTCAGTGAGATGAATTTAAGTTTGTTTGAAAACTGGCTGTATTTGTCTACAGTGTCGACGGGGGCCCGATGAAGCTGCTTTGTGCTTGATGACGAAGCACAAGGACAAGATGAAGCTTGTCCATCTATGACACAACTTGAATGAAAGGGTTTGTGCGTTAAAAGTGTGGTTGCCAGTTGGTGGTTGGATCACGAGGGTGTGCACTTCCTTAATGGATAAATCCACTGATGAGTATTCATGACTCAAGAGGCTACTAGGAGATGGGGCCTGGTTGGAGGATTTGGGGGTGTTGCCTTTGAAAGGTAAGTCCTGGGTGCGTATGGAGGAATGGAAATAGGTGTGTTCACATGCATATGTGCACATATATGTATGGAGGTTAGAGGTTGGTGTACTGTATCTCACAGTCACTCTCTGCCACAATGTATCAATTTCCTTGGAACTGAAACTTTCCATCCTGGAGAGCAGTTCTTAAAGACTCAGAAAGTCGCAGAAAGAGGTTCCTTATGACTCAGGAAGTAAGCAGCTCATAAGTCTCAGGAAGACCCTGAAGCCTCTCGGGTTTCTACATAGGCAGTAAGAATTGCCAAGGAAAAGGAGCCTACCATAGACTGGAACCCTTGAAACCATGAGCCCAGATAAGACTTTTCTCTTTTAAGCTGTCTTGCAGATTTTGTCACATCGATAAAAAGTGAGTTAACACAGTTGGCAAGAGCAGAATGATCTGGGTAGCCAGCTGCTGATTCTCAAGCACCTTCTGGCTGCTTGGAGGAGATACATGTAGCTAAAATCTTATTTAAGGGGTTGGGGTGGATGACTTAGTGGATAAAGTACTTACCACACTAGGGTGAGGACCCAAGTTCAAATCCCCAGAACTTCTCTAAAGCTGGGTGTGAGAATATGCATCTATATTCCCAGGACTGCTACAGTGAGATGGGGCAGAACCCCAGATGTTCACGGGCTAGCTAGCCTTGTGCATGCAGAGGCAAACAGCAAAGAGGCATTATCTCAAATAATAGAGAAGGAAACAACATCTGGGGTTGTCTTCTAATCGCCACATGTTCACTGTGGCATGTTTTGGTATGTATGCACCCCCCCACAAGATCTCATGTAAGCTGAGCTCAAAAACATTTGGTAGTACTTTGACCATTCGCAGTGTGTTGAGGACACAGAGGCACGCACTGGGGGCCTTGAAGGTGAACAAATAGGACAGTGTGTGACTTCATTAAGACAGATATCTGTGCGGTCTGAGATTCTGTTTCCATTTGTAGGCATTGCTTCTCGAGGTAGCAGAAAGCATAGATCACAAGCGATGGTTAATGCAGCTGTTCTCTTTACCAGAAATCTCCATCAACCAGCCGATCTGCAAACCTATGGCACAAATAGGAACTGATAGCCACAATTATGACCCTCCAGCAGCAACATTCTTAGAGAGCCTTTATGTTTATCACAGCCAGATTAAATTATGAGCACCAAGGTTTTAGTGCCAGTATATTTTGCTGTTTCTATCTCTCTCTGAGCACAGGAGAACTGTGTAAGGCATGGCTAAAGGCTCCATTAAGTAAGATATCTGATTGAGACAGAAGGCCTCATCCACCAGCTCTGCAAAAGGGCAGAATTGCCTGAAATCTGCTCATAAAATTTCCAAAGGGGGATCTGAGGGAGTGGCTCAGAGGGTAAAGTACTTGCTAGGCAAACAGACCTGAGTTTGGGTCTCTGGTACCCATGTAAAAAGCTGGGTGTCCAGGGACAGACCTGAAACCTTTGAGGGTGGTAGAGGAGACAGGTGGGTCCCTAAAGCTCACTGGCCGGTAAGTCTAGCCAAAATGGTGAGCTCCAGGGTCAATGAGAGTGTGGTGGTTTGAAAGTCATAGCCTCCATAGGGAGTGGCACCATTAGGAGGTGTGACCTTGTTTACGGGAGTGTGTCACTGTGGGGCTGGGCTTTGAGTTCGCCCATGCTCAAACCTTGCCCAGTTTCACAGCTGCTTCTGTTGTCTGTGGGTCAAGACGTAGAAGTCTAAGCTCCTTCTCCAGCACCACATCTGCCTGCACGACACCATGTCTTGCCATGATGACAATGGACTAAACCTCTGAAACTGTAAGGCAGTCCTGCTTAAATGTTGTCCTTTATAACAGTTGCTGTGATCATAGTGTCTCTTTGCAGCAATAGAACATTGACTAAGACAGGGTCTTTGTCTCAAAACACAAGATGGAGAACAATCAAGGGAGATACCTGACTTAGATCTCTGGCCTCACTGAATACACAAAAGTGAGCACACTAGCAGACATATACACACATACCACACACACACACACACACACACACTCTCTCTCACACACACACACACACACAGAGAGAGAGAGAGAGAGAGAGACTTTAAATTGGCAAAACGGCAGTCAAGCTTTGTATGGTTCACATGGGTCAATGGTGGGGAACGGGGGTTCCTGTTGGACTGGTATGAATTAGCTCCAGGATGCTGTAAAGAGCCCAAACCTAAGTGCAGCTTGTCGGAGACAGATTATTCAGGAACTAATTCACCTGGACTCAATGAGCCACGAATATCCCACCCTTGTTCAGAAACCAACATGTCTGCCCTCTCTGTGTCTCTGGAATAATGGCGGACAGCTGCTGCCTCCCCAGCCTCTTCCAAGGGAGACAATGAATCCTGCATATATCAAAGGCACAGATGGACATTGTATGTGGTACAAATGTCATGTTGTTCTTTCTAGGCAGCATTATTCATAGCTGAAACTCAAGGTCCTGTTCTCTCCTACCAACACCAGTTTAGATTACGTAAAATATTTCTGGCTCCAAATGTCTCCTTTGGAGACAGTGGTACTGTGTTTTAGCAATACAAATGAGGGTGGGAACATTGTCCTGCTTAAATCAATAGAGTAGTTTATATTGTTTTGGACTTATTTCTGGCACTGGGAATGGAACCAAAGTCCTCACACACGCTAGACACCCCAGATAGGGAACCTGCAACAGACCAAAAGCACGGTACTATCAAAGACCAACTTGGTGAACCAATGAGTTTTATTGGTATTTGGGTGAGGTGTTACTTACAGGAGTATCACCAAAACCCACCCCAGCATGGGTGACAGCTCACAAAACTGGGAACTTAGGGCACACTGCACAGCCTACAGGAGCTCAACAAGTTGGAAGAGTGTCCTTTCCAGGTGGCTCCGTTGGTCCAGACTTCTTCCAGGCAGCTTGGCTTGTCTTCTTTGCAGCTCTGTTCCACTATTCTCAAAGGGATTCTCAGCTTTTATTACGTACTCTGGCCGGAAGGGGCTAGTGATTCAGGCCAGTTTCAAGGATTTCCTAAAGCTGTTTTGTGTTGTTTACCCTCCTGCTTAAGGAGTTCCCGACGGGATGGAATGTTTCAATCTGGGAGGAAACTGTTGAACACCTACATCAATGAACCAAGATACACAGCCCTCAAAATATAACTTTAGGCTAACCCAATCTACACAGTTTCTCATTCAGACTCCTTTCCCAGGAAATTCTACATTGTGTCAAGTTGACAATGCTGCATTAGGCAAACACCCTACCAACTAAGCTATAGCCCCAGCCCCTGAAACAGTGGCAATAAACACAATGACAACCAATAGTTTACTTTCATGTGGAGCATTATCCAAGTGAGACATTGTTCTAAACATTATGCCAAGATGGAGAGGGGGCTCAATTAAGAGCACATACTATTCTTGCAGAAGGCCTGAGTTCAGACTCTAATTACCCACATTGTAGAGCTTATAACCATCTGCAAACCTAGCTCAAGGGGATACAACGCCCTCTTCTGGCCTCCATGGGCAATGCACTCACATGCATACAACCCCACCCAGAGACATATGCCCATAATTAAAAATAAAACCGTTGAGAAGCTGAAAATCTAAATATGTGCCATTCCGTGTACAGTCAAAACCAATATCATTTTTCTAATGGGGTCAAAGAGATTGCATAGCTTGTTCACCTAAGTCCATCTAGCTAATGGGTTGAAAAATAGAGACTTGAATCCTGAGTTTTCATATACAGGTCTGGCTCTGAGCCACCAGGGTGGTTTGGCTATGGTCATGTGGTAGAAGTGACAGGATAGTGATAGCCAGAAAGAGCGGCATTTTGTTCCCAATCTGAGAGTGAAGTTGCTGACATAATTCCTTGTTATCTGTGGCTGGTGGTTAGAAATGTCCCAGGAGGGCTTCTGTAGAGTACTAATGACTCTGCAACCAAATAGAGGCTCAGAGGAGCTTAAACTCAGCTCTTTGGATTCACCGGAGAGAACAGGAAATCTCTACCCAAGTAATACTGAGATAAGAGCCTCTTTTTCCTGATGCTGATTGGATGAATTACATTAATGCCTTTGGATTCTTGCTAGCTGCGGATGGAAGCTGTTGCCAGGAATTTATTTATTAAGTTTGAGTCAGGTGACCAATGCACAGTCCAGTGGCACAACCAGACTTAACTCTCAGAGGGTCCCATGTGCACTGAGAGGGAGGACAGAGCAGCCAATCAAACCTAATTCAAGTCTCTTCCCGCATCTTCCTTAGCTGTGATCTGGGCAGGTTATTTGAGCCTCATTTGTCTTTCTAAAAATTACATTGATTAATTTATTATATCTGCATGTATGTATACATATGTGTGTATGTGTATGCACGTGAGCACAGGACATGCACATGCCATGGCAAGTGTGTGGAGGTCAGAGAACAATTTGCAGGGGCTGGTTCTTTCCTTCCTCCCTGAGGGGTCTCAGGGATCAGACTCGGGTAACCTATCAGACTTGGCGGCAAGGTCCTTTACCCACCATGCCCTCTCGCAGGTCTTCTATTTTCTTTTATGTACACTGGGAGCAGGGCTTTCACGGGGGGAACAGTATAGTCTATGTTATATGCTTAACATTGGATTGATTCTCAGAACAAAACAGTGACTCTATTAGAATCAGTGATTGTGATGTATGTATGTGTTCAGATGCATGTGTGTGTATTCCAGATGCATGCATGTGTGTGTGTGTGTGTGTGTGTGTGTGTGTGAACATGTGTGCTCAGGCAATAACCTCAGCTGTCATTCTCAGCAATATTATCCACTTCCTTTGAGACAGGGTTCTCATTGGCCTGGAGCTTACCTATTAGGAATGAACTCCCCTGTCCTTGCCTCTTCAGAGCTGGGATTGCAAGTGGGCACCACCACATCTGTCATTTTTGTGTGAATTCTAGGGATCTGAATTCAGGTGCTCAGGCTCGCAAGACAAGTCCTTTACCAACTGAGCCTCAACTTCCTATTCTGTACAGTGGAAACAATACAGGGCTTTCACGGGGTGTAGGAATAATCCATGTAAAATGCTGGGTATTGAATTGGTTCTCAATGCAAAGTGGTGCATCTATCAGAACTCTATGAACTTTAAAAATTTTTAAATGCATTTCATTTTTTTCATGTGACGTGTGTGACAACACTATTTGCATGTGGGTGCAGGTGCCATGGAGGCCAGAAGAGGGCGCTGGATCACCCAGAAATTGAGTGACAGATGGCCATGAGGCTCCCAATGCAGATATTGGGAATCATCCTCTTTTCCAGCCCCAGGAGTCTATGACTTTTAAACAAGATGCTAAGTGCAAAATCATTTCTGTGGGTGTCTACGGTACATCTAAGAGCTCTGGGTCCCTCTGCCCTGACAGAGGAACCCCAACTGCTCCCTTGGCTGGTATACATTTGCTTGGAAGTCTGTTTCCCCAGGGAACCTGACCTGTATGTAGAACGAGGCACTTCAGGCATGTCAGCCCCCAGTGGGCTGTCCTTGTATCCCTAAGGCCTCTGAGATGGCTCAGAAGACAGCACTTGTGTAGCCCAGCACTGGGGTGGTGGAGACAGGAAGAGATCTGAGTTTCTGTCTCAGGCTCCCAATTCACCTTTGCTGTACCAAGAATGTGCCAATGTACCACTTGGCTGGCTTCTCACATGGTCTTGGGGCTCCAACTCAGGTCTTCGCAGTTATAAAGCAAGCTCTTTACCTGCTGAACTCTATCCCCAGTCCAATTGCTTGGTTTTCATGTTGTACTGTAGCTATTAAAGCCAGGACCACTGGCCAAAACCTGGACAGGGCAACACGAGAGGTTCCTGTGATGCCTTAGCTTATTTCTGAATCTAAGAGGTTAGAGAACAAAAAAAGCTTATCACTTCTAGAGGAGTGTCAGTGGGCTGGCTTAGTGGGTAAAATGCTTGCTGACAAACCTTACAACCTAAATTCAATACCCAGGTCATGCAAACGGCTCCTTCATGCTGTCCTCTGGCCTCCACATGCCCTCTGTGGTGCACATGCAGACTTACGGAAGACATCACAAGCAAATTGACAGTCAAAACACAAGAGAAAAGTTGATAATTTTGAAGTATATAAAAGTGCTTTTATTTATTTTTTATTTGCATGTTATGTGTGTGTATTCATGGGTGCAGTACCCTCAGGGGCCAGAAGAGGGTGTTGGATCCCCTGGAGCTGGAGTTACAGGTGGTTGTGGGCTGGGGGATGTGGGTGCTGGGAACCGAACTCTGATCCGAAAGAGCAACAAGGGCTCTTTCCCACATGAGCAGCACAAATCTTTTAAATTTCTGTTTGATGGAGCAGATCATACCAAAAAGCCAAGAGGCAGAAGAGAAACCAGAAAAAGAATGTGTTTGCAGAATTTGTGGCAGACACACGTGATGAGCCAATTATTTCACTGCTTTATGAAGACTTCACGTTAATCACTGAGAAAAACTAACCCACTAGAACTTTGGGTAAAGGATGCAAGTGGGGAGTTTATGGGAAATACAAACAGCCACAGACTCTGGGAAGGCAGGTCAGCCTCACTCTTAACAGGAAAATCAGGAAGTGAGCAGCAGATTTACTGCTGACATATCAGGAAACTGCCATGCCAGCGCTGGCAAAGAGTGACACTTTCTGACACAGCCGGTGAGGACGTAAATCCATGCTTCCCCAGAAGAAACGAGAGAATAATTATGAAAACTAAAAACACTCCCAGGGCTGGGGAGCTGGCTCAGTGGGTGAGACGGTTTGCTGCACAAGCATGAGGACCTGAGTTCGAATCCCCAGTACTCGGGTAGAAAGCTGGGAATGGCTGCAGCCTGTAACCCAGAGCTGTGGAGTGAGAGTGGAGACAGAAGGATGGTTGGCATCATTGATGACCAGAAGCCTAGCTCTGGGCTCAGGGAGAGACTCTGCCCCAAGAGAATAAGTGGAGGGTAATACAGCAGGACACCTGACGACCTCCTCACAGACAGCTAAGCACAGCAAGTCCATCACTGCAAAGTTACATATCTCAGGCCAGTGAAATGGCTCAGCAGAGAAAATCACTTGCCTACAAACTTGTTGACCTGGGTTCCATCCCATAATGGATCCACAAGGTCGGAAGAGGAGAACTGCCTCCTGAAAACTGTTCTCTGACTTGCAGGCTATGACATAACTATATGCCCCATCTCTGTCCCTGTCTCTCTCTCTCACACACAAATAAATAAATGCAGAATTAAACAATATACTCTCGAAAGTTTTCCAAGGTCCATGCCCCAAGATGTCTTTACATGAGTGAATGAGTCATATGTAGAAAGCCTTGGTTGCTTTTCATAAAGGTCTTAGTATGTAACAAGTCCTACAGAAGTGTTCATTAACAAAATCAATAGGGGAATTATGTGTGCAATGTTCCCCCAAAGGAACAAAACAGGATGCTGGATTGAGAGACGTCTCAGGTGGTTAAAGTGCTTGCCTTGCAAGCATGAGTACCTGAATTCAATCCCAGAGAAGTCAGGTAAGCAAAAAGCAGGCTGACTGGTACATGTCTATTATCCCAGCACTGGGGAGATGGAACTAGGTGGATCCCTGGGGCTGGGAAGACAGCCTAGTGGGCTTGGTGAGTTATAGGCCAGTGAAGATACTCAAGGAAACAAGACGGACAGCACTTGAAGACTGACAGATGAGACTGTCTTCTGGCGTGCATGTGTGCGTGCATGCACACACACAAAGCCATTTGTATTTAAAAATAGATATGTTCATCTAAATATGAATATTTTTACCATATGTATATGCATTTATGTATTTCTGTCTTAATGTATTTTCTATAATCAAATACCCAAGTACTTTATAAACAAAGAAAAGAGATTTATTTAGCTTAAACCCTAGAAGACTTAGAGTCTAAGACTGGGCAATCTCCATCTGTTCTGGTCATGAGGGCCTTGTGGTCTGTGATATCACATTGGTGGAATCCCTTGTGCAAGAGATCTAGAATCCAGAGAGACGAGAGTGAGACTAGAATCCAGAGAGAGTCACCCATCAGGCTGTCTTTATAACAACCCACTCTCACAGGAACTAGTGATGGTCTCATGAGAACTGCATTCATCTTCTCCTAGGGCCGTGTTCCTAATGATCAAACTACCTCTCATCAGGTCCTATGTCTTCAAGGTCCTACCTCCTTTTATAAAAACATTCAGTTTTATTTTTCCTTGTATACATAAATAAATATTTACTTTTATTTTATATTTGTGTGTGTGCATGCCTGTGTGTGCACCTGTGTGTATACACCACATGTATGCCCATGTGTGTGGAGACTAGAAGAATCCCCCGGATCAAGAATTACAGGCAGTTGTGAGCCACCCAACATGGGTGCTGGAAACCTAACTAGGATCCTCTGGAAGACTAGAAAGTGCCCTTCAGTGCTGAGCTACCTCTCCAAACCCTCTTTTTTTTTTTTAAATCAAAATGCTTTTGTTTACTTATTTTGTGTGCAGATGTAGGTACATGCGTGAACATGCACATGCCATGGTACATGTGCGGAGGCTGGAGGACCGCTACCATGTGGGTTCCCGTGGTGCCACTTAGATTGTGAAGCTTGGCCTCATTCGCCTTCACCTAACTCGATAGCCCCACCTTGTGTCTTGAGATTGTACCTGTCATTGGTATAGACCAAGTAGATGAGGCTGGTTGCCAGAAAATCTGAGAGCCCCACCTGTCTCCATCTCCTTCATACTGGGAATACATGGGTGTGTCACCATGACCAGCTTTGTTTAAACCATGGATCTTGTGGGGTAAAACTCTCCCCTTTAAATATCACCACATTGGGGACCAAGCTTTCAGGCCAATCTAAACCAAAGCAAGAGTGTTTGGTGTGGTGTTTTATCCTATACTGGCTATCTTAAACACATCCCAGAACAAGAGGCCACCACTGAGAAAACCCATGTCCTTGACCCACAGATCTTCCTTCTCCCTGCCTTATGATCATGAAGGCACTGACCTTGACTTTCTGGATGTGCAGTGTTCAAGGTGGGTCTGGTTGGGCATCCTTCATCTACAGGGAAGTCGTGCCTCACAAAGGCAGGCCAGGCAGGATGAGGAAAGGGAAGGCTATGCCTTTCTGGTCCGGGGTCATCTCGTGACAGGTGTGAATGTCGCTAAAAGTCAAACAGCAGGATGTGAGCCTGTGTAGGAAAGGCAATTAGCGCCACACTCCTTACACCGCTGGTCTCACTTATCTAATCATTAGCTAATTAATAAGATGTACCACCTACAGTCCAGTAGCCACTCATAGATGCTGTGACTCGCTCATTAGGAAGACTGGGAATACTGATCCTGTGTTAGTGGCCAAAGTTCTTACTTTCAATTAAAAAAAAAAAAGATTTCCCTGTGGCGGGGACAGAGAGATGGCTCATTGGGTGAGAGAGTTTGCTAGAAAAGCGTGAAGACCGGAGCTCAGCTGCCAGCACACGTGTAAAATGCTGGGCATGGCCAGAGTGTGCTTGGAACCCCAGTGCCATGAGGCCAAGTGGGCAGAGACCAGAAGACTGCTGGGAATTGCTGGCTGAGAGCCTAACTCCAGGCTAAGGTGGAGAGATTTTATAGTTTAGGCCGTCCATCCCCTCCTCTGGCTTCTACACAAATGCACAGGCTCACATATCCACTTACACATACACATAATGTCACACACATACATACACATTGGGAGGCTGCTGAATGGGGGTTTAAGAGAAGTTAGAAGACCTAACACCCCTGACAGATCGACAACAGCCTATCCGGAACTCTGAAGAGAGTTCAGGCCCCAGTACTAGAGACAGACAGTGCAGAGGGGTTTCTGAAGAGAGGAGTCAGAGTCACACGACAGAAGGGGGTGCTCTTTTTAGACCTTTCTAAGGATGGAGTTTTTGCAGTACAAAGCTTGGTCAGACTCTGAGATTCCCAGGCAGGAGGTGGGGAAAGTGTGTGGGGAACGGGATATGTGGCCAATGCCTCCCCTGATGTAAACTCACTTCCCAGATGGGAGATCCTGGCACTGGCAAGCTTGTTCACTAGGGCCTCAGAGGATGTCTCAACAAGGCGCTTGTCAGTGAGCGAGGGGCTGCTGCAAGGTACGGTGGCCTGAGCTGCATTTGGATTCTAACATTACATTCCTACACACATGCACACACATACACACACATGCACACACATACACACACATGCACACACATACACACATGCATGCACACACATGCACGATGTACACACACATGCACACAAGCCAACATTCACATATGCACTCATACAACTTTTAAAAATACATTATTTCCCATGTAGGTGTGCACACATGCCACAGTGTGTGTGTGTGTGTGTGTGTGTGTGT
>JAQHUG010000097.1:6654988-6674276 GCA_028555095.1 Dicrostonyx torquatus
TATAAGAGGGTGAAGGGGTGCATATGGGGGTATATATGGGGTGATGGAGTTGATACGGGATGAGAGGTGAATACAGGGCTGTATATAAGGGTGAGGGGATGTATATAGGAGCAAGGGGGTTGATATGGCAGGTGAGGGGGTTGATATGGCGGGTGAGGGGGTGGATATGAGGGTAAGGGGGTGTGTACATGAGAGATGAGGGGGTGTATATGAGGGGTAAGGGGGTATGTATGGGAGTGAGAGGTAGATATGAGGGTGATGGGTGGATATTGGGGTGAAGGAATGGATATGGGAGAAGTCAAGGGGAGAAGCAAGGGTGAAAATTAATAAAATGTTATGTCTTTAAGAAGACTATAGCGTAGGTCACAAGGCATGGTGGTGCACACCTGACATGCCAGCGAGCTGCAGGCTGGAACAGGAGGGTCATGCGTTGAAGCGTTCAGTCCCTGGAACTCACTCGAAAGCTGGACATGGTAGTGCAGGCTGTGGATTCCTGCTCAGGAGATGGAGACAAAAATCCTTCTACACTCACTGACCAGCTGGGTCTATGTGGTGAATTCCAGGCCTCACAATAAAATCGAACATCAGGGGGAGATGATGTGGGATGCCCCTCTGTATGCTGTGAACATGGCTTATTACCATTGATTAATAAAGAAGCTACTTTGGCCTATGGCAGGGTAGAATATAGCTAGGCGGGAAAGCCAGACTGAATACAGGGAGAAAAAAGGTGAAGTGGAGGGAGACGCCAGCAGTACCAGAGAAGTAAGGTGTGAGGTAACAAGCCACAAGCCTCGTGGTAAAATATAGACTATTAGAAATGAGTTAATTCAAGTTGTAAGTACTAGTTAATAATAAGCCTGAGCTAATAGGCCAAGCAGTTTGGAATTAATATTAAGTGGAATTGGCATATGGGAGAGAAACCTCCAGTTATGGGGACAGGTTTGAAAAATAACAGGAGCACCCAGTGCAAGGCTATAGCCCATATTCATGTGGGCAAAGCAAAATACTTGTGAACTTATCTGTAACGGGGTTTGGTTGTGTCCCCCTCAGTGCACCCTCTCCACTGCCTTCTTCCCAGGGAGTGAGTTATACAACACAGGCACGAAGGCTCTTGTCTTCTTGCTCTGAGTGTTCAACCTTTGGAACAGAACAGTCATGATTCTTCTCACTTCTGTCTGGTCTTTAAAGTAAACAACCCACTCACGCCCTGAGAATTTACAGATTGAGAAGGATATAAATACATTCATTTGTTTTAGGGTGTTGGAGAGGAAAAATGACACTTTTAGCATTGAGAAGGCTGAATCATGCTCCTGAGGTATGCGGTGGATCGACTCCTTTGCTAGGTCGAGTGTAATTTTAGAGCAGAATAAGTATAAATCGTGACAGAGCTGTTACACTATCCCTTTGCCCCTCATTTTCTCCAATTATAAGCAAAGATAATGCTTGCTTTACTTCCTGCTTCCTCCCTCCCTCTCTCTCTCTCTCTCTCTCTCTCTCTCTCTCTCTCTCTCTCTCTCTCTCTTTTTTCATTCATTGTTGAGGAGAGAACATAGGACCTAGGCAAATGTTCCACCATTGAGTCACTCCCAGCACCTCACTGGGGATTCTAGGCAGGTGCTCTACCACTGAGCCACACCCCAGCCCCTCACTGGGGGATTCTAGGCAGGTGCTCTACCACTGAGTCACACCCCAGCCCCTCACTGGGGGATTCTAGGCAGGTGCTCTACCACTGAGCCACACCCCAGCCCCTCACTGGGGGATTCTAGGCAGGTGCTCTACCACTGAGTCACACCCCAGCCCCTCACTGGGGGATTCTAGGCAGGTGCTCTACCACTGAGCCACACCCCAGCCCCTCACTGGGGGATTCTAGGCAGGTGTTCTACCACTGAGCCACACCTCAGTCCCTCACTGGGGATTCTAGGCAATGGCTCTACTGCTCTGAAACATCCTAGCTCCTGGTTTTTCGACTCTGTCTTTTTGGTGAAGGGGATACAGAGTTTTACTATACATCCCAGGATATCCTTGAACTAAAGACCATCTTACCTCAGCCTCTCAACTTCTGGAATCACAAAAATAAACCAGCTTGCCAAGGTTATGGTTCTATGTGTTTTAGGGTTTCTCAAAAGGTTAAAGGTGCACTTTTTGGTAAGTCTGGGGATTGTGACTAGAGTCTGACACTACTTTTCTCTGCCAAGCTCCGAGTGTCTAAGCCATAATAATGTGTCCTCATGACTCTCAAGAGAAGGACCCTGGTAGAGGCTGGGCTTTCAGGCTTCTCATGCTGCTGTGGATTCATTGCCCCCCAAGTTCCAATAAGATTCCCTCATTATTGGGCCAAGCCATCTCCAGGAGATTGGAAGGTTGTAACCAGGACAAAATAGCTTACAGGAAGTACCGGGAAAAGATGTCTGTGAAGTGTACAGTTTAGAAACTATAAATAAATAAACTGCTGTCCTCAGAGAGGGTGCTCATTATGTAGCCCAGGCTGGCCTCAGACTTTCCATCTTCCTGACTCAGCCTCCGAGTACTGGTACTGCATGTATTAGCCACCATGCTCAGCTCCATATATACCCTTTACATATATACCCCCTGTTGGGGGGAAGGCTATGGAAGTCCAGACTCGAGGATGGTGTTGGTGCAACTATGATGCCTCTGTTGGCAGATGAGGCTTTGGATCTGAGCTGGGAGCCACAAAGGAACCCTAGAGGCTCCAAGGAGAGCCTGACATTAGGGATGTGTGCTCCAGTCCCTCCTGAGCCTCCAGGGGATACTGGGGCTTCACAAAGATTTTCAGGTTGTCCACCCTTGGTTTCTTTGTCAGTCCAGGGCTTGTTATGGTGAGCTGGTTTTCTCTTTGGTCAGGGTCTTGGTGGTAAGCTGAGGAAAAGATGTTTTGGGACATTAAAGTTCCTGGAGGTGACTCTAGTTTTAAGGTGGGGGATTCTGGAATATCCCTCTGGACTCGGGGATTGTCTCTGCTCTCCCTTCTGCCATTTCATAAGAATGAGTGGTTTCAGAATCTGAACTTGGGCTGGGGAGTTGGCTCAGTGATTAAGAACACTGGTTGCTCTTCCAGATGAACCTAGGTTCAATTCCCAGCACCAACATGGTGGCTCACAACCATCTGAAATTCCAGTTCCATGGTATCTGACACCCTCTCTGGTACCCTTGGGCACAGCATGCATGTGATACACAGACACAAATGCAGGCAAAACACCCACACATAAAGTCAAATGGAAAAACTGAAAAGAATCTAAAGTCATGTCCGCCAGCCAAACCTAGTTTTAGAGGAAACCCAACTTCTTTTGTAGCTTGGTCTTGTGCTACTTTGTAGAACTTTATTTGGAAGCAGAAAAGTTTGAAGGAAATAATCAGAGGTTTAAATTTATTCAATTTTTATGTCTTGCTGGAAATTGAACCCAGACATGTGCATGATGCTAGGTAGGAGCTCTGCCACTGAGCGATGCTCCCAGCCCCTCACTGAGATTCTGGGAAACCCCTTTACAACTCAGCTACATTCCCAAGTTGAATTAAATCACAATCCTTTTTCCAAGTAGCCAGTGATAGAGTTAAAGCAGCCCACTCCTCCACACCCCCAAGGTCCTCCTTGAAGACAGCCTCTCCTCTTTAGGTTTTCGCTTTCTGGTGCCTTTGACATCCCCCTTCACATTGCCTCAGTTTCCCAAACCAGCCCTAGGGATGGCAAGCCATGAGTCCTCATCCTGGGCTGGCCAGCTGCGGAAGAAAGATGGTGTGTTCCCTCACACACACTGCTCAGTCTCTTGAAGGTTTAAGTTGCCAGCCTGTTATAGCCAGATGAGCTCCACAGTACACCACTCCGATTTATTTCAAGTGCGGATTTAGTTCCTTTCTTGCAGTTAGTAAGAACTTATTCCACCAAGGTAATTTGTTCTGCTCTGGCCCAAATGAGACCCAGCAAGGAAAGACAGGAAATCTTCAATTTGGGAGAAGAAAGAACATAAATTCCAAAGTGTGTGCCCGCCAGTGTGGGAAGGTCCCATGGGAGAAGGCTATGAAAGAATTCTATGAAGTTTTAATAACATAAGACCCGGGGCAGCAGAACTCAATGCAAGCCTGGGGACCCACTCTCTCCTTGATTGTATGAAATGAAGGGAAATTTGCATCCATTCTGGCAAGTCCTTGGGTCTCTGAGCAAGTGCAGATGCTTTGAAATTTCCAGGTTTACGTGAGTCCTGGTCTCTTCAAGAAAGATGGAGCCATTTTCTGGACCTGTCGAATAGCATGATTGGCATGTAGTTACAGGCTCCCTTCAGTGAGAATGACAAACAAGACCAGGGTCAGGAGTGGGTCCTGGCTGAGTATGTGTGTGTGTGGGGGCAGCCCTTAAGCTCTGTGTTTGTTGCTATCCTCTGCTACTCAAAGTCGCATCTTGTCTCGCAGGGTGGGCCCACCATTAAGGCCCTGGTAGCATTGCAGCTTGTGGGCATGACTCCCTCCCAGCATAGTCCAGATGCTGTCTGTGTTCAGTCGTGGCTGTGGGACAAGCATTGTGTTTGGGTTGTTGTTGGTGGTGGTGGTGGCGGTGGCGTGTGTATGTGTGTGTGAGTGTGTGTGTGGTGATGTACTCATGTGTGCAGGTACAAAAGCACATGTGTGCCTACACACGTGAAGACTGGAGGACAACCTTGCTCTGTTGTTCCTCAGACATCATCCACCTTGTTTTTTTGAGGCAGGGTTTCTCATGGACCTGGAACTCACCAATCAGGCTAGGCTGGCTGGCCAGCTAGCTGTAGGGCTCTGCTCATTTCTGCTTCCCCCAGCACTGAGATGTGTAAGCATGTGCAGCCATGTCTGGTTTTAAAGAATCATGGTTTCCTGGGGACTAAACTCAGGTCCTCACACTTGCAAAGCAAGTACTTTAACAACCAAATTACCACCCCAGCCCTGGAACGGGGTTCTCTTGACAAAAAAGCTCGGAGTATATCAATGTCTCCATCAAACAGATGCCATGTTGGCGGAAGTAGCAGCAGTGCCTCCATGCTGGCTGCCAGGGTCCTCTGTAGGCACCTGCCCGTAGCCTTACTGGAAACATCTCTTGCTTGGTCATTAGTTACTGCAATAAAAAACCAGCCTCCATGGCACATAGGCAAGATTATCCTGTCTCAGTGCCTTTATACATGCCATTCTGGCTGCTCGATGCCCTGGCCCATAACTCCTACTTTCTTCAAGACCTCACATAAAGTGACGGTCAGCTTCAGTTGTCAACATGACACAAGCTAGCATCACCTGGGAAAAGAGTCTCATTAAAGAATTATCTACCCTGGTTTGGACTGTGAACACATTTGGGAAAGATTGTCTTAATTAATCAAGTCAACATATGTGGGAAGACCCAGCCTTCTGTGGGTAGCACCCTTCCATAGGCAAGGAGTCCTGAACTGTGTTATAGTGGAGAAAACAAGATGAGCACAAACAAACAAGAAGCGTATAGACATGCATCCTCTTTCTTTGTATATATACACATATATATGTAATCATATGTTATGACATATGTAATATAACTATAACCAGATATAGCATACATGCCTTGCCTCTGTAACTTCCCTACAGGGATGGACTATAACCTGGAATTGACTGTGGACAAATATATGTATTTATATGATATATAAATAATACTATATGCATAATATAACTATAACCAGCTATAGCATAGCCTCTGTAACTTCCCTACAGGGATGGACTGTAACCTGGAGTTGTGTGCTGAAATAAACCCTTTTCCCTCAAGTTGCTGTTTGTTGGGGCATTTTATCAAAGCAACAGAAATAACACTAGATCACATATCATCTCATGACAACCCTCTCCCCTCCACTGCCCCTTTTCTAGCTCAGCCCCTTTGTAACTGTGAACTTGGGGAAACAACATAATAACTTCAGTTTCTTAAACACACACATGCATATGCACACATGCACACATACACAGGGACACCCCCACATGTACCCCCATACCCCTCCACACAACGCACTTCAGTCCCTATAGTGAACACTTATCTTTACTTATTTTAGTGTAGTTAGGGATAAAACCCAGTGGTTCAGGTGTTAAGAAAAGTTTTCTGCCACTGAGCCACTTCCAAGCCCTGCATTGAGAGGGTTTGTTTACTTAATGCTGTGTGTATGTGTTTGGAAGCACACTTGCATTACATGCCTCGAATGTGGAGGTCAGAGGATAGCTTGTGGGGGGAGTTGGTTCTCTTTGCACTGTGTTTATGCTGGGAACGGAGCTCAAGTCATCCTTCGGAGTCAATATCACAAGTGCCAGGCACAACATCTGGCTTCTTACATGTGTTCTGGGGTTGAATGCAGGTCCTCGTCTTGAGAGGCAAGAACTTTGCCGACTGAACTGTCCTGTCCTGTTACAAATTGATGTAGTATCACTTGCAAAAGTCTTTCACACTTCCATGCTGGGTCTGGACCACGTTGATCACCTCATCCCATGTCTCAAGGCATGTGAGCTCCAAAGAAATTGACCGATGGGCAGTGGCTGGACCATGCTCATGGCTGTTTTCTTAGCAAAATGCTGAGTACTTATCCTCCCTGTTTCCTCCTCTTCCTTATCCTCCCCCTTCTTCTTCCTCCTCATTCTCTTCACCGTCCTTTCTTCCTTCTCTTTCTGCTCCTTTCTCTTGTGAGCCCCGGTCTCAGACAGACACAGACAGGCAAACATCCTACACCCTTCTGCCGGCTCCTTCCTGGGTCCTCTCATCCAGCTCCCTCCTCTCCTTTGCTTATTTTCTCTTCAATTCTCCTCAACACCTCTTGCCTTCCATGTTAACTAGGAATGGAAGTTTGGGGCAAGGAGGCAACTGGTCTGTCTTATCTTTGGCGGCCTGTTTCCAATACACCACAGGGTCTAATACTCCCTCGCTTCCTCAGCCTTCCTCCTCCTCAGTCTCATACTTTTACCCACCTACTCAGCTCGTAGACTGAACAGCTGTAACCTCTGGTCCTCACATTAGCCAAAGGTCTAGACTCGTCGGTGTCACACCAGATGGCTTTCCTCTCCCCTCACTGGCCAGGCCTTCCTTTTTGTCATAGCATTGATGTGTATATATACAGGTGTGTTCAGGGTTCACACGTGTGTGGAGGCCAGAGGTCAACCTCAGGCTCCATCCACCTTGTTTTTTGAGACAGGGTCTCTCTTTGGGACCTGAGGTTCATTCAGTAGGCTAGGCTGCCTGGCCAGCGAACTGGGTGACCCCCCCCATGCTGTCATCACAAAGGAATACCGCTGTGGTCTGATTTTTACGTGGGAGTTGAGTGCCATCCAGATCCCTGTGCTTACGAAGCCAGCACTTTCCCGACTAGATGGAACCATCTTCCCAGCCCACACCCTTCTCTTTGAAAAGTCTTCCTGTGTGTATGACACAGAACAATATGGTCTTTGTGCTATTGAATGGAGCTTGCAGCCAATTGGAGGGGGAGGACAAAAACCTTTTCACCGAGTTGGGGAAAAAATATCTCCTAACAGGGAACTCAGCCATTTGTACATCGGATCCTTTTCCCACAAATGGTTTTAGTGCCCAGACACCACGCAGTTCTGAATTTGGCGCCGGAACAAAGTGAAATTCCAGGCGGCAGGGGTTGGGGGGCTGCCCCCTGCTTCCTAGAAATGTGGTCATTGGTGAGACTTGATAGGGGCTCTGGCTGCAAGTGGCAAGGACTGGTAATTGCTTGTGGGACTGGTGCCAACCGGCCTGGCAGGCAGATGCTCAGAGGAGCCAGCACCCAGCAGAAGCCTGCACGGGAGGTTGGGGGTAGCTGGCAGGGTTGGGAGTAAGAATAGGAAAAGGAAATACTCAATGCCAGTCTAAAGAAGGCTCCCAGAGCGGTGGTTCTCAACCTGTCAGTCACGACCCCCACAGGTCACATATCAGATATTTGCATTACGATTCACAACAGCAGCAAAATGACGGTTATGAAGTAGTGGTGAAATTGTTTTATGGTTGGGGTCACCGCACGCGAAGAATTGTATTAAAGTCCTGCAGCACTGGGAAGGTTGAGAATCACTGCCCTACAGTATGACCTGCTGCTCTTTCCTTGGCTCTTTTATTTGGTTTTATTGAGATAGGCTCTTGCTCTGTGGCTCAGGCTGACCTTGAACTCAGGATCTTTCTCTCGAGCCTCCAGAAGGCTGGGAGTAGAACCCAGTGCCACTGTATTGAGCAGGTGACGGCTGCTACTGCACCATGGCCTGTTCCTCCTCCTCCCTTTGAGACAGGGTCTCAGGTAGCCTGCGCTGGTAACCAATTCACTCTGTAGTCAAGGAGGACCTTGAACCCCACCCGCTGAGCACTGAAATCCCAGTTCACGATGGAGATGGAATCCAGGGCTTTATGCTTGTCCGGCAAGGGCGTTGTCAACGTCACATCCCTAGCTCAGATCTCCATTTTATGGAAGGAGATGGGCAGATGGTAGAGGACAAACAGAGATTATGCTACAGACAATTGCTTTCATCATTATCTGTCTCCAGGAAATGAGGCGAATCCCTGTTTGCCACAAGGATCTGTATGTTTGGAGGCCCCCTGCTATAAACCCTACATGATGCTACCAGTCTCCCCCTGCCTAGGTGTCTGTTTCCAGGTCATCTGCAGACTGAGCAGAGAGGACCCAATTTCAGTGGATCTTGTTGGTGAAATGCTTGATTAGCTTTTGATTACAGCCATCTGCACCCCTTTGGCACAAAATACTGCTTTTAGTTAAATTAACAAGCATGCTAATGCTAATTAGTGGTTGTTAATGTGAGCACAATGCATCCAAAGGAGTAGCAGAGAGTCAGGAGGAGTTATAGAGGAGGAACTGCTACACACAGGCACGACTCGAACTCTGGAAACTGAGTCCCAGTCTTGGGGGCTTTTGCTGTTTGTTTTTGACACAGTGTTCTGGCTATGTAGCTTCAGGTGGCCTCAAACCCTCAATCCTTTTCCTTCAGCCTATGGATACTGAGATTAGAAGCAGGAACTCCATGCTCTCTCCCTCACAGCCTTATCTGTCCTGGGAATCCTCACCCAGCCCCTTGTTAAGCTGCTCACAAGGGCCTGTAACTCTGGCTCCAGGAGATTAGATGCCCTCTTCTGGTCTCCATGGGTATTGCACTCAAATGTCACACACACACACACACACACACACAGAAGGGAGGGGGAGAGAGGGAGAGGGAAAGAGAGAGGGCGCGCTAAGTACTTTTTTTTTTTTTTAAAAAAAAGAATCCCCATTGTAGAATTGTCACCTCTTACTTAGCCAGGAATATTTCATCTCACAAATTGTGTATCTCTTGGGCAATATTCTCCTACTGCCTAATTACTAGTTTATAGTAAGGTAATAATGCTGACAATTGGCGTGATGTCTTAACCTCATTTAAAAATATAGGCGTTTCTTAAACTTATGATGAGTCATGTCCTGATGGACTGTAACTGGAAACTATGCTAAATTTAAAAATATACTCTTGATGGTCCTTTTCTACCAAAATTCATAGCTTAGAAACAAATATAATTTATCTATCTGTCTGTCTACCTATGGTTCTATATGGTCTAGGGAATCATTTATGAGACCCATACATTTGGTTTTAAACAAGTGAGTCCTCTAAATATATAGGAAGCCAAAGTAAAAGAAGAAATAGCTAGAGACAGGTAGAGAGACAGCAAAGCACCAACCAATCAGACGCTCCTAACATCCTAAGTGTTAAGGCTGGGCTTCCCAATAGGGAGGGCCTGGGACAAAGCAGAGTATCCCCTCAGGTGAGGTGGCCATGGGAAAGAACAAATAATGACAGAGATCACATCCCCGAACCAGGCGCTCACAGCATGCAGCAGAAACCTGCTGAGGAAGTTGAGGCAGGCAGCTGGAGTTCCTGTTGAGCATTCTCACTGAAGGAGCAGCTCATGGCTGAACTCCCAGTTCTCTTTCCCCTGAAGGCATTTCTTTTTGGAGGGGGTGAAAAGCCAAACCTCAAAAAATCCACTTTGATCACAAGCTTACTGCCAGGTGCAATGTCTGAAGGCATTTTTACATCACAGGATAAACACTAGTGACCCCTGTTTGGAAATGGCTGCCTTCAAGCTGTTTTTGAGGACACCATGTTTTTACGTTGGGGCTGTTTTGCTGTTCTCTTCTCTCCCTGTCACAGAGTGAGGGGACCGTTCTGTCACCAGACAAGGGGCTTTTGAGGACACTTTGAGATAAACAGGCTTGGGTGAGCAAGGGCAAGCCCACTTCCAGAGCCAGTGAGCTCACACAGCACATGGCCTTTTTCTGATACAATGTACATTACATTCCTTTATATGCATATGTGCAAGTGCATATGTGTGTGTGGGTGGGTGTGCTTGTCGTTCTGAGATATCTCCTGTTGGGGTCTTGTCTTGCCTCCACTCTGAGAATAAAGTGGGCAGCCGGCAAGCGCTAAACAAACAAGGACTTTTACTCACCCCGTGGGAGGGGCACGGGAATAGCAACATAGAAGCCCTGGGCGCTCAGAGGCGTTGTGATGCCGGTCTGGAGGACTTGCTGTGCTATAACACCCTCGATGATGCCAACTGAGGGGCTCACAGGGGGGCGTTATGGCTCTGAGTTCTCAGTGACATTGAGATACCAACCAAGAGCGAGTCTATGGAGAACAGGTCTTCGAGGGAAATGGGAGTCACTTGGAGGCAGAGTGCTTGGCTAGCCCGTGCAAGTCCCTGGGGCCTTTCCCTAGCATAAATAAATAAGATCAAACTAAATCAGTGAAATAAGAACAAGAAAGGAACGAGTGACAGTGGGAACTGATAGTGGGAATGGCGGAAGCATGGTATTCATGGCAACAAGAAGGCTTCTATAACCCCGCCCCCTTGCAACTGCTATCTTATCTCCCCATTGAACCTCTTTCAAATGACAGACAAATTCAGACAAGTTTTCTATGGAAATTTTCCTTATATGCTTTTTGAATACACAGGCAGCGCTGGATAGTCTCTGAACCCTATCAGACAGACTGACCCCTGGGTCACATAAAAACAGTTATGGTGGCATGAAAGACAGGATCGGTTTCACTAGGTGGCCTGACACGGAGCAGGTAGACAGCCTGCTGAAGCCAGGTCCATCACCTGGATGCTGTGGTGTGCTTGAGTGAGGCGGGGCTGGTGGGCACCCAACAAGGTTCCCCTAAGGATGCTAATGCCTTGTTCTCTGTGTCCCCAGGACTGAACAAACAGTTTTGTGTGTTTCTTGACGGAGAGGCTATGATTGGATATGGGGACGTGTTTCAGCTGAAGAGCTCTCAAAGGACCCGGTGTTCTCACTAGATTCTAGAAGCAGCTTTTCAGCATCCCTACAGCCCTGTGCAGCCAGGAAGCGAAGCATGCACCAGGGTCTGTAATTGCCTAATTAAGTCAGGCACAGAGTGAAGGGGGATCTTTAGCAGGTGGGAGGACCAGAAGGTGGGCATCTGAGGACTTTTGCAGCCTGAGGTACTAGAGCCTTGAGTAAGCATGGCCTTGTGGCAGCTCACCCAGGTTGGGGACATGAAGCAAGGACTAAGGATTCAGCCAGAGCAGTTGACAAGGTGTTCAACCTGGCATTCAGCCTCCTTCAGCCCGGAGGGCGTATCAATTTCACTTTCATCAGCCCCAGACAAAGAGAAGGCTGATAGTTAATTCTGTGCCCCAGGCTGTTCTGTGAGTTTGCTTGGTTACTGCATAAAACTGGCTCAAGTTTACTCGGGTCTTAGCTTGGGGAGGATCCTTGGGCTCCCCTCTTGATTGCAGAATTTATTTATTTATCCAGCAGTTATTCCCTGAGCTGGGTGGGAGGGGGCTGTCAGGGTCTGTGTGGGATGCAGGGGAGTGACAGTTGATTGAGGAAGGAGGATGAGCTTTGTTGGTCGCTTGCTGGAAGGATGTGGATGTGGTGGCTTTAGTTTTAAATTTTACTTATGTATCTATTTATTTATTTACTTTCTGAGACAAGATTTTGTAGACCAGGCAGACTTCAAAATGACTGTGTAGCTGACGATACCTTTGAACTACTGAGGCTCCTGCCACCTCTCAAGTGCTGAAATTACAGGCATGCACCACTATACCTGGTTCATACAGAGCACCATATTCATGCAGCGCCTCCAGGGACCAGAAGGGGAACTGGAGGTAAAGGCATTTGTGAGTCATTCGGTGAGGATACTGGGAACTAAACCCAGATCCTTTGGAAGCCCAGCAAGAGGTTTTAACTCTTGAGCCATCTCTCCAGCTCCTCCAGTTCACAAAACTCAGGGGCCCTCCTGTCTCTGCCTCCCTAGTGCTAGGATTATAAATGTGAACCAATGAACCAATACACCTGCTTCTCTCCCCCCCCCCCGGTTTGGTTTCTGGGACTCAAACTCAAGTTCTCACAGTTGCATAGCTAGACTATGCCGATGGAGCCATCTCCCAAAAATCTGAGACTTCTTAATAGTGTAGGAAATGGAGACTCATGACAAGCTGGTACCCATATGGACTGATGAGACCCAAAGTATATGGTAGGTTACGCAGGGTGAGTGGCCACAAGTACTACGTGAGGAGTGGCTAGGCGTGAATCAAGTTTAGGGCTTGGGGAAGTATCCCTGAGAGGTCTGACTTCCAATTGGCTGTGAGGCACCAAGAGCCAAGGCCACCTTCACCTGGGTTAAAAATTCATGTGGAAAAGACAGTTATCTGAGATGAGCGTAAGGCTGGGAGGATGGAGGGCATCCAGAAAGTGTCCCTAAGGAAGCTGGACCAAAAGCTGGGCACAGGTATAGGCAGAGCTAGGGTGCAGGTATTGGTACCAGCATTGTTACTTTGTACCACATTCCCTTCCCATCTCTGTTCCCATGACATACAGTCATGGCTCCCCCAGCTCCAAAAGGTACAGTACTGGCCGGTTACATGGCAAGTCACTCAGCTGAACCTTTATGTCTGATGTGTGACGAGAGATTGATGTTTAAAGGTTACAAACATGAGACCCAAAGTCATGTCCAATACATGTTCCTTGGGTGAGTGGATGTATGTATGAATAGATAGAAAGGATGTATACATAGACAGATAGGTAGATGAATGGATAAACAGATGGATGAATGGAGAGATGGAGGGGTGGAGAGAGGAGTGGATAGATATGTGGTGCAGGAATAGATTGGTGGTTAGAGTGGTGGATAGGTGTATAAATGGGGGGAATAGGTGAACAGATGATTGGATAGGTCAGTAGCCAGACAGACAGATAGGTGTACTGATGCATACAGGGATGCATGGGTGGTGTTGTGAACATTTCTTCCCTAGGGAGATGTAAACAATGTCTACCCCCTCCTCATACGCTCCCAAGAACAACCAAAGTATGATTCTACCAAAGTTCACTCTGGGGAACCAGTGAGTTTATGGAGTTTGCTGATGGCGTGGAAGAGGAATGTCTGGAAGAAGTGTGGGGGGCCTTAAAACAGCCACACTAGAGACTTCCTCAGCCAGCATGGATGAGGGCTTCCCCCACAGGAGTGTAGTAGGAGCCCCTCGTTAATTAGCCTCCCCTAGCCTATATACTCTAGTACTTCCTGAGACCCCAAGGATACATGCAATTATGGAATAATTAGGATGTAAATGGCTGTGGGGGGCAGCTGGAGTCTGAGGTCAGGGCTAGTGACACTTTCTACCACCTCCCGCTTTGAGGGAATGTCAGCCATCAGCAGACCCAGTCATAATGGACTCTTGCAAGCAGACACAGCAGATCTGACGAACATGGAGGCTGTTTTTCTTGAAGAGACTATATTCCACAACAGATGGGTAGATAGATGGGAGGATGGGATGGATAGATTGAGGGAGGGAGAGGTGAGTGAAAGTAGGTGGGTGATTAGATGGATGCGTGGACCTGTCAAAGGCTGTCTTAAATACTGAGAGAGAAGTGCATCCTTAAACTACGCCTGTGGCAAACAGGAGGTGGATACAGTATCAGCCATTGTTAGGATATATGCCCACTTAGGAGGGCTACGACACCAGGCACGCCACCCCCGAAACTATGCCACCTCCCAAGTCACTAGCCAGTTGTGGTCCTGGTGGACTGTCTCCATGGCAACCCAGGAATGTGAGGCTTCTGCTGTCCTCTGAGGGTGAGACTTTGCTGGTGGGTGGGGGAAGATGGTGGTGGTTAAGTTTTCTTATGTTTTCATTTCTCTGACAGAGGGAGGCAGAACTCCCAACTTCAGATCAGGTGGTCTTACGTAATGTAACGAATGCACACTGAACTCACGCAGCAAAGCTGGTGGCTCTGTTCTGAAGACCCGTGATGGGTAGATAGGTGATGGGTGGATAAGTAAATGGTAGTCGCATGGATGTGTGGGTGGTGGGTAGATGCATGAATATATGGATAGATGGATGTCCCGATGGGTAAACTGATAGGTAGGTGCCATATATGGGCGCATATACGGATAGTTGGTAGAGGAATGGGTGGGTGGTGGGTAGACAGGTGTATATACGGATGGTAGGTAGATACACAGATATGTGGGTGATAGGTAGATGAATAAATGCATGCTTGGATGGATAAATAATGCATAGATAGGTGAAGAGTAGATGGGTGACTACATTGATGGGTGGTAGAAGATTAGAGGCACCGGTAGCAGCCAAGGTACCAACATTCCCAAACGCCCCATTGCTTCAAACGCACAGAGCAACTGCAGACACCCATGGCTAACAAGCCCTGCTCAGACATCCAGGAAGTTCCCTATTTCCCCTACACTCTGTTTTGGCTTTAGACAATGAGATGCATGTGTGGGGACCTGGGAGAACAGCTGATCCAAATCTACTCTGAAGACTTGTGATTTCAGTGGAAATAATGAGTGGGGATGAATAATGAAGACGTTGCCCTTCCCACGAGGCTGATGGAGCTCAGGCTGAGGGTTTCTCTGGTCCTGGGAAGCCAGGGGATTCCTACTCCATAGTCCCTGGGTGTCCAAAGAGTCAGGATCTATCCAGCGCTGCCTCAGTGAGAACTCAAAGGTTGTTCCCAAAAGGTGATCCGGAATTCAAGAGATGGCTTGGGGATGAGTGGATACAGCAAGAGGGATTATTCTGATGAAAGATTCAGTTACATCTGGTTTGTTCCCATCAGTTCTATTTCATATAGTTTTCCCGGCACCTCACCAGGAGAATACTAAATAGGGGGTTTGGACATGCAGCTTTAATAAGGCCAACAAAGGAAGAGGAAGGCATTTGAGGATCCATGAGACTGTAAGCATGAACTCCACAGACTGTCTGGCAGTTTCTTCATTTAGCAGTGTAATTAATCTCCTGCTGTCGACTCAACATTATGCTAATGACTGAGGGGGCTATAATGGTTTGGGTGTGTCTCCCAAAAAGCATATGTTAGGAGCTTGTTTGTGTGTGTATGTGAACACATTTGTGTGCATGTATATGCTGGAAACTTGATCAGCGCATCTATGTTGTGGTGTCTAACAGGAAGTGTTAGGTCACTTGAATGGGTTAATACAAAGGGTTTAAGGCTGTGAGTTCGATCTTTTGCCTTCTTTTTCACCCTATTTTCGTCCAGCTGTTATGAGATGGCATAACAAGAAGGTCCTTGCTAGGTGCTGGCACTTCTATCTTGGGATTCCCGGTCCCTAGAACTATGACTCAGTTAATTTCTGTTCATTATAAAGTACACAGTCTCGGGGCTGGAGAGATGGCTCGGTGGTTAAGAGCACTGACTGCTCTTCCAGAGGACCTGGGTTCAATTCCCAGCACCCACATGGCAGCTCACAACTGTCTTAAGATCCAGTTGTAGGGGATCTGACACCTTCACACCAATGCACATAAAATAAAGTTAAAAATTAAAAAATTTTAAAAAATGAAATAAAGTACACAGTCTCATGCATTCTGTGGTAGCAGAGGAATGTTAAAAGAGGATCAGAACATGACAGGTGCCAATAATTTTTCCTTGGATGGGAAGATGGATGTGTGAATTGATGAATAAATGAATGCATTGATGGATGGATAGATGAGTGAATAGATAAAATGTATCTATTTTATATGTAGATTGCATGTAGAAAGATGGATATGTTTAGCGTGGCTGAATATGTTTATGGGGGTAGGTAGATGAGTGTACATTTGCGTGCATGAAACCACAGGTGGTGGATGAATGGGTGGATGGGTCGATGAATGAATGGCTCGATGGGAAGGTAGGTGGATAGGAAAATGAGTAGATTGTGTGTATGTTGGTGGTGAGCAGATAAATGAATACATGGGCGGAATGACGCATATATGAGTGGTGTCTAGATAGATGTCTATCTGTTCACTCATCTGTCCAGCAAGCCATGCATCCATTCACCAATTCCCACACCCATCCTCCCATCCAAGGAACAACTACTGGGCACTTGTCATGCTCGGAACCTCTTTTAACATACTTCTGCTACCATCGAATACAGAATACATGGATAGAAGGGTGGATTATGGGTAGATGGATGAATGAATGGATGCATAAGTGGGTAGATGGATGAGTGGATATATGCATGCACATGTTAATATATGGATAGATGAATGAATAGGGGGATGGATGTGTATGTAGATGGTGGATAAATGGATAGATTAATACACAAGTGAGTGGTTGAATAGGTGAATTTATGGTTTGTGAATATATATGTATATGAATGTATGGCTATAAATGTAGGAGGGAAAATAGATGGATATGTAGATGATAGGCGGATGGATAGAGGTAGATGGTGTGTAGATGGTGGATGAAGCGACTTGGGGAAACCTCCACCCCACATAGACTTCCTGGCTCTGGTAATAGCAAAAACTTCATAACTGGATTTATCCTATTGCACTTTATGTGAAGAGTGGGCCTCTCCAGCCCGGGACCATCGACACCACACTGGAGAAAACCCTGGTGATAAGTAGGAGAAGCTCCCAGCAGTGTGGCACAAATCTTGGGAATTTTTCTTTTGCTGTAATCAGGTATCTAGGGACAATTGTTCCAAAGGTCCCTGCTGAGATGTGTTGCTAAGGGTTGAAATCCAGGATGACTAATTAACCTTAGTTCCTATGACAACCCAGGGGAATGCCGGCTGCCTCCAGGTGAACTTGGGAGAGAAGAGGGAAGGCGGTGGATAGGAAAAGTCAAGAGCTGTGGTTCCCACTGGGATGGCAGAGGTACTCTAAGATGGTGGAGTCTAACCTGTGCTCCTCTTATCAATATCCTAAATGCTGGGATTAATGTTTCAGCTGAAACGTTAATGGAGGAATCCACCAGGGCATGCCTGCACACCCATGATCTCTGAACACATTAGATGGTTCACAGCAGGGACACGGGAACTTGGAAGCAGCAACTGCAGCTGTGGTCAGTGCTCTCGGAATACCGGTGACCAACTCTGTGCTGACTTGAAGAATGCCACAGCTTTTGGGTCCTGTGTCCCAGATGAACCACTAATTAATATGGGACAGGTGTCTTAGATTCGTATGTGTGTATATATACACACATATATATATATACATGTGAGTTTACATATATGAATATTACATACTTCATATATATATATGAATCTGTACGCACACATGGCATATATGTATCTGCATGTAGTTGTGAGCTCATGCATGTGGAGGTCAGAGGTCAAAGTGGTTGTAGCCTTTGATTGTTCTCTACTTTATTTGTGTGCAGGGGCATGTGTGTGCCACAGGGCATGTGTGGAGGTCACAGGACGACTTTTTGGAAGTTGGTTCTTTCCTTCTACCTTATTTGAGGCAGGGTCTTTCTTGTTTCTGCTGCTGCACTGTGTACTCCAGGGGATTCACTCATCTCTGTCTCCTGTCTCACTGAAGAGTGCCGGGATTCAGATCCACTACTACATCCATTTTTTTTTTTCCAGTTTGAGCTTCAGGAATCCAAACTTGGAAGGTCGAGCTTGTGGCAAGTACTTTTATCCTGAGTCATCCCCTTGGGCCTCATCCTGTCTTTGAGGATGTCTCACTGAGTCTGGAGTGCTCTCATTCAGCTAGACTGGCTGGCTAGTTGAGCCCAGGGATCCTTCCATCTCTCCCTCTCAGTTACTGGGACTATGGGTGTATACTGCGACATCTGGCTTGGCATGTCATGGACTGTGCTGGGGTTCACACTTGCACAGCAAGGGCTTTGCTGGCAGAGCCACTTCCCCAGCCCCCTAAATTCATATATATTTTTAGATTAGTTAATTTGGGAGATGGCAAAAAAAAAGAAAGAGAAAGAAAGAAAAGAAAAATATGCGCAGCAACTAGCCTTTGCTTGGAGACATTTCAGAATCTGATGCTAATTGACATTTGTCCTTTTCTCTGAGAAGGCCACCGTCCTTGTGTCATTAGGGCAGTGGGTGCTGAGCTGTAGTCTCTATCTAGCCAGACACTGCAGAAATTATCATAACAACCATCACATCAGGAACTTTCTTTTGTAGATGTTGCTAGATGGGCATACACGTCTGTTTATTGGCACAGAAACCTTCTAGGCACCCTCTGCAAGGAACAGAAGGGTCTAGATGTATTCACTTCTTGCTAACTTTGTCCCCAACCCTCAAATACTGGCTGGGTGTTGGGGTCACCCCACTTTCCACAGAAACAAACCACCCCTCCAAAGAAAGGACCTGAGAGGTTGGAAGATGTGTGTGAAAATTCGTTTATCTGATTCCACTTTTGTGGGGAAGAAACCATTCTTATGCAAGTTCTGTATTCAGAAGGGGAAGGTTTTGACATGCTTGCCCCTAATTAGTGGATAGCTTGTGAATTAATTTTGAAATAAGGCAAAGCTCCAAGCGAGGTGGAGGGACGGTCCCTGGCAGGAAGGTGGGTGCACGTTGTGCTCAGGGGGGGAAGTCGGTGTGGTTCTCTCAGCTGTCAGCGTCTTGTGACCACCTATGTTCCCGACCACACCTTTGATGAGCAACTAGATGTGGATTCCACAGGGGCTCAGGGGTCCCTTCATGCCATAAGAAGCTTCCCCTTCTACTCCCCGATGGCCTTGTTCCTTTCAGATGCTGCTGTGTGGACCCTAGTTCACAGCCTCCACCACGTGGCCATAGGTGAGACACAGTGTCGTGGCAACATCATCTCTTCTCACTGAGACCACAGTGGGAACGGTCCTCTTGGTCTTACTGACGAGCACAAAACTGTGTGTCAAGTTCTCAGCTCCTTGGATATCTCATTGTCTTGAAACTCACTAATTGGTGAGATTGGCTGGCTAGTGAGCCCCAGGGATCCCCCTGACTATACCTCTCCATTACTGGACTGTGATCATAACATCTCCGTGCCCCACCCCACTCCCATTCCCCCACTTTTATT
>JAQHUG010000097.1:6707924-6718005 GCA_028555095.1 Dicrostonyx torquatus
CACACACACACATTTAAAGACAGACTCTGGCTGGTTATGAGCTCTCAGTCCTTCTGCTCGACCACCCAGGGACTGAGATTACAGGTGTGCACCACTACGCCAGACCACAACCGCATTTTCTACAACCCTCTTCAAACATCAAAACATTATTGCTGCATCGCGACTCTGAGTGTGTACATGTGCGTTGGTGATGTCATCTTTTTTATCACATACAAATCGCACATACTAATGGGTTTCATTATGACTGTTTTGTGCATATGCACAATGTAGTTGATCGTATTCACCCTCGTCATCCTCTTGTCACCTTCCTCTTCCCAACTAAGTCTTCCTTCTAGTTTTGCAGAGACTGGATCATTCGCAGAATCTGGAACTCATGGATTTGGCTAGGTTGTGGCCGGCAAGCTACAAAATCCACCTGTCTCCATCATACCATCTCCCCCAGCTCGAACCTTACAGGCCTGAACAACCACACCCGGCTTTTTCATTGGTCCTTGGTCCCCAGGTACAGCAGGTGCTTTGCCCACTGAGCCATCGCCCCAGCCTGGTGTTAGCTCTTACACTTCATCTGTTTTATTTTCTCGTTATTTGCACCTCAGTCTCCCTGACTAAACTGGCAGTTCTGGGAGGACAAGGACCCTGACTGATTCATTTCTGTCTCTGAGTTCTGTGCTATGGAGCAGTTAGCAGAAAGACAAGGCAGATATAGAAATCTCTAGAGGTAACTACACTTCCCCAAACGGACCTACTGAGAGAATGGGAAGACTAGTGTCCTGAGGAAATTCCCTCTAGGAGAAGTTTGGGGACATGAATCAAGCACAGAAAAAAGGCGAAGTCTCCAGCAAAGATGGGAGTCTGCACTCACCTTTACAGACATGCTGGGTTTGGCCAAAGAGCCATAAATCCAGAGGGAATCTACAAAAGATCAAGGGAATAAATGGAGGACTGTGATGCCTGTGAATGGAGAGGTTGAGTAAGTGACCACCCTGGCTTTGAAGGTTTGGGATGGAGGATACAGGGTGGAAGTCAAGAGTAAGACTCCAACAGGGAAGGTGTGAAAACCGAGGGAATGGAGTCTGTTGCCAAGATGGCTTGGACTTAAGAGTTCCTCTATACAGCAGGAAACAGGTAGGTGCACTGTCTATGTGAGAATCATCAAAGGGGCTAGGGATATGTCTCAGTGGGTAAAGTAGTTGTCTAGCATGCAGGAATCCCTGGGTTCTGTTCCCAGGACTGCATAAAACAAGGCAAAGTGGTACACACTGCAACCCAACACTTGGGAGGGGAAAGCGGGTAGATCAGGAGTTCAGGGTCATCCTTAGCTAGAGAGTTACTTCAAGGCCAGCCTGAGCTGCATGCGACTTCAAGGGAACAAGAGGAGGCCATGCCGGGGGCCCAGCAGGCTCACCTTTACTTTGTGAAGTTATGGATAGTCAGACTAAAAAGCTAGGGGCTACTAAATGCTACCTGATAAGTTCCAGGCAAGTGAGAGACCCTGCTTCAAAAAGTTGGTGGATAGTGTCTGAAGAATGCCACCAAAGGTTGTCATCTGATCTCCATACACAGGTGTACACACATGCACCCCACAGGCATACATGCCAAAAATACTAGTGATTAGCACATGAGGTCTCCACCCTCGTGAGTGGATTACTACCCTTCTCCAGAGACTTGGTCCAGGTTCTTGAAACTGATGAAGTTTCTTTGGGAGTCATGTCTGGGTTAGTTAGTGACAGAGGAGTTGTTTGGAAGCGAAGTTCCCTGGTGTTTTGGTACTCCACATGCGACTGGCTCACCACGCACTTGTGCTCCTGTGATGTGATGTCATCAGCCATAACTGCTTCATCAAAAACTGAGCATATGCCAGGCTCATGCTCTTGGGAATTGTGAACTCAACAAATCTCATTTCTTTATAAATTGCACGGTCTCTTATGTTTATTATTGCAATACAAGACAGACTACGGTAGACACCTAATGACGGCATCTATTTGAAATCATCTTTCTTTCTTTCTTTCTTTCTTTCTTCTTTCTTTCTTTCTTTTTTTTTTTTTGGCATGGCAGTGTAGTCAAGGACAGGCTCCAGAAGCATGGAGCTATTATGGAATCATCTTTTATGTCCATCTTTTCCTCCTCCCAATGTATAGCGGTGTGGCAGACCAGTCCGGTCTTTGCACTGCAATCTCTAATCTTTTTCTGGATCCCGTGAAGCTTGATGTGAGTGATGGAAAGCAGATAAGAGGAACCTTTCAAACTCTGAAGCTGGGTTTCAGAAATAGTTACACATTGAGGTGTGAGCACCTAGGCTTTCCCTGAGAGAGCTTGAGGAGGATGAAAATCCATTTCAATACAGATGAGAGGGAAAGAAAGAGGGTTTTATTTTAATTTCTCTGTATGGGTGTTTGGGATTGTGGACACAAGTCCAGGACCTTGAAGAATCTGGGAGAGGGCTCTGAACCTCCTGGAGCTGGAGTTACAGACATGAGTTGCCCAACATAGATGCCGGGAACTAAGCTTTTCCTCCAGAAGAACAGAGAGAGATGACTCTGAACCCCCGAGTCATCTCTCCAGTCATTTGTTAATTTACTTTGACAGAGCTTTGATATAATAAAGAGAAAACTGAACTCTGAAAGTATCTGACTGCTTGACATTTATGGGTCATCAAAATTTTCATTCTTGCCTTCACTTTATGAAGATTTATGCTGTGTGACTGTGTGTGTGTGTGTGTGTGTGTGTGTGTGTGTGTGTGTCCATGTGCCTGTATATTCATGGATCCTTTGCAGCTGGAGTTGCAGGCAGTGGTGGGCAGCTCTGTGTTGGTACTGAAAACCCAAGTTTAGGTTCTCCGGGAGAGCAGCAAGTGACCTTAGCTTCAGTCTCCAGCCCCAAGAAAGCAATGGCTGGGAGGCGGCTCTCCAGAGTCCCGTTTCGTCTTTTCTCTTTCTCTGGTCTCTGTTGCATTTCAGCCCCTCCATCTGCTTTCATTGTTCTGAGGTGTTATTGTTCTCATCTCTTTCGAAGTTCTCTTTATGCCTGCAGCTCGTGTCCCTGTTAGTCCCTTTGCTGTTGTTGAATATCCCATAGGAGGGCATTTAATCTGCCAGGATTTTCTGAAATCTCATGATGGAGATTAAGTGAATAAAGAATATTGCAGAACAAAAAAGAGCAGCAAAGCTCTTTCCTGAATATGACAAAAGAAACGGAAAGAAGCAAAATGCGATGTCTGAGCCCAGGTGCTTACACAAGCTTGCTCACATTTGTACATGTCCTTTAACACACGGATTGCACAGATAGACTCTTGACTGTATACACAATTCACCCCAGGTCTCAGAAGAGTGTTGGAATCACGGTGAGGAGCAGAGAGAGCAAGGACTATACCATTTCTTAGCTCTCAATTGTTTGGTTTATTACAAAGAGTTTCTTGTGCAATTTAAAAATATTTCAAATACATGTCCTTTGCACAAAATGACCCTTAAAAATGTGTGTGTGGCGGGGAAGGTTGCACACAAGAGTATGGTTGCCCACAGAGGCCAGAGAAAGTGTCAGATCCCCTTGCAGCTGAGCTATAGGTACATGCGGTGTGAGCCACCTGATATGGGTTCTGTGAGCCAAACTTGGGTCCTCTACAAGAGCAGTAAGTACTTCTAACCACTGAGCAATCTGTCTAGCTCCAAAGTGACATTTTAAAAAATTTACATCTGAATCTGAGTGACCTCTGCAAGCCTTGGCACTTTAGGGAAGAAATGCCACTAACCCCGGATATTGTCTCAGATGTCAGCTGTGCCTATACAAGTCCAGCGAAACCCTAATATTTAAGTCTGAGACCTTTAGGCTTCAGTCTGTTTTAAATCTTTGGATCTAATATGATTGAAGGGTTCTCAGGTCTGGCTTTGTATATGAAGTAATTAGTAACAGCATCAGCAGCGACAGCAGAAGACCCCAATGACCTCAGATTAAATACCCAGGCAAGTCTAATATGGCGGTGGGGGGAACTGATGTTCATTTATGCAGTTGTGACAGTCTTTGGTTTTTGTTTGTTTTGTTTTTTGAAGCAGGGTCTCACTGTGTTATGTAGCCATGGTTGGCCTGCAACACATTATATAGATCAGGCTGGCCTCAAACTAACAGAGATCTGCCTGTTTCTGCCTCCAGAGTGGCGGGGCTAAAGGTGTGCACCATCACACTCAGCAAGAATTTATTTATATGTATATGTGCACCTGTGTTAATGTATGTGTGCATGTGTATACGTGGGTACCTAAGTGGGGACAGGAGAGAGTAGATCCCGGGAGCTGGTGTTACAGGTGGTGGTGAGCCACCTCACATGGGTGCTGGAACGTGGATTCGGAACCTTTGGAAGAACAGTTTCAGTTTTTCAAGTCAGGGTTTCTCTGTGTAGTCCTGGCTGTTCGGGAACTCACTCTGTAGACCAGGCTGGCCTTGAGCTCAGAGATCCTCCTGCCTCTGCCTCCCAAGTCCTGAGATTAAAGGCGTGAGCCACAACCACCTGGCAGTTCTTAAACCTCTGAGCCACTTCTCCAGTCCTGCACCTTCTCTCTCAAAAATATTTTTATTTTTTATTGTTTTAGTTTTTGAGACAAGATCTGGTCTCAAAACTTATGAACCTCCTGCCTCAATCTCCTGAGTGTGATCCCAGGGCTATGCATCATCCATGCCTGCCTGTGTGTGTGTGTGTGTGTGTGTGTGTGTGTGTGTGTATACACTCACACATCTGTGTGTTCCTTGGTGTTTGTGTGTGTGTGTTCATGTGGGTATAGGCCAGTGGTCAACCTTGAATGTCATTTCTCAGGTGACATCCACCTTGAATTTTGAGACAGTCTCTCACAGTTTTGAAGTTCTCCAAGTAGGTTTGTCTGGGTGGCCAGGGAGCCTTAGGAATTCCTCCCCACCTCTCCAGCACTGGGGTTACAAACACAAGCACCATGCCCAGCCTCTTTGACATGGATTTTGAGGATCAAATGCAGGTCCTCAGGCTTGCAAGGCAAGCACTCTACCAGCACAGCCATCTCCCCAGTCCCTGTGCCTGGCTTTTAATCAAGGTTTACAAATCCGTTAAACTATCTGTGCGGTAGCACTGAGATCTTATAAACAGGTCGCTTTACTGGGCTTTAAAAAATCCCTCAACTTTCTGACATCAAACAGCACAATAACTGGGAAGATTTCCGTCTGAGTCTGGAAACAGAGCCAGCCTTGGCCTGCACCCGCCAGAGTCAGTGATCAGCCGAGCAGTATATCTCCCAGCATTTCTGAGCTGGATGGTCCCCCGTGGGCCTTAGCAATCATGCCAGTTTTCATTTTACAGAGAAGGAAATGTCACCCACAGGAATTTGTTCCCAGATTTACTGTGTTGGGGAGGGGGAGGGAAGAGAGAGACAGGATATATATTTGTCTGTATGTGTATATGAGCAGGGGAAGGGAAGGGGAAAAGGGAAGAAGGAAGAAAGGAGGGAGGCAGGGAAAGGAAGAGGGAGGAAAAAAGAAAGGAAAGAGAAGGGAGGGGATGGAAGAAGAGAAAGTATTGTAAAAGACCTTTGTGTGTATGTGTGTGTGTGTGTGTGTGCGCGTGTGTGTGTGTGCATGCATGTGCGCGTGCACATGCGCGCACACACACATGCCTACACAGGGAGATCAGGGAACAACCTTGGGTGTTTTTGAGACAGGGTCGGTCTCTCATAGGCCTACAGTAGACTAGCTGGTTGGCCAGTGAACCCCAGAAGTCTGCCTGCCTCCACCCCCTAGTTCTGGGATTAGGAGAACACCCCTCCGGTTCAGGTGATTGACACGGATGTTGGGGATAGACTCAGGTCCTCACGCTTATGCAGCAAGCGCTTTACCAGAACACCATCTCTCCAACCCCATCTGCATTATTTTATACATTTGAGAAACTGATTTATTTAGTTATATCAGAAAGGGTTTTCTTAGGATCATTTTTGTTTTTGTTTAACTTTGGGATTAAAAAAAAAAGTAGTCAAGGTCCAAATGGATTGTTGAGAAGTGCTCATTTGCTCTTGCTTTTGAATCTTGTACCAACTCAGCTCAAGACCCGGCCTTGGCCTCTTGCAAAGAAGCAAAGAATATTCTTTTAAAGTCTGTATTGTCACTCAGTGTGCTTCTCAAAGAAGCGCTGTTTTCATCTTTGCAGATTTAGTGCAAGCATTTTGTTTCAGAAAGAAATCCTCTAGGATTAACCTGAGCTGTCCCGGAACAAATGGTGTGCTGGGCAGAGGAGACCTTGACCGAACAGCATCCAAGATGCAGAGGTAGAAGGCTCGGCTATTGTGCTTTCCTTATTGATTCGGAAGTGGGAAATAAGACCTGGTAGTTCAGAGCCGACTGCAAGGTACTTGTCAATGGCTGGGATTGCATGCTCCGGAAGAATGAAGTCAGCGCTGAGGGGGGGAAGAGTTCTCACTGGGCCTTTCGGTATTCGAATCCCACTGTAGGGCTGGGGAGATGACTCAGTCAGTAAAGTGCTTGCTGTCCAAGCCTTAAGACTTGAGTTCAAGTTCCCAGAACCTAGGCAAAATGTCATGTGGGGTGTCACATGATTGCAATCCAGCTCTAGGGGGATGGAGACAGGTGGGTCCTAGAGCTCACTGGCCGCCCATTTGGCCTAATTGGTGAGCCCCAGCGCAACGAGACACCCTGTCAAAAGAACAAGGTGGGTGGTTGGCCCCGTTTGATTTCAAAGTCTGTCATTTAGGGGCTGGGGAGATGGTTCAGTTAGCAAATCAGTTGTGAGTGTGACTTCCCAGAACCCACGTAGAGCCATCCACGGGTGCCCTTGTCTGTAACTCCAGCTCTCCTGGCAGAATGGTGGGGACAAGAGATCTTGGTGCACACAGAGGCAAACAATAAGAGTAACTGTCTCAAGCAAGGTGGAGTTCAAGGACCAACACCCAAGGGTGTCCTTGGGCCTCTGCATGAATGCTATGCCTACAGTCATACACACAAACACACATATGCACATATACACTATACATACAAGCCCCTGAAATGTACTTAGCATACATTTCACCTAATTTAAGCACATTATTTTAGTTATGCAGTAAATTTACAGAATGGCATAACCATATTCACAATCCAGTTTTGTTTTGATTTTAAAATCAGGACTCAAACCTAGGCAAAATATTGTGGGATATGTGTACACTGTGAAGAGGTATGGCTGTGACCGGTGTATTAAAAAGCTGAATGGCAGATGGCTAGGCAGGAAAGAGAGACGGGACTTCTGAGCACAGAGAGGAAGAGGATAACTGGGATGCACAAGAGAGATGCAGAGAGACATGGAGGAGTTGGGCATGCAGAATGAAAGAAAGGTCAAAAGCCAAGTGGTGGAACATAGATTAGTAAAAGTATGGGTTAATTTAATTTATAAGAGCTAGTGGGACAAGCCTAAGCTAAGGCCGGGCTTTCATAGCTAATATTAAGTCTCCATGTTGTTATTTGGGAGCTGATTACAGTAAAAGCTTACCATGGGCTTGAATCCATAGGCCTTTTTATGGTTCATATCTTGAGCCAGGGTCTCACTAAGCTGTTCAGGCAGCCCTTTATAGCTCAGGAAGGTCTTGAACTTGTGATCCTCCTGCCTCAGCTTTCTAAGTGTCAGGGATGACAGGCTTTCATAAGTTTAGGAAGATCCTCTTGCATATTTATATTCAACTCCTATGCTCATTCCCAACCTACACATCTCCTTTCTGTTCCTAAAACCCTCCTTTTGCTGAGTCTTTCATGTAAATGTAAGTATCACATAGTCTTCCTTCACTTACCGTTGCTCGGTCCATCTACTTTGTATTCACTGCTGCGTAGAATGCTGTTGTATGGCTTACCGCATCAGCTGGCAGACAGCGTGCTTGTTTTCACTTTCTGGCCACTACACACAAAGCGGTAATAAACACACACACATGAGTCTATATAAAACAGTTTTCAACCCTCTTTAAACAATGCCATGGTGTGGAATGGCTACATTGTGTGCTAGTGGATGTTTAATGCCTTCACAACTGGCCGCAGTGGCTGAACCATTTCCCATGTTTGCAGCAGTCTCTGTGAGTTCCGGTTGCTCCAGACTCGTGAGAACATTTGGTGTCAGTCATTCTTAATTTTAGACAGTCCGGTGGGTGTGTGGTGATAACGCCTTGCTTAAATTTGCGTTTCCTCAATGACTAATGATGTTGAATGTCTTTTCGAGTGTTTATTAGCCATCTGTCCATTCTTGTTTGCAAAGCAGCTGTTCCAATATCCTGTCGTTTATTAACTGAGTTGTTGATTATTTATTCTTTAAATTAACTTGTTTATTTATTTATCTATTTATTTTTGTGTGCGTGTGCCCATGCATACATGTGTAGAGGTCAGAGGGCAGCTTGCTGTAGTCCATTCTCTCCTTCTCCCATGTGGGACCCATAGATCAAACTCACGAGTGCCTTTACCCACTGAGCCATCTAGCTAACCCTAGTGTCGTTTATTTCTTATAATTGAGTTTTGGTAATTATTGATATATTTTGGATGTACACACTTGGTCAGATTTGTAATTTGAATACATTTTCTCCAAGACTGTGGCAGAATTCCTTCATAGTGTCTTTCATATAGAAATAATTCCTAATTTTTATTGAATCTTATATATCACTCTTTAAAAATTGTGTTTTAACATTGTATCAAAAAACCTGTGTGAAGTCATAAGATATTCTTCCAAGCTTTTTCTAGATGTTTTATGGTCTTATATTTATATCTGCAATGCATTTTGATTACTTATCTTATTAGTTATTTATTTTGTTGATATAACAAAATGCTTGACAAAAACAGGGGCTGGAAAGACATCTGAGCAGATAAGGACACTTATTGCTCTACCAGAGGACCCAAGTTCAGTTCCCAGCACCTATATGGGGTACCTCACAATGCCTAGAACTCCACCTCCAGGGTACACGATGTGTCTGGTCTCCATTGGCACCTGCACTTACACTGGCATACACACATCCAGGCTCATGTATGTGTACACACAAATTGAAAATATTGAAAGTAAATTATTTTAAAAATTATTTGACAAAAACAATTTAATGGAGGAAGGGCTTCTTTTGGCTGTTGGTAGGAGGGGATGCAGACCATCATGGTGGGTCGGTGTGGCAGCAGATGCGAGAGGCAGCTGGTCACACTGGGTCCACAGTCAGGAAGCAGAGAGAGCCGAGTGTTGCTACTCAGCTTGCCTTCTCCTTCTTATTCATTCAGGGTCCCAGGAGAGATGTCCAGAGGTTTGTCACCTGGGTAATTCTAGGTCCTGTTAGGTGACAATCAATGTTGACCATTAAACTTATTAATGTGATGTGAGGAATAATCAAGTTCATTTTTAAATTTTGTTTATTTTAGTGTTTGTGTGTGGTTGTGTGCTTTTGCATGTAATGCCTGAAGAGACCAGAAGAGAGCATTGGATCCCTGCAGCTAGAGTTATAGGCCGTTGTGAACCGCCTAACAAGGTGCTGGGAACTAAATCCCAGTAACAAATGCTTGGAACTGCCAAGTCATGTCTCTCGGGCCTCTTTATGATCTTTTAAAGACTCCTTTTCTTCTCCAAACTTTGTGAATTTGTCAACAACCAATCGCTTATGCTTATGCATATGGTTTCTATAACTGGATGCACTATTCTATTTGATTGATCTGTTTGTCCTGTCATTTCTCCACTTCAACATCTTGATTTCTGTGTCTTTAATGACAGGGCTGAAGTCAAATGGTATAACTAACCCCTCCAACTTGGTCCTTCCTTGCCAAGAGGTGCTCTCTTCCCGACCTTTGAATTTCTGTATGAATGTTAGGAGTAGCTAGCCTGGCTTGGTGGGGCAAGCCTATAGTCTCAGTATGTGGGAAGCAGAGGCAAGAGGATCATTGTGAGCTGGAGGCTAGCTTGTCTTACACAGTGTGAGTTCCAGGCCAGGCAGGGCTACATAGCAAGACTTCATTTCAAAACACCAAAAAAACAGGGGCTAAGGTAAGTAAAGGGCTTACCTGACAAACAGGAAGACCCGGGTTCTATCAGAATCAGTGCTTTAAAAAATCCAGGTATGGTCATGTGTGTTTGTAATCCCAGTCT
>JAQHUG010000097.1:6737405-6750116 GCA_028555095.1 Dicrostonyx torquatus
GTGCCAGGCAGCATGCTGAGCATCATACCCATTTCACAGATGAGGAAATGCTCACTTCCCAGGCAGACACTGTCACAGTGACGTAAACCTGAGCCCCTCCATTCTCTGTTGCTGGACTCCAGGCCAGTGGAATAGTTACTTGGGAGCTTTTCCACATGTTCTCAGCCAGAAGGGAACAGTCAGGGCTCAGGCCCAGCCATGCTGGTTCTGGCAGTGACATTAGTGCCCCTTTGTTCACAGCTGAATGGATCATAGGATGCTGGGTTCCACAAGAGCCAAGCAGTGGTTCAGAGGAGTCACTAAGCTACTTCACACTGGATATATATTTATTTATATATGTATATATATATACACACATATATAAAATGTGTGTACATATGTGTGTATGTATGTATATGTACATATTATTACTTATATGTATATAATTTATACCTTTCTTGCCTGACAAGAAGGAGGGCAGTGTGTGGTGTTTTGCCGGCATGCATATGTATGCCACATTTATACCCGGTGCCCATAGAGCCTAGAAAAGGGTGTTGAATCTGCTGGAACTGGAGTTACAGATGATTGTGAACCACCCTGTGGGTGCTGAGAGATGAGCCTGGGTCCTCTACAAGATCAATAATTGTTCTTTTTATTTATTTACTTATTTATTTTTAATTTATTAGATTTTTAAAAAATACCAATCCAAGTTCCCACTCCCTCCCCTCCTCCCACCCCACCCCCATCCAATCCTCAGAGAGGGTAAGGCACATTGCTTTGTGGAAGGTCCTCCCTACTATATCTAGACTGAGCAAGATATCCATCCAAAGAGAATGGATCCCAAAAAGCCAGTACATGCAGTAGGGATAAATCCTGGTGCCACTGCCAATGGCTCCTCAGTCTGCCCCAGGAATTCAACTGTCAACCACATTCAAAGGGATTAGTTTGGTCCTATGCTTGTCCCTTCTCAGTCTGGCTGGAGTTGGTGAGCTCCCATTAGCTCAGGTAAACTGTTTCAGTGGGTGAACCCATCATGGTCTTGACCTCTTTGCTCATATTCTCATTCCTCCCACTCTTCAATTTCAACAAGTGTTCTTAATTGCTAAGTCATCTCCAGTCCCAGCTTTCCTTTGACTCCCCCACCAAAGGAATGCTAGACTTTTTCCTTGTGTTCCACCTACTCAGTTCTGGAATGAGTCTTAAAGGAAAATGACCATCTGGTAAGCCATTTTTTTCTGGGCACTTCTGAACGTATGCTCATTCTGCTTTGTGTCCACTGTACAGGGGTGTGTAAATGCTCAGCCCCCAAGGTTCACTATCAGTGGAAACTTCACCAGGTTCCTTAGGCACACCCAGCCGAGCCCAATAGAGGTAGGCCTCAACCACATGGCCAGTTAGGAAGGCTTTGGAGAATCTCTGTCCTGTGGTCCTTCATTCTGCATCAATTATAAACCAGTGCCTGCCTGTGGGTTCTGTGTCTTCCATTAGCCCTGCAACAGGTATCCATGGCAGGAACAAATGAGGCGATGATGGTGCTTTCTACCTCCGCAAAGCTGAGAGGATTGGTGGTGATCCTAGAGAAGAAATGGGCTTTATCCCTGCTGGGCACGGAACTCTCTAGAGCCCAGCAGGTAGCCGCTGACTTTGCACAGCACCTGTGTTCCCAGGGTGCCCATTTCGCTTGGTTACAAGACCTGTTCATTTGCAAAGGCTCCAGAGTTCAGGCCAGCTGGCCAGGTGCAGCTGGCTGGGTGTTGAAGTCAACATTGGCACTGAGAATACCAGAGTCTCCTCCCCTTGAGCCCCAGGCTGCCTGCCCCCCGCTTCGGCTTGCCCACCACCTGTAGTTTCTGATTTATTGGTCAAGCCTTTTAATTCCTTAATTGGTTCTAACTAAGTTTCCTCTGAACCTCCAAGCTGTTTTTATTCAAATAAAGGGTACCAGTTTTCAGGCTAGAGCCCCCTTCTCTGCCTCTCAGCTCTCCTAGCTCTAATTAAACCTATCCGTTGTCACCGACCTAATGATATTACAGACCCTGAGTCTTATTAAATTGGCAAGCCTGCCCACCTGCAAGCATAGAAGCCATTTCTCCTTATTAGATAATGATGCCTTCATTAAGAACACGGCCATTTGCTGCTTGAAGACTAAGCGCTGGTGGCTGTTTGTAGTGGAAAGAGGGAGGGACTTCTGGTCCTGTTGGTTCAGTAGCAGTGTGACCTTGGACAAGTCATTTCTCTGAGCCTCAGGGCAATCCTCCAGCCTGAAAAATTGGAAAGGGTGTCATCTGATTCTCTCTCTCCTTTTCTTCAGCATAACTGGGGACAAGTCTTTGCTTTTACTATGGGTTGCTTTCTCAGGTGCTTGAGAGGGCCTGGTCTTTCCAGCTCTGGACAGGGGCTCAGCAGGTCTGCAGCCTGTTCTGAGGGATCTCTTTCATGGAAGGTCAGGATGAATCAAGGAGACTGCACAGCAGCCGAGGCATGAACAAATACTAGCCGGAAAACCCGGACACCAGAAAGGTGACCCTGGACTGTGCTATTGGGTTGTGCAGGAGATCCTGGTGGTGTAAGGTTGTCTGGTTGTCTGGCCCTTTAGGGGCGTTTAATATGTAGTTGTTGGTGAGTGAGGAATAGTGAGTTCCCTTCGCTGCTGGCGGGACTGATCTTGGGTACATGGAAAGCTGTCACTGCAGCCACTCACAGAGTCAATTAGTTCCCTGCAAACTTTGGGTAAGGCAGCCGTTACATCAGTGTGAGCTTAAGTCAGGACTGTGCTGAAAGTCACATACCATGTAAGAATTTGTTTGCAAAGACGTTGGAAGTGCCGTGTACATGAGGACAGTCTGAGGTGGGAGGGAGGGCGATCTCACCAATGACCAGGGACTCGCCTGAGGGTGGGGGTACCTTTGCAGGTATCTCTCTGGCCCTGGTTCCATATTACAGAAAGCAGTTGAGCAGCGCAGTCCTGTCTAGAGAAGAAAAGGTCATGTTGGGGGCAAAGCGTTTACCAGCAGGGCCGGAGACAAACCGCCACTTCTGAGCAAAGCTGCCATTGAGACCTCAAGCCTGCTGCCTTCACCTGAGCAGAGCTAATCGTTTGCTGTGACAAGTGACCAGGCGGACTTGCTCACAAGTGTTTATCAAGGGACATTTCCTCCTCCAAGCCCTGGTCCCACCGGTTTCAAAGCCTGCCCTTATGGAAGAAGCCAGAGGGACTGAGAGCTCCGGGAAAAATGGGAGGAAACAGGACTCCCGAGGACTCCCTGGGAACAAGAACATTTAATCCAGTTTCTCTGTAGACCCTTCCTCCAGTTTCTAGTCATCGAGACTGTGAGACTAGAAAATGGCAGTCAGAGAGGATCAGAGTCAGGTGCTTTGTGAATGTGTCCTTTACTTGTGGACTTAAAGAAACTTCTTGCAGGCTGTGTGGTACACATCTGTAAACCCATTACTTGCTAGGCTGAGGCAGGGACATTGTGAGTTCAAAGCCAGCCTGGGCAACAGTCTGCGCAGTCAGGCCTTTACAGAAAGATAGATGGAAATGAAGAGGCCTCTTTAAAAGAAACTTTCTTGTTGTTATGTGTATGTGCCTGGATATGTGTACGTATGCCATGTGTGTACAATGCCTGTGGGGGTCAGAAGAGAGGGTTACAGCCTGAAACTGGAGCTACAGATGCTTGTGAGCTGCCCTGTGATGACTGGAGTTGACCCTGTGCCCTCTGGAAGAGCAGCCAGTGCGCTTAGCAGCTGGGCTACCTCCTCTCTAGTCCGCGGTCTCTTCTCCTCTCCTAACAGACTGGGTGTGCGGCCACAGACACACAGGCTTTCTCATGTCATAGGCTTTTCATGGTTCCTTATCCCACCCTTGAGTCTTCCTCTAATCCCTGCCTCCCTGTCCTTTCCCCTGCCTCTGGCTTTGGTCTGTCTTCCCCACCGGAATGTAATCTTCCAGGAGACAAAGGGCTGTCTCTAGGACTTCTGGGTTTGGGTGCTGATGAGGCGCACTGGGCCAGGCCGGCCAACTATAGTCTCTTTTCCTTCTATCCAGGCAACAGCGCATTCAAGTCACCAGATGCGTTCAAAGTGTCCCTTCCTCTCCGCACAAACTACCTGTACGGCAAGATCAAGAAGACACTGCCCGAGCTGTATGCCTTCACCATCTGCCTGTGGCTGCGCTCCAGCGCCTCGCCAGGCATCGGCACGCCGTTCTCCTACGCTGTGCCTGGGCAAGCCAATGAGATTGTGCTGATAGAGTGGGGTAACAACCCCATCGAGCTGCTCATCAACGACAAGGTGACACTTGAACTTGACCCTGGCGTCCAAGGGCTCAGACCCTGCAGGAAGTCAGCCCTTTGCTGACCTACGGTAGCACACAGAGCTGAATCTGGCCAGCCATAGTCTAGGGGTGTGGTGTTGTCCTCCTCAGCGTGGCGGAGGTGCTCACCCGCCAGAGGGCCGACAGTGGTTGGGGGGTGGCATAGCGTATCTGCAGCCCATGGAGACCTGAGTTCTGAGTCCAGCCAAGGGGCAGTAGAGGATCCAGGTGTTGAAGGAATGTTGAAGGGCAGGGAAGAAGGACTCCACCTGCAGGGGCAGCAGTGTGGTCCCTCCCTAGTTGAGGGTACCCATGAGGTTAAGGATACCCAGGTGACAGTGTAGGCACACACTTTAAAGGGCCCATATTTATCGAGATAAATTTAAAGCATGGCAAAAGTGACCTTTTAAATGTACGTTTCCGTTTTAGCTGGCCTTGACAAGTGCATACAGTTGCGTCATCAAACCACAAGAATAACAAGGGACATTCCACAGCCACACTCCCTCTCACCATTCAAGTCTACTCCTGCCCAGCCCTCTTCCGCCTGGCAACCGCTCTTCTCTTCTGCTCTGCGGCCTTGCCTTTCCCAGCACAGACGCCCCATTTCCATTAGAGCCTCTGGTCACTCAACCACCTAGTGGGGCTCGGGGGCACACTATTTCCGTACTTGGGGAAATAATGCAGAATGACTGAATTTAAAGCCAGCTTGTGGCTCACAGCGAACCTCTGTCTCCAACCAAAACAAACGAATCAAACTTTTCTCCTACAGTCAGATTCAACACCATAAAAGAGTGTCCTTAGTCCTGTATTTGAACGGCTGCCACTGCTGTGGACGCCCTGAGCCCAGCCTCCATTTGGGGTGGGCATAGAAGAGACACTGCACCCCTCTCCACCCCCTCCCCTGCCTGCCTGTGATCTTTATCAAACTGTGGTATTTGTTTACGTAGGGAGACTGTCTAGAAGTTGAAAGTTTTGTGGAGTGGAGTGATCCTGTGTGGCTTCTAGCAGAGACAGCTTTCCTGAGCTATGGATTTATTGTTCTAAATAACACCGTAGTGCCTGAGAGCCTTGTTTTCCTCTCCCTTTAGACCTCCTGTAAACATTCAATTCCTGGGAGGAAGACTTCAGGTTGCTAGGAGACCAACAGTAACAACAGGGCTCTGGCAGCCTTGTGCTCACAGGCTGCTGGGGCGATCCTGTAGTTGAGTGTGGGGTCTGTATGTGCATACCCGTGTACGACGCTGACATACACATTCATGGAGCCTCCTGCCCTTCCCTTGCACTGGTGAGGCTTGGCACACACACAGTAACACACAGTGTTAGATAGTTTCTACACAGAGAGCTCTGGCTAGCATGGGAGGGTAAGTCTGTGGCCAGGCCCAGAACCGAGAATGCCCAGTGCCCTGATTGTCACACACAAGGCAGATGGGGGTTTGTATCCCTCACAAGACAGGGAAGGGGAGCCCATCAGGAATCCTGGGTAGTGGAAAGAAGAGCAGTCCTAGGATTCCAGGTGGCAGCCCATTCCCTGGAGCCATCTGTGGGATTGGGACCTGGCAAGTCCTCACCTGCCTGTTGACACCCACAGGTTGCACAGTTGCCCTTGTTCGTCAGTGATGGCAAGTGGCACCACATCTGCATCACCTGGACCACTCGAGACGGCATGTGGGAAGCATTCCAGGATGGGGAGAAGCTGGGCACTGGGGAGAACCTGGCACCATGGCACCCCATCAAGCCTGGGGGTGTGCTCATCCTGGGGCAGGAGCAGGTGGGTACCCTCTCAGGCATGTTGCAAAGAAGGCTGTGCAACCCAACCACCAACCACCCAGGATCCTCTTGTCCTTGCCCAAGGTATCTGCCTCCCAGACCCTGCACTGTGTCCTGACAGCCGGCCCTGTGAGCACAGCCCAAGACACATGAATATAGTATCTGACAAAGAGGTGTGGGAGTGTCCTTGTAGTCACAGGGTCATCTAGTGGCTCAGGTCCCACTGCCTGTATGGTAAACACTGTAGGAAGGCATCTCCAGTGTCCCTGGGAGTCCCTGCATATGCACCTAAGGTGCCTGCAGGGGACCTGGGAAGAAAGATGATCCAGAAAACCTGGTGAGGGGCAGCAAAGAAGCCAGCTGGTCCTGGGCAGGGAAGAGCTGGCTTAGCCATCACTAAGGCAGTCCCGTTCATGGCCTCCTTCCTCAGCTCCTCCACAACCTCTCCCCTGAAAGGGGCTTAGAGTCAGGCTTTAGGCAACTGCTTTTCCCTTCTGCCTCAGTTTCTCCTGTGTAAAATGGGTGGTTTGAATAAAGCCATTTCCCATACCTCAAATTCCATGAGGCTGCAGGACCTGTAGAATCCAAGGTTCTCTCCATCTTGCTTTCCTGGAGAGTGAGAAGGCCAGTCCTGCTTGTGAACCTGCCCCAAAGTATCTGTTTCCATTTTCCAGGACACTGTGGGAGGCAGATTTGATGCCACACAGGCCTTTGTCGGAGAGCTTAGCCAGTTCAACATATGGGACCGTGTCCTCCGGGCACAAGAAATCATCAACATCGCCAACTGCTCCACGAACATGCCTGGAAACATCATCCCGTGGGTGGACAACAATGTCGATGTGTTTGGAGGGGCTTCCAAGTGGCCTGTGGAGACGTGTGAGGAGCGGCTCCTGGATTTGTAGCTCCCTTCTCCCTGTCCAGGAGGCTAAGATGGGGCTGTTCTGGGAGTTTCAAGACCTTCTAGCCCTGGTTCAGTTAAAGCCTCTGGCCTGAATGGAAAAGAGCCAGAACCACTCGCTCCCTGGAGGCCTTTAAGACAGGTTGTGTGGCCACCCTTGTCTTAGGCTCTTTTGTTCCTTCTCACGATTTTGTCGTTTTTGGGGGGGGAGGGGTAGTGCCAGAATCCCTTGGGGAGAATCCTGAGCCACTTCCTGCTGGGGTTTCTATTGAAGTCTGTGAGCCCTTCCTCCAGCCCCTGTAAATGCTAGTGGAGCCCAGCCCTACCTGTTCTTTTGGATCCTTGGTGTCCTATGTGTGCTTCCTGTTTGTCCCCTTTGATGGCCACAGGGCCATCCTACTGGGGTGCCCTGTGACCCTTGTGTGTGTGTACCACTTCCCTGCTTTCGACTGATGCGACCCCCATCTGCAAAAGGGTCTCTCCCTTAGTGTCACGTGCGTTCCAGTCTTTCCCTCTGAGGGAATCGCAGCTGGTGGGAGGCCAGCTGCCCAGACCATCCCCACCGTCCCCAAAGCAGAAACCACTCACGGAGAAGGTCCCCCACAGCCTTCCCCTCCCCTCAGCCACCTCTCAGACCCATGCTTCTAAGGATCATCGCCGGGTTGGCTTTGAAAAGCTGCTCTTCTCATCTGGTGCCAAAAGTTCATTTGCAGCTTCTACAACATTCGGTGTGGTTTGGGGATTTGCTTTCTTCCCCACAAGAGAACGAACAGCTATATTAGAAGCCTCCCATATCCTTTTGATGCTCAGTCCACTGTGAAGAGTGAGCTTGTTTTGTAAGCCACATTGGTTCCTTTGAGCATCTGACTGTCCCCCATCGAGTATTTCCCCTGCCCCCCCCGAACTTTGGAGAAAATGGGTGTCATTTGGCTGCTACTTGCTTAGTGACTCCAGGCTGCATCATATATCATAATTTATTTTAAAGAGAAAGTGATTCAGTGGGGAAATTTATAAAGCTATAAATATTATATATTTTATTTTTCATACATGTTTGAAGTGCAGATCCATGGATGTTCCATTTGTAGGATGAAGTTGACGTGCCCATCCTGACATTGTATGCCACAAGAGCTCTTGTGATGATGGAATTTTGATTAAAGTGCACCGAAAGATGCTTTGAGCTTTTCTCTTTCTCTCTCTCTCCCCCCACCCCCACACATGCCCAGCTAGTCTAGGAGGGGTGGGGCTTTGTGCTTCCCAGCTAATGCATGACTGACTTTGGTTTGCCCAAACCTAGCTGTGGACAGACACACCTGTTTCTGAAAGACATGGAGTGTTGACACTTGGAGTAGAATATGGTCTAAGTGTGTCCCCTCCTTCCTCAACATCATGCTATGGGTGTCCAGCAGACTATCTGTCCCTAGCCCATCCGAGGAGACCTCGAGCTCTGATCTGCACCTTCTCTGCATAGGTGTTCTTACTACATCTCTTTTTTTTAACGCAGCGCCCTGAAAGCCAATCTCAAGTCACAGGGGAAAAGTGGCATTTGGCACTTGTGTGTGTGTGTGTTCAGGTGCGTGCGTGTGCAAGTGGAGGTCTCATTCTTCAAGCACTATCCACCTGAGAAAAATCTTTCCTCATGAGTATGTGTATGTGTGCACACAGGCGTGTGTTTGTCCCATTGGGTTTGTGTGTGGAACTCAATGGAACCCCTCAGGCGTTGATCCTCATCTTCCACCCTGTTTGAAGCAGGGTCCTTTGCTTCTGTTTGCCAAGCCAGCTTCTGGGGACTTTCACATTGGCCTTCGGCTCGCCATAGGAAAGCCAACGTTACAGACACACTACTGTGTACTCTACCCTCAAGCTTAACACGGCAAGAACTTTACCTACTGGGTCATTCTCCAGCCTCCCCGCCCACTTTTAAAATGTCCAGACAGTCTCTCACTGACCTGGAACTCCCAATGTAAGCTAGGTTGCCTCTCTCCTCAGCACTGGGGATCGAACCCAGGTCTTTGTGCTATCGAGCCGGTGCTCTTCAGCCAGATTTTTGCACTTCTATAGCCAGTGAAAGGCAGGCAGTCCAGGGGCAGAGCCAGACTTTGGACCTGGAGACCTTGTACCTTCCCCCTGCTCCCCTGCCTTCTGGTCTTTGGTTCTGCAGGGCCAGATGCCACTGCGTCCTCCCAGAGTCCCTTCAGTGTGCCCACCTGGTTCTGGCTGGCACAGTGAAAGTCTCTTTACAGCCACCACTTTCTACTTCTGTGCCTACTCTCTTGGCAGCCGCAGAGCAATGTTTTCTGTTATATGGAAAGTGGCCTCTAACTGCGAGGCCACCTGACTTCATAAGCCAGATCTACTTGATTCCGAGGCTCCGTGGGACTCAGCCTCCAGAACCAGAACCAAGGTCACAGAGGTCCCCAGAGTCTGTTTTCAATGTGAATTATCACTTGGCAGAGAGAACATCATTAGTGTTGGGTAGAACATGAAATTAGGCCAGATGCCCTGCTTGGGGGCCTTTGGAGTTCTACGTGATGAAGCTGGTGGAGAGCCGCTTATTTTTAATCCCTTTCATGGTGAGACTCAGCCAGGCAGCTCTCCATGGAACAGTACCTAGCTGGGCTGGGGAGATGGCGCAGTCCGTAAAGGGATGTAAAGTGATGTGCAAGCAGGTGATGAGCAGATCCCCAGCACCCATGTTAAAGATCAAAGAGACAGATAAATTTTAAAAAACAAAAAAGCTGAGCACGGGGTCTCAGTAAAGGTCTGTAATACCAGCACTAGCAGGGGGTGGGATCTCTGGAACTCATTGGCTGGTCAACCTACCCAGTCAGGTTCAGGGTCAGTGACAGGCCCTATCAAAATCTGAAGTGGAGAGATAGAGGAAGAATCTCTGAATTCCCTCTGGTGTGCACACACAATCTTGGGCACACACCCACCCCACTCCCCACACACATATGGAAGGTGCTTTGGGAGTTTCTTGTTGGCAGGTAATGAGCTGATTTGCCTGTCTCCTGGTGCTGCCCCAGAAGATGCCCTGCTCAGCCAGCTTCCTCTCTGTGACTGAGGCGGCTTGGGAACTGAGTACGGATCAAGGTATTCCCTGCTGACCTGCCCCAAGGACAAGAGGCACCACCTGTCCTTAGCTTATGGCTCCTCTTGTCAGATATTGGACCTGCCTGAGCTGAGGGGAATCATCCACGCAGGCTAAGGAGATGGCTCAGTGGGTAATGTGCGTCCCCGGTGAGTTCTGAGTTCGACTCCCAGAACCCACACTTTAAAAACTGGGTGTGAGGCCAGTCATGGTGGCACACACCTTTAAACCCAGAATTTGGGAGGCAGAGGCAGAGGCAGAGGCAGAGGCAGAGGCAGAGGCAGAGGCAGAAAGATCTTCTGAGTTTGAGGCCAGCTAAGCTACACACTGAGACCCTGTCTCAGTTAAAAAAAGCAAGGAAGGACACGTGTATAATCTTGGCTACTTGCCACCCAGTTTAGCCTAAGCGCATGGCCTCTTTTTAAAAAGCAGATGGATGGCAGGGCTCAGGGAACCTTGCAGAAGAAGGGCCAGAAGGGCAGTAAGAGCCAGAGGATGGGGAGAGATGCTGTCTTCAGGGCATGGCACGGTCACTGCAATAGTGAACTCACTGCCACTGAGGTTCACTGTCTTAGGGTTGCTATGGCTGTGAGAAAACTTTTAAAGCATCTAATTGTGTGCTTGCTTACACTTTCAGAGGGTTAGTCCATGACCGTCATGGCAAGAAGCATGGTGCCGGGGCAGTAGCTGAGAGCTTACTTCTGAGCCTCAAAATGGAAACAGAGAGAGTGAGCAAGACTGAGCCTGCTATGGGCTTTTGAAACCTCAAAGCCCACTTCCAATGACACACATCCTAATTCTTTCCATTTAGCCCACCCACCTGGGGACCAAGAAGCCAAACATGAGCTTATAAGGCCCATCCTCATTCAGGCCACCACAGTCACCTCCACAAGACCTGCACAGGATCAACCCAAGTAGGTAAGTCAACACAGGCAGCGATCACTGGATTCAGAAAGGACACAAAGGGGGCAGGGGAATGTGTTGAGGGTAATTAGTGGCTCTAGGAGAGGAGTTGGAGTGGACGTGACCAAGATACATTTTTTTTTTTGGTTTATTTCGAGACAGGGTTTCTCTGTGGCTTTGGAGCCTGTCCTGGAACTAGCTCTTGTAGACCAGGCTGGTCTCTAACTCACAAAGATCTGCCTGCCTCTGCCTCCCGAGTGCTGGGATTAAAGGCGTGCGCCACCACCGCCCAGCCCAAGATACATTGTTTACATGTATGAAGTGAAAGAATAAATAAAAGATGTTCTATTAAAAATAAAGGTGGCTGCTCTTGAGGAATAGTGCCTAAAGTTGACCTCTGACCACCCCCCCCCGCTCCATTTTCACACTCTCACACACAATTGGCTATAGAATCCAGTGAGTTCCTCTTGTCTTGAGCGTCCCATCTGAGAAAAGGTCCTTGGACTCAGTTTCCCAACTCCAAGTCCTTACCTTTGCTTGAGACTGGAGCACACTCCCACAGAGTTGCTCCTCTAATAAGGGTGAAGTAGGACACCTCTTGAATTGTCTCGTTGGTTGAGGATCACCATGGAAACTGTAGCCAGATGATCAATGATTCATGAATTGGAAAATGATAAAAACCACAGCTAAAACAAAGGGAGGCTCCCGGCAGCCCAGCGCCAGTTCTCACTGTATGGAAGGGTCTCATGGTAGGCACATACCATGGCATACATGTGGAAATCAGGGAATTGGTTTTATCCTTCTAACTGTGCCAGTGTGGCTCCCAGGGATTGAAGAACTCACATCATTAGCCATGTTTTGATGGCATTTTGGTAGAGTGTAGGAGGTTATGGCTTTAGATTCATCATTTTCTCTCTCTCTCTCTCTCTCTCTCTCTCTCTCTCTCTCTCTCTGTGTCTGTGTCTGTGTGTGTGTGTGTGTGTGTGTGTGTATGTGTGTGTGTCCCTTCCTGGCTACCATGAGGAGAGAGGCTTTGCTCCCACACATTATCCTTGCTGTGTTGACGTCCTTCCTTGCTACAGTGCACAGCACTGAGGCCAAGTGACCACAGACTGAGCCCTCTGAAACCAAGAACTCAAAGAAGTCTTCCTCTTTGTCATGATTTTCCTTGGGTGTTTTGTCACGGGTGGTGAAAGCAGGCTGGCACATCCAGGGAAGCAGCCACAGAGACTAGAGGTCAGAGGAGGGGAGAAACAGGGATGGACTATAAAGGAGGAGGGGGCGGGGGAGGAGAAAACAGAATCAAAGAATAATTGTCAAATGTAGCTGTGTGGGAAATTATAAAAGACAGTTTGAATACAATTTGTGTGTGTGTGGCTCTTTTCTTCTATGTGATTTAAAAGACAATTCCACAAACAATAATTATAAATTTGCTTTGACAGATATAGTCTACAAAGTTGCCACTGTGTAACAATCACAGACCTCTGGGAAGGGAATGAAGCTATGTGAAAGCAAAATTTGGGCCAGTGTTGTAATTAAACTAATACTAATCTGAACTAGATTGTTATAAATTAAGATGCTAATTATAGTGCTTGGGAAGCCACAAAAAGAGTGACTCAAAAGAATGCATTGCAAAGAAATAGGACTGGAACGGAAGTGGTGACACATGCTTTTCATCCCAGCACTTGGGAGGCGGAGGCAGGCAGATCTCTGTGAGTTCCAGGACAGCCTGGTCCACACAGTGAGTTCTATGATAATCAG
>JAQHUG010000097.1:6757362-6776578 GCA_028555095.1 Dicrostonyx torquatus
TATTTGCACAGCAAGCATTTTACCCACCATGTCATCCTTCCAACCTTTCTTTTTTGTCAGGGTTTGCCCCTGAACCTGGGCTCACCAACAGGGCTAGAGTGGCTTGCTGCTCCTGTCTCAGTTTCCCCAGAGCTGGGAGCACAGGCACCTCTTTAACATGCCCTCCAGGGAGCCTCCTGCTTAGTAAGCAGCAGAGCTTTGTCCATGAATTATCTCCCAGGCCCTCATGGCCAAATTTTTGGCTGGAAGGACCACTTTGTCCCACAAGAAGTTCAGGTCTCTGCACAGCCCAGGTGGAACAGAGGCACACACTGCATCCCACTGCTCCTCCCGCCCAGGTACTCCCACTGGGACCCCGCCTCACAGCTTCCTCTCCTGTTCTATTTTAGGGGTTCCCAGTGCAACCAACATAGGATAAATAAATGCAGAAGCTGCAAGAGGCATCAAACAAACAGACCAAAAAAATTACATGAGTATCTACCATGAGTGTGGCTCCCAGGAGAGTTTCTAGAAACATCCCAGGGGGAATACTCATATTCACTTTGAAGGCTGGAACCCAGAGACCACCCTTTTACAGGTCGGGAAACTGAGGCTCAGACACAAAAAAAAAATCAAGATCCCACCACATTTGTCTTGACAATATAATCTGCATGCTCACACTGCCTGTCTCATTCTCTTGCTAATAAGATGCATGCAATCCTTTGCACCTCTTGAGATGTAATTTAAAAATAAATGCACCATTTGGCCTATTTACAAAGTAGGGTGTGTATGGGGATCAGTTAACCTGGAAACCCGTGGTGATTGGGACTGCCTCCTTGGGAAAGCCCAGGGTCAAGCTTCCTCTTTGACACTAGGGACTCTAGGATTCGGATTCTGGTTCTCTGCCTTCTCTCTGCTGGGACTCGCTCTACACGTGCTGTCCCCATGCCCAACACACTCAGGGCCCTGACCTAGATTGCGGTTAGGCCTGAGTATACTGCAGAAGGCACACCATTCCATCTGCATGAGTGCACAGCTGGTAACAGCTGGGCAAGGGTACAGCTGGAGTCTGGCTCAGTTGTGCTGTGTGGGTCTTGAGGACCAAGAGGAATGTAATGTGTGTGTGTGTGTGTGTGTGTGTGTGTGTGTGTGTCTGTTAGGGGTAAGGTCTGTCATTAACCTGCAGTGTGCCAATTTGGCCAGGCTGGCCAGCCAATGAGTCCCAGGGATCTACCTGCCTCTGCCTCTCCAGTACTGGGATCACAAGCATTTGCCACCACGTCCAGCTTTTTAAGGGGAGTCTAAGAGGTTGAACTAGGGTTCTCGTGCTTGCATAGCAAGCAGTTTACCGACTGAGCTATGGCACCAGGCCCAACCTGAAGCTCTTGATAACCTTTTGTTCTGGAACTCTGGGAGAACTGGGGGTGGGGCTCTTTAGAGTTCTGCTTCAGAAGGATGCTCTAGAGGGTTGGAATTCCTTTAGCCACACAATATCCCCACCAAGGCCACCAGTTTTTAATGCCCATTGCAAAGATGAGATGACTGAGGCTTAAGAATGAACTGGGGTTGGCAGTGAGGTGGCTCTGTGGGCAAATATGCTTGCTGCCAAGCACACCAACCCGAGTTCCATCCCTGGCATCCCCATGGGGGAAGGAAAGAGATGACTCCAGTAAGTTGTTCTCTGCCCTTCACACGTGTGCACGTGTGCACACACTGATTAAATAAAAATTTATAAAAAAGAACAGAAGGGATGTGTCTGAGCTTGCATAGAAGAGAAGGCCTATGCTGAGAACACCTGTTCTAAAGACCCAGAAGAATGGAACTGAGATACGCAGGTGTCCATCCAGCCCGGGCCCCTAGCATTTATTACTTTGAGTTTCTGAGTGGCCCCTGGGAGCCCAGGAACAGCCTCCAGTCATCTGCAAATGCCCAGGGCAAAGTCCTGTTCCCCAAGCTCTGGCTCTCCTCCTCCTTTTCCTCTTGTTTCTCTCTTGCAAATATTTACTGTTGCTTGGAGAGCAGTTGCCATAGTTACAGCATCCTCAGAAAGCTGAGGGTCCAAGTTGGGCTTTCAACTTCAAAATTCAAGAGCAGAGTAAGTGGGCTTCTTCTTAAAACTCTAAATCCACAGCTAATAGTGTCCCATCACTGGGCTACAACTCTTCTGTAGACTGAGTACTTGGGGAAAAGAAAAGTGGGGTTGTGGGGTTCTGAGGAAGCCCTAGCCCACATCCCCAGGAGCTGTAGAGAGAATAGCAGTCACATAGACCTCCCCTGAGAAGGGCACTGTTCTTCTGGGAAGTCCCAGACCCCAGCGACACTGAGTTAAGATTGACACTATAGGGACTCTATAGTGGGCTGGTCAGCCTCTATGGTAGTGGGAAAGGATTGGTGGTTGGTGAACGAACTCACATCATCTTGGTTTCTTTTTCAAATGCTTTGATAAAACAATAACCGTCTCTCCCCCCCCTCTCTCTCTCTGTGTGTGTGTGTGTGTGTGTGTGTGTGTGAGAGAGAGAGAGAGAGAGAGAGAGAGAGAGAGAGAGAGAGAATGCCTAATAAAAGCAACTCAAGGGTCATTCTGGCTCACAGTTCAAGGATGTGGTCCATCATGGCAAAGAAGCCAAAAGAACAGCAGGAGCTTGAAGCAGCTGCACATCCCATGTGCAATCAGGAAACCGCAGTGAATGCATGCTATTGCTCAGCTCCCTTCCTCTGCTTACAGAGTTCAGATCCCAGCCAGAGAGTAATGCTTTCCCACTTAGTTAACATAATCTTTGGACTGTTAGGGGCCTAAAGACAGCCCAAGATAAATTGTAATTAGGCTCTAGATCTGCAACATTCCAACCTCCCCACACATTTTCTTCCAAGCATTCTGGTTCATAATACATAATAGAGGGTAGCCTTGAATTCATGACAGTCCTGGTTCACAATACATAATAGAGGGTAGCCTTGAACTCATGACAGTTCTGGTTCACAATACATAATAGAGGGTAGCCTTGAACTCGAAATAGTCCTGGTTCACAGCACATAGTAGAGGGTAGCCTTGAACTCATGACTTTCCTCCTTCCATGTCCCAAGATCTGAGGCTATAGACGTGAACCACCAGGCCCGGACATTTACAGATTGTGTCTGAAGATCTCTCAGCTGAAGATGCATTGAGTATTGATTAGAGAGCAGCAGCAATTGGGGAAGGAGGGAGGGAGTGTGCAAGTGAGCAAGCGAGCGAGCACTGGTCCCATAGGTGGGTGCTGAAGTCAGTCTCTGGCTTGTTCATCACATGTGCCACTATGATGGGCACTCGTGATAGTCATAGAGAACTGGCAGAGCTGGCAGGAAGGTGTGTGCATCTGAGTCCTGGGAAACTAAGGCAATGGCTTACTTCTACAAGACCTCCCAGTGGGCAGATGCTCTAAGATAATATGTGGCTTAGCTACTATAGTCAATATGAAGGCATCAGGAACCTAACTGCAATTCAAAGTTGGGGACTACAGAGATGGGGGAGATTTGGTTTACACTGCTCTGCCATTCCTGTTAGTCCATTAGGAGCCTGGGCATGGGGCAGGTGTGATTAGGTTTCCTGTGTCTTGGGTTTGCCTCCCTGATCCAGTCAAGACCTGTCTGTTTTTATCCTTCCAGAAGGAGACCAGCATCTCTAGGAGGGAGGGCGAACTAATGTATCCTGGTTGTGAGATCTAGTCACTAGAGTGACTACTGCCTTTAAGAGATAGGTCCATAATCCAACACTGAATGGGATAAAGGCGTTACAATTGGATGCAAAGTCCAGATGTGTTGCGTAGCATCTGGCCCTATATATCATACACATGCGCGTGTGTGTGGGCGCACACACACACATGCACACACGCACACCTCACTCTCCAAGGGTACATTGATTGACACGGCATTAATAGCCAGCCCCGTTTCTTTCCACCTGTATGCAGGAGACGATATTATACAGAAGAGAGTTTCTCATTGCTGTGACCAAACACCTGGTAAAAGCAACTCCAGGAAGGAAGGGTTTCTTGGACTCACAGTTCGAGGGTACACAGTCCATCATGGCAGGGAAGGTGCGACAGCAGGAGGGCGAGGTGGCTGGTCACATGGCATCCCCAGTCAGGAAGCAGAGAGATGAATGCTGGTGCTCAGCTCTCTTCTTCCTATTTATTCAGTTTAGTGGGACTTCAGGTCATGGGATGGTGCTGCCCACATTGAAAGTAGCTCTTCCCACCTCAATTAACATAAACTCCCTCATAGGTGTGCCCACTGTAGGCAGCACTATTCTCTGGGTAGGGGTCTTGGATTTCCAAGTGTGGAAAAAGGGAGGTAAGTGCTAGCATGTATTGCACTCTGCTCTTGATTAGGGACATGGCGACAGTTGCTTCAGATTCCTGCTGCTTCGACTCCCTACAGCAATGGACTATGCCCGCCAGGAAACCATGAGCCACAATACACCCTTTCTCCCGTACGTTGCTTCTGTCGTGGGATTTTTATCACGGCAATGAGCAAAGAAAGCAAGAAAATATAGAATGCCTTTTTCTGTTGTTTAGAAACCTCATCTATGTATGAGTCAGCTCGGGTCCTCTGGGAAGAACATACACCAATGTGAGATCACCCAGGATTCAATGCATACGCACATTTGGCACAGGAAAGAATGGAAAGCCAAATGCAGAGGGAACTGCATACAGCCAAGCCCCGTCCTGCTGATGGGACTTTATTTGGAAATAAGCTCTTTACGGATGTAAACTAGCAAGGCTCTCAAGATGAGGTCATCTTCAACGTAGAGTAGCCGCCCCCTCCCTGAAAAAGGAAGGGGTGTTCAAGGCACATAGATAAGAGAGACCCAGCAAATAAGCCATAGATAAGAGGGGAAAAGGTGGCGTGAAGATGCAGTCACACAGCCATGAGAGAGGAGAGAGTGAGGAAACTAGGATTGGCAACTGCTGGAGCAGGAGGGAGGTAGGAAGGCTTCTCGCCCCCGCCCTGTCCCCTTCTACTCCCCTCCTCCAGTGCCCCCCCCACGCAGCACTCAGGGGAAACAACCCTGGCAACTACTTGATTTCGGCTTCTGAGCTTCCTGCCTGTCTAGAATGGATGTTGTGGTGGTAAGCCGCTCCACTGGCAATCATGCATTAGGACAGTCTGGGGAAGTTCACAGTGTGAAATGTGAGTCCTGAAAGTCTCACCAAGACAAGAGGTAAACTTGTTCACCAGAAGATTCCAGTATCCCACAGGGACAGGCTGCCTCAGTGTCCCCAGAATGTTTGTTTACGGACTGGCAGTAGCTTTTTAGAAGTGTGCCCTTTGGGGAGGTAGGGAGGTGGTGCCTGTGAAATACTTGTCATGCAAGTCTGAGGACCTGAGTTGGACTCCCAGAACCCATATGAAAAGCCAGATGTTGTAGTCCACACTTGGAATACCCTTTGCTGGCAGGTGAAAGCAGAGACAAGAGGATTGCCCACAAGTTTGAGGCTAGCCTGGGCTACATGTGAGTTCCCTGCCAGCCAGTGCTACACAGCAAGACCCTGTCTCAATCCACAGCCTCTCCCACTGAAATAAAAGGTAAAATAATGAATGGATGAGTAAATGAATGAATGAGACGTGGTCCTTGCATAGACACAGTGATAGATTTCAGAGGGAGCAGCTCCTCCAGCTGTTGGGTGGATACCAGCCCCATGAGAGGAGGGTGAGCAGGGATGTTTTCACGGGCACTGTGGTGGGGGGATGGACATAGAATGCTGACCCTGGGAAAGAGATTAATACACTTTGCAGAAATAGACATACAAAAAGCTTTGTGGCCAAAGCTAGCCTAAAGATCTGGGTTGTGCCTGCAACCAGAGTCTGTCTTGGGGTTACTATCATTGTGACGAAACACCGTGATCAAAAGCAACTTGGGAAGAAAAGGGTTTATTCGGTTTATACATCCACATTATAGCCCATGGTGAAGGGAGTCATAGCAGAAAGACAGAGGCAGGAACTTATGCAGAAGCCACAGAGTAATGTTGCTCGCTGGATTACTCCTCCTTACTTGCTCACTGTGCTTCCTTGTGCACCCCAGGACCACCTGCCCAGAGCCTGACAACCACCCATATCAATCATTAAGCAAGGCAATGCCATATAGACTTTCCTACAGGCCAATTTGGTGGAGGCATTTTCTCATTTGAGGTTCCCAGATAACTCAAGCTTGTGCCCAGCTGACCAAAACGTAAGCAGAACACTCACTACCTAGGCAAGGATAACCTTGACCTTCTGGGATTACAGGCGCCTGCCACCGAGCCCCGTTTACACAGTGCCCAGGGTTGAACTTCAAGCCTCCGTGCATGCTAGGTGAGCACTCCACCAACTGAGTTCCATCTCCAGCCCTCGTCACAGATGCTCTGGGGCCTGTGCTGAGACACCTGTGTGAGGGAAAGTCTGTTCACCTCATGACAGAAAGGAGACTCTGTGACAGGAGCTACCGAAGCAAAGTGCTGAACGTGAGACATCTTGGAGCTGCAGCTCCTGATCCCGTAGGTTCCTGTCAAGACTTCGTATTTGATACTAGCCTCATAGGAACAGCTAGAAGCGTGGCAGTGGCAATGACATCATCTGACTTGGGTGCCGATAGAGAACTGGATGCTGTGGGAACACACTGTGGCAGGATGGGGGGGGGTCTAGAGAATAAGCAGGGGACCAAGGAGCCTATTTATAACACTTCAAGAGGCACATGGTGGGGGCAGAGCTAAGGTGCTGATGGTGGAGGTGGTGAGAAGGGGTTGGAAGCTAGATTTCTTCTGAAAACAGATCTGACAGGGGTACCCAGCAGATTGGCTGTGGGTGCAGGTGGGGGAGAGGCCAGGGATGACTCAGGGTTTGGGCCACAGCCTGGGGTGGTGTGCTTGCTGAGATGGGATGCTGAGGGAGAGGGCAGGGATGGGTCTCCATAGGGTTTGGACGTATGTGCTGGGGGTGTGCATAGATCCAGTGCCAGTGTGTCCGAGGTTAGGGAAAGCCACCAGGGCTGGGAACAGGGATAGAGCAGATCAGGAGATCGGTTGAATTTAAGCTGGAAGAGAATAGGGAAATAGTCTCTGATAGCCCTAGACTAGAGGTCAGGGGAGGAGCAAGAACTAAACAGTAGAGGCAAGTAGTGGGAGGGCAAGGTCGAGAGGCCTGGGATCTGCCTTTCCACAATCCTCCAGTGAAGGGCTGGGAGAGTGTGGCTCAGTGGTAGAGCATTTGCCTGGCATTAATGACACCTGGCTACCATTTCTAACACTGGACAAAAAAAAGATGAAGAGAGACCCGGCAAATAAGCTCAGAAAGCATTTTAAGGAAGGGAGATTTGGTGTTCCTCGTCAATGCAATCAGATGATATAGTGGATAGACTAGGGTGCACCCCATCCCTCCCCCACCCCCAACACATCCACTTGACCCTCAGAATGAGGATCCTCAGAAACGGGCCATTTGCGGATTTTATAGGTGAGATGAGACTAAGCCAGGTTAGGGTGAGTCTTAAAGCTCACCAGGCACAATGGTTAGTCTTCCTTATCAACCTGGCTGGACCGAGAACCACTGGAGGGATTAGTGACGCTCATCTTCAGGTGCGTGTTATAGAATGGGGTCCTCCAAGCAAAACAGCCCCCATATTCATCAGATCAGCTGTGCCCACTGTTTGCAGTAGTTCATCATGATTGGGCCCGGGGACTGTTACCATTCCCTCAGAGAAGGGAGGGATGGGAGGGTCCTCGAACCCTCACCTGGGCTTCTAGCTGTTTCTCCCAGTCATTCATATGCCATTTGGTCCTAATTTTATGGGGGCAAAGGGATACTCAAGAGTATACGGGCTGGGAGGATTTAATTAAAAGAGAGCTCCATCTATGTAGCTATGGGGAAGCCATTGTCCACATTAGGTGAAGACTTCGCAGAGCGGCTGCTTTGGGTCCTCCCTCCACTCCTATCAATAACCCCCTACCTATGTTCTATTAAAAAAATCCAATAAACTCATCGATTCCCAGGGGGGAATGTTGACAGATTGTACTTTGGTTTGTTATTGGTACCTTATGAGGAGTGGGTAGACATTGCTTATATCTCCCAGAGAAAAAAGTCTAGAAACAATAGAGATGATTAGAGTCCAAGGCCCCTGACCTAATTAATGGGTCAGTCTCTTTATGGCTTTATAGTATGATGGAATTATTAAAATGTAAGAGATGGAGCCTAGCTGAAGGATATACAGACCCTGGGGAGAGGGGTCTGTCCTTGGGAGTATGTTTTGACTTCCTCCTTTGTACACACCCTCTTCTCTGCTTCCTGGCCATCGTGATGGAGGCTGGCCCATCATGCTTTTCCTGCCACGATGGGCTGATTCCTCTGAAGCAATGAGCAGAAATGAATCTTTCTTCCCATAAGTTTGCTTCTCTGGTACTTTGATCACAGTGGTGCAACAGTAGCAGATCCAGAGGCTGTATTCATTGTCCAGCAGTTAAGAGCACTTGCTGCTCTTCAGAGGACTGAACCCAAATCCTAGCATCCAGGTTGGGCAGCCTACACCCCAGCTCCCTGGCATCTAACACCTGCTTCTAACCTCTGCGAATACTTGCACACACATGACATACATAAACACACATACATTAAAATAAAATTAATCCTTTCTAAAGTAGCCAATACACCTACTTAAATGCACTGTCCCAGTTAGGTTCTTGCTGCTGGTGTTGAACACCATGTTCAAGAGCAACCAAGGGGAGGAAAGGGTTTATTTGACTCGTACTTTATAGCTCATCATCCAGGAAAGCCAAGGCAGGAATCAGAGGGACCAAAGAAGTCATGTGATGACAGAAACAGATATTGGCGTGACACTTTCATGAGACAAGGGATGTCAGAGACTTCCAGAGGCCGGGAAGGGTTTTTCTCTGAAGGCTTCAAAGGAAATGTGGCCCCACCAATACGGCAAGTTCCCATCTCCAGTACTACTGTTCTACAAAGCCACCCAGTTTTGTGACATTGGACAGAAGCAGAGATCATGGAAGAACACTGCTCGCTGGCTTGCTTTTCTCTCACTCATGTTCAGCTGCCTTCCTTGTACAGCCCAAGATCGTCTGTCCCAGGGTGGCACTGTCTACAGTGAGCTAGACCTTCCTACATCAACTAGCAATTAAGAAAATGCCCCCACAATCATGCCCACGGGTCAGTCTGGTGGATGCAATTCCTCAACTGAGATTCTCTCTTTCTGGGTATATAAAACTGACAATGAAGATTGGCTGTCATAAGCACCTACTGCCAAGCCCGAAGAACTGAGTTCAATTCCCAGGACCCACATAATGAAAGGAGAGAATTGACCTGTGCAAGTTGTCTTCTGACCTCCACCTGTGTATACCATGGCGCCGGTGCGGACACATACACACATGCACACGCAAAATAAATAAATATGGTGTAATAAAAAGTACCGAAAGACGAGTCCCCAAGTAGGGATTTGATTTGTGGAACTTGCCAGAGAGGAAGAGCTCCGAGCCTTACCTGGAAGGGTAAATGGATGGAGCAGCCATTGCAAGGCACATTGTGGTATCTTGCTGCACACTAGTGCTCTCTGCTTGAGATTGCTGTTGGGGTCAGTGTGGGCGTGGGCATGGGGATATGGTAGCCCACACAGCCTTAAAACTGACTGATAAGACAAGATATTTAAGAAACCCTGTTTTTCAGGATCAATACCAAATAATTTTTTGCATAAGTATGCCTCCAAATGTGGCATGAGATATACTTACACTACAAAGTATTAATTGCTGATCTGATTGCAATTTTAAGCAGGCACTTTGTGGTTTCATTTGCTTAATATGGACACCTTACCCACCCCTCAACTTGCTTCTTCACCAAGAATCGATGCCTGGGTCAAGGAAAGTCCTATGAAGAACTCTTTGTCTGAGTAAATTCCTCAGAGTACCTGTGTGGTGAAACGCAGGTGGACACAGGAGCCTGCTTTCTGGTCCTGGCATCAGATGCCCCAGAGAACAAGAGCCTCTGGCATCAAAACAAGGCAAGGTATGCATTTTCCTGGCACTGGTATTCACCAAGACCTCATCAGCTCTGTAGATGAGGGGCTGTCTGTCTGGAGGTAAAAATCAAGTCATCTTGGGGCTGGAGAGCTTGCTAAGTGCTTAAGAAAACTCATTGCTCCTCCAGAAGATGCAGGTTTGGTTCTCAGCATCCACAGGGGAGCTCACAACCATCTGTACCTCCAATTCCAGGGGCATTCAGGGCCCTCTTCTGGCCTCCACCTGTACTAGGCAAGCACATGGTGCACAGACAAACATGGAGTCAACACACCCATTCATGTTAAATAAAACAAATAAAATGTATCGCTTTACAAAGTCAAGGCACCTCTTTATCTGGTCCTTTCTCTTTCAGCCTCCACAGGTTGCTCTCTGGTTCTCTATCTACAAAATAGACCCTTCTGTTACACTTATGTCTCCATATATGAAGAATCAATAACAATTTTAGGGAGAAAAAATACAATTGTCATGGCGGGGGGGATGGAATTATTTTAGAGTTCATTAAGCAAGATAATCGACTTGTCCAGCTGTGACCTGCTGCTTTGGGGAGCCACTGTCTGACCACTCCATTGATGCTGTCCCAGGTTGGAAGTACTTAGAAGGAGGAGTACAGGGAGGAAAGGGATGGGAAGATGATTCAGTTGGTAAAGTGCTACTGTGCAAGATTAACAATCTGAGTTTGAGTCCCCAGAAAACACAGGGAAAGTTTTAGTGCCGGGTCAACAAGATGACTCAGTGAGTGAAGGAATTTGCCACCAAGTCTAATCACCCAAGCTCAATGCCTGAGATCCATGTAGCTGAAGGACAGAACCAATCAAAATATCCTTTGACCTCCACATGCATGCCATGGCATGTGCACATGTCCACACATGTATGAAAGTCTGAACACACACATGCACGTGTGTACAAGCACACATTAAAATGAAATAAATGTAAAAAAAAAGGCTGATCAAAGTGGCACATATTTATACTCATGGTACTAGGGAGGCAGAGGCAGGAGGAACTCTGGGGCTTGCTTTGTGGCCAGTCTAGCCAAATCAGTGAGCTCTAGGTTCAGAGAGAGAGACCCTGCCTCAAAATAAAAAAGTGGAAAGTGATCAAAGTTATTGGTATTGACCTCTAGCTTACATACACATGTATATATATGTGCAAACAAAAAGAAGGAAGGAAGGAAAGAAAGAAAGAAAGAAAGAAAGAAAGAAAGAAAGAAAGAAAGGAAGGAAGAAAGAAAGAAAGAAAGAAAGAAAGAAAGAAAGAAAGAAGTGGGGATAGAAGTTGGCTCCCTCAACATTAGTACACTGCAGTACCTGGCATCCCAGAGATTTCAGGGCATTGCCATCCTAGAAGGAGGTGGCTTTAGTGACCACCAGTAACCAGCAATTTTAGATTATAACCTGTACTGATACAAAACACAAAAGAAGAACCTGGGACTGTCATTGGTTGCACATGTCTGCTCGGCCATAGGTTTTGAAGGCCAAGGCGTCAGGGCTGTGTGACTTCACTTCTTACAGGGCTGATATTACAGGCAGGCAGAGGCAGGTGGCAGAGCAAGGACTGGCAGAATTGTTCCTCCTGAGCCGCTTGGGATTTCATGCTCCCACCCACTTCTGGGCATCTTGGTGGGCCAACCATTTGTCTATGGAGACGATGATACCAGAGTTGAGAAAATACACACTTCACCTTGTTTCAAAGCCAGGGGCTCATGATCTCTGGAATGCCTGATACCAGAGCCAGTGATAAACCAGCCTGCCTCTATCTTGGGCTTGAAAGTCATCTTATAGTAAAGGCAAACTAGGTTCATTCTTGTGTATGACTAAATCTCTGTTCCTCAAGGATCGGCTCTATGCCCCACCTGTAACCTGAGCCATGCCTTTGTTTCAGGAGGTGATTATGATCACCTTGCTATGCTTATGTTCTGTAACTCTGCCTATTTGCTTGTCAATTTTTCCATTTGGAAACCCCCTACTCATGAGCTATAAAAATCCATATCTTCCCCATGTCCAATGCTGACCTCTTGAACCCTGCCTTAGGGGGAGCCAGCCCATGACCACGACTTAAAAAGCTTGCTTTAACTGATTGCATGCTTTAATCAATTTGACCGTGATGATGTGGGTTGGTGGTCTTTTTCCTCACATCTTTGAGATTAACACCGGAAAGCAGGCCCCTGTGTCCACCTGGGGCTCACCACACTGGCACTCCAGGAAGTCATCCCCACCACAGAGATCCCTCAGGCTGAAGTGCTGTAGACTCAGGCAGAGGTGATCATTCCTCTGCGGGTTCCCTGTTTTCTCTCATCTGTAAGTGCATATGGTTTCCCTGGACAGAGAGACATGGCACAGGCTTCCCAAGGAAAACAAAAGGAACCAGTGCAGAAGGGAGGGACAAGCAGGGAGGCATGTGCTGGTATGCAGGATCCTGCTGTGGAATAGTAGTTGAACTAGACAAAGATATGTTACATTTGCTTATGCTGCAGAAAGTTTGTGTTGCATTTGTTTAACCATGTAAGGATGTGTGTTGAACTATGTAAAGACGTGTTGCATCTGTTTCACCTTGCCTGACTACGGCACCTGATTGGTCTAACAAAGAGCTGAATGGGCCAATAGCTAGGCAAGAAAAGGGATGGGCAGGACTGGCAGGGCGAGTGAATAAATAGGAGGAGAAATCTAGGCTAGAAATCTAGAAAAAACGGTAAAGAGAAGAAAGAGAAAAGAAGGAGGAGAGAACAAGGGAGACACCAACCAGACATAGAGAAGCAGTGAAAGCAAGATACACAGAGGAAAGGTAACAAACCCCGAGGCAAAAGGTAGATACACAGAAACAGGTTAAGTTAAAAGAGCTAGCCAGAAATGAGCCTAAGCTAGACCAAACATTCAAAACTAATTATAAGTCTCTGTGTCATGATTTGGGAGCTGGTTCATGGATTTAAAGAAAAAGCCTGGTAAACAGGATCCCCCTGGGGCCTGAGCATCAAGACTGACCCAGGACACCACTATGCCCAACCAATTAACCTCCTTCTTCCATGCCACCACGGTGGAAGTGACTGAGAATGTCAGCTACCCCAAATATCTCAGTGCCCAGGCAAAGAAGACTCCAGGGTACCCAAGCAGAAATTCTGATTGTTGCAAACCCAAGAAAGGATGGAGCCTGGAGGAGTAAGGTAGAAGGAACTGTAAGAGCCCCGTGACCTATGAACTCTCCTTGATCTACTTCCAGGTGAATCTGTATCACTCCCCTCTCTGCTCCAGGCGCATGCTCCCCCTCCCAAAAGGCAGACTTGGCAAAGAATGATCTAGGCAACCCTGGGTCAGATGCCGGGAAAGGGTTAACAGGAGCAGCACACAGAATCAGAGTCAGAGAGAGAGACACATACACATTTTCAAAGACTTGATAAATAAATTACCGTTCATGTTTAATTCAAAACCTCCCTGCTGCCTTCAGAGAACTCCAAGAAGAGGCGATCTTTCAATTAAAACAGCTCCAAGGGGCTCCTGCCCCCTCCCCTGGGGCTTTCCAGCCTCTCCCAACCCTGGACCTGCTTGAACCTCCAAGTTCCTGGAACATGTGCTGTTTATGGAAGACGGTGTTCGACCTCCGTCCCAGAGAGAACGTCTTTCTCCGTCACCGAGCACAAGCAGATCGGCGGGACCCTATTAAGGATCTACGTTTGGGGGCTGGAGAGACGGCTCAGTGGTTAAGAACATGTGCTGCTTTTCCAGAGGACCCAGGTTTGATTCCCAGCACCACATCAGGCAGGGGTGGTCCTAAACACATATACACACAGAGACACACAGAGACACACAGACACACACACACAGACACACACACACAGAGACACACACAGACACACAAACACACACAGAGGCTGGGATTTGTTTTCAGTGTTTGCCATTGGTAACATTTCGACACTTTTTGCTCATTTCCTGAGTGTATCTCTCCCCACAGTAGAAAAGTCTCCTGCATGTGAGTAGAATCCAGACTCCCCTGGTCCCTGCTGTATCTCAAGCTTCCACAAGAAAGCAGGTGTGTACCAAATACTTGTGGGGCTGGGGAGTAACCTGAGTTCAATCCCAGAGCTCATTTTTAAAATAAAAATAAGCTGAGTGGTGGTGGCCTTTAATTCCAGCACTTGGGAGGCAGAGGCAGGTTATATCTCTGAGTTCAAGGCCAGACTGGTCTACAGAAAGAGTTCCAGAACTGGTTCCAAAAGCTACAGAGAGAAACTCTCTCTCTCAAAAAAACAAAACAAAAAGCAGCCAAACAAGACTAAATAAATAAGTTTGTTTAATAAAATAAAATAAAAATAGGCATAGAGGTCAGTGTTTGGAACCCCAGTGCTGTGGTGTGGGAAAGGAGACACGGGCAGACAGGAGCGTCCCTGGGGTTCACAAATCTAATTATCTGGTGAGTTCTGGTCCAGGGAAAGACCTTGTCTCACAGGTAGAACCCCTTGTCTCGCATGATTCCCTGTATAGGTGAGACTGTTTGCAGCAGCCAGGTGTGGTCCAGAGAAACACCCCGGATTCTTGGCTTCGCTGCAGAAAAGAATTTCAGGATAAGCCAATATGAGGCAGAGTTGGAGACGAGATTTTAATACAGAGTCAAGCACTGGGTTAGTAGGAAGAGGGGCACTCAGGGAAAGCATAAGACACTCATGGGCACATACCCACACCCACTCACAATGACAATGAAACAAGAAATTGTGATGATCAGGAGCTGGGCAGACGCCTCAGTCAGTGAGGTGTCTGTGCCGCAAGCCTGAGAACCTGAGCTTGATCCTTGAATTACACATCAAAAGCCGGGCGTGCTGGCATGAACTTTTAGTCCCAGTTCTGGGAAGGCAGAAACAGGTGAACTGCCTGGGTTCAAGGCTGGCCAGTCTAACCAGGCAAGATGCTGACCAGCGAGAGGTCTTGTATCCAAGAGCAAGGTAGATGACTCTAGAGGATTGACCACCAGAAGTTGGCCTCTGACATGCACATACATACATGCACATGCACGCTCTGGCACCATACATGAACATTCATATGCCCACACACATCCAACAGTTAATCAAGGGCCTGGTGCTTCAGTGGTTTTATAGTATTTGCTGCTCTTTAAAAGACCCAAGATCGGTTCCCAGCGCCCACATCAGGTGGCTCACAACTACCTGTAACTCCAGTCCAGGAGATGTGACACTCTCTTATGGCCTCCATATGGCATGTATACTCACATAGACAGACATACACATACACATAAGCAAAAATAATTGTTCAAGGTTGATTAAGAGACAGCAGAGAGGGTTTCATGGATAAGTGTGCTTGCTCTGCAAGCTTAAGGACCTAGAAATGATTCAAACTTAAAATAAAAGTAAATAAAAATAATAAATATAAAAATGTAAATAAGTAAATAAAAACAATAAAATAAACCCAAATTAAAAAGTCAGACCTGGCTTTGAGTACACGGGTAAGCAGAGACTGCTCCTTTGTTTCCCATTTGTCCAGACCCGAATAATCACACAGAAACTATATTAATTACAACACCGTTTGGCCAATGGCTTAGGCATATTCCTAGCTAGCTCTTACATTTTAAATTAACCCATTTCTATTAATCTATGTATCACCACAAGACTGTGGCCTACCTGTAAGAGTCCTGTGTCTTTCTCCTTCAGCAGCTACATGGCGTCTCCTTGACTCTGCCTACTCTCTCTCTATAGATATCTTCCAGCCTGGCTATATGCTGCCCTGCCATAGGCCAAAGTAGATTCTTATTAGCCAATGGTAATAAAAAATATTCATGGCATACAGAGGGGAATCTCACATCATCTTGTAACCCCAGCATTAGGGGGCAGAGACAGGTGCATCTCAGGATCTTACTAGCCTGCCTAGCCAAAATGGTGAACTTCTGGTTCAGTGAGAGACCCTATCTCAGAGCAGTAAGATGGTGGACACAGAGGAGGACACCCAATGTCTTCACACACATATGAGTATAAACACACACATACTTATATACACACACCACACACACATTATTAATTAACTTTAAAAGAGTCCCAGAAGGATACCAGCTCCCGTTAGACAGAGTACACAACAGCCCACAAGAGCCCAGCATCACACTGACCACTGGGTGTGAACACTCTCATTGTCCTCTCTGAAGCTTCTATCAATGAACCAATCATGGAGCCTTGGGATAAGGCCAGCTGGCGCAGGTGACACCATCTGGCCTGGGTGTAGGTGGTCCAGCACCTGAACTGTGGGTATGGTATTTCTGGTGTAGACAGCCTGAACTACTTTCATTATGACTTTGAGATAGGCTTTTACCATATTAGCCCAGGTGGCCCTTGAACTTGCAATGTTCATGCCTCAGTTTCCCCAGTGATAGGAACACAGACATGGCTCCACCACACTCAACCCAAGTCACTCTTTCTGAAGGTAATTAGTTACAGTACTCTTTTTAAATTATTATTGTTATCATACATTATATCTGAACCACAGTTTCTCTCCCTCCACTCCTTCCAGCCTCCTACCTCCTCTGTACCCCAGATTCACTCCTCTCCTTCCCTTCAGAAAAGATCAGGCCTCCCGGGGATATCAACAAGGCATAACAAGTTACAATAAGACAGGCAACCCAGTAGGAGGGAATGGGTCCCAAAAGTAGGCAAAAGAGTCAAAGATACACCTCCCCCCAACACACACTACAAGGAGTCCTACAAGAACACCCAGCTACACAGCCATAACATATATGCAGAGGATCTACTTCAGACCCATGCAGGGTCTGTGACTGTCACTTCAGTCTCTGTGGTCCTCTATGAGCCCTGCTTAGTTGATCCTGTGGGCCATGTTCTCATACTTACCACATAGTTTAGCACCCTGTTTTTTGTATTCTCAACTGGCAAAAATCAGATCCAGTGATAGAAAGAAAGAAAGAAAAAAAAAGAAAAAGAAATAAAGAAAAGATTAATGCTCCTTGTGGGCTGAGATCAAAATAAGTTCTGAATCAATATTTTCAGTTTGAAACCTGTTCCTCTGTATTTGCCAAAAACAGATCCTAAACCCCAGGAGGCACTCCTCTACAAGTGGGTCCCAGTGCTGGTATTTAGCAGACTTGATGTGACTTAGTCTCCTGAGCAATATCGTGGATATTTTTAATCCAGATTTCCCCTATTACAGAACGGAGCTTCCAAAAGGCTGAGCAAGCCAGTTACCCTGCCTGGTGTCAGGAACACACGCCTAGCCTCAGAAGCATGCTCTTTCTACTGTCACCCACTGACTCTGACATTAGTCACAATGCCTGATGGTCTACCTGACAGGATTTAGAAGACCCTCCTCTATGCTGTCTGCGGGGATGGGGGTGGGGTCTCAGGAAGGACTGAAGAGGGAACACCTACTCTGAAGGTGAGTGGCACCAATTCCCAGAGGCTGGAGTCCTGGGCTGAATAAAAAGGAGAAAGTGGTGAGCTGAGCACTTTTTTTTTTTTTTTTTTTTTTTTTGAGACAGGGTTTCTTTGTGGCTTTGGAACCTGTCCTGGAAATAGCTCTTGTAGACCAGGCTGGCCTTGAACTCACAGAGATCCACCTGCCTCTGCCTCCTGAGTGCTGGGATTAAAGGCGTGCGCCACCACCGGCCGGCCTGAGCACTCTTAAGAGCCAATCCATCCCCCACTTAAGTTTCCTTTGCCAGATTTTTGTCACAACAAGAAAAATGACCAACACAACCACATCATCATCAACTTAACACTTACTGAGCACTTCCTGTGTGCTGTGTGATCTTATTATCAACTTCTTTGGTCCTAATTAAAGTGCCAGGAGATATATAGTTATTTTTATTCCGTTTTAAAGGTGAATGCTGTGGGCCCAGCAAAATGGCTTAGACTCAGGGGGTAAAGATCTTGCCACCAAGTCTGACAACCTGAGTTTGATCCCTAGAACCCACATGGTGGAAGGAGAGAACTTTCTCCCACAGTTATCCTCCTTCTCTCTCTCTCTCTCTCTCTCTCTCTCTCTCTCTCTCTCTCTCTCTCTCTCACACACACACACACACACACACACACACACACACACACACACACACACACCATGAAACAATCTTGTGCATGCACACACCCACACAAATAAATAAATAGGTGTGATAAAGTATTTTTAATGATGAACACTGCAGGATGGGGGTATTTTTTTTTCTTGGATTTTTCAAGACTGGGTTTCTCTGTGTAGTCCTGGCTATCCTGGAGCTGCTCTGTAGACCAGGCTGGCCTCAAACTCACAGAGATCCACCTGCCTCTGCCTCCTGAGTTTTGAGACTAAAGGTGTGTACCACCACTGCCCAGCTGCTGGGGGGTATTTGTCGTGTTGTGGCTGCTGTTAGTTTGAGACCCATCAGGTTTAATTAGGATGGCCTGTGTGAGTTTGGGTGCAGGTCCTTTACAGAAGCATGAATGACTTACCAGTAACTACTCCACGTGCTGTGGGACAGTGGTTCCTTTCTGGTCTTGTTCAGTTTTTCTGTTGCTGTGATGAGCACTGACCAAAAGCAACTTGGGAAGAGAGGGGTTTATTTGGTAACTCCAGAATCTGGAAGTTAGTCTCAGTGTTTGCCAAGCAACCAGCAACAAATGCTATAGGAAGCAAGTGCATTTACTTCACACAATAATCATCCTGGGATGTAAGCTCATGATGTCATTAAAAATCCACATCACTTCTCCCTCCCATTCTGCCATCTTTGGCATTATGGAGTTAACCCCATACCTACAATATGGTTGCTATGATTCTGTATATCAAGCCAATATCCAAGCAGAATAACGAGAGGAATATGAATGGCAGAATCTGCCTCCAAGCATCTTCTCAATCCTTTGCTCTTACTTCCTATGGTCAAAACTGGTCTCTTGGCCTCTCCTGTCTACAAGAGATGTGAATAAATGATTTAGCTTCCCACACTCTTTGTAAGAACACAAGGACTGGGGAGACAGCATATTCAGGAAAGTGCTTCTTGTGCAAGCACTAGGACCTGAATTTGAGTTCCCAGAACTCACATAAAATGCCAGGCATGGTGTCATTTACTTTCATAATCCCAGTGCTAGGGAGGCAGAGGCAGGTGGATTACTGGGGTATACTGGCCAGCCAGCCTGGGTGGACTAAAAAGCTCTGGGTTCAACAAGGGACTGTCTCCAAACATAAAGTGGAGAGTAATTATGGAAGTTATCTGATGTTGACCACACACACACACACACACACACACACACACACACA
>JAQHUG010000097.1:6784068-6812625 GCA_028555095.1 Dicrostonyx torquatus
AGTTCTCCCCTTCTAACATGTAAGTCTTGGGGCTCAAACTCAGGTTGCCTGGCTTGACATCAGGTGTCTTTACATACTGCTCCTCTATTGACTCAACAACATACACATTCCCAATTGACAGAGTGTGAGCCAGTCTTCGGGATGCAACCCTGGGATCCCAGCATTACTCTTCATTTCTGGCTCCCCATGTTTCCTTTCCACACTCACATCTCAGGAGCAGATTAAGCATTTGTCAAGGTATTTTGACATCCAAAGTCCCTTTCTTTAGATCCCACCAGACAGCCATCCTCTGGTCCTTACAAAATCCAAGACAAAAGCCAGCCAGACTGGAGACCACTTGCTGGGAGACCAGCAGTTAGAAAAGCACAAAGCGCATCTGTTGGTTTGTTTTCCACATCTGGTCACCAGGACAAAGAAACATAATTAATTTTTTGGTTCTGAAGAGACAATCCCACCAGTGTCTTTAATTAGCCCAACTCAACAATCGTGCTCCGGTATTTTCTTCCAGGGAGCTGGATTGCTGACACATTAAAGATGGAGCCAGGCTGGAGGGCAAGAAGATAGGTCGTCGTAAAGGCTGCCATGGAAGATAAGAGCTAGATTTTCATTCTAGAAGTGGCTCCATCTGTTGTATATCGAAGAGAGTGCTAATGAGTGTAGAACAAAGCAGAATGTTGAGGGGGGAGGGGAAGAAGGGGCTGCTGGCCGTAACACGTCTCTTTCGGGTCTCTTTTGCAAATGGTGGTAAGACCAATATGAACTAAGTATGGGGACCATTTGCTATTTTAAGAGACTGAAGTCCTAAGAAGAATCTGACTCAGTTTCCCTTCTGGTTCCTCCGGTCTCTTTCTGCTTGCTGGCTTTCTCCTTGGTTTCCCTTGTGGTCACAGGATGGCATCTTCCTTCCCATTGTGGTAGACGTGAGACATAAAACCCAATGGCTCCTTTTCAAAGGTGCCTGAAGCCAGCTTAGCTCTGGCTACAGAGGAACAGAGAACACTGAACTCAGCTAAAGTCTGCCAGCGCAGCTAGCCCCCCAGCCAAGTTCTGCCAAGTTGCATGCATACACCCCAAACTAGCAGTTTAGAGTAATAAACAACTAACAGCAAAGCTTGCCTGCGAGGTCACATGACTAAAAGGCCTTAAAGTAACCAGGATGTAAAATGTAAAGATGAATTTTGTTGAGAGAAAGGAAAATGTAAGCAACAGAGAAGATTAACATGGAAATGACATGCTAGATTGTCCCCTCCTGACTACTCTGTGAGAAAGAGATGAATGGTCATTCGTTAAGGTTTAAAGACTGTCCCCGTGCTCAGTCTATCTGCCAGTTTTTGCAAAGTCATAAAATATAAAGCAAATGCTCACTTCTCTACTTCTGTGCTCTCATCATGAAGTGAAGACCTTTGTTTCTCATGGTGGAGGTGAGCGAACAGCTTCCCACTAAGTGTTCCGCGCTCTGCTTAGACTGGACCAAGACTTGGTCTCAGATGCCTTGGTCTTCAGACGCCACACCAGGAGAAAGGTAAAGATGGGAGCGATTAGATGGGGATGTGCTGAAACCAAAACAGCATTGCGATCATTCGAGGAGAGTTTAGTGGAGGTTTGTCTATAGTGTGGGCAGAAGTGATGAAAACCATGAGCCTGAGGTAAGGCCTGATGTCCTCAGCCTGCAGGGGCAAAGGACAGGCCAAGGAGCCACCACCCGCTGTGACTCCACCACTGGAAAATGAGGAATCCATGGATCTATTAGGCCACTGATTATGTCAGATCCCTCGTGATATAATTATCTTCCCGTGAGTGGATTCACTGATGGGGACCAAGCCTTCAGCACCTGAGTCATTTCAGAGACACCTCCTAGTCAATCTTCTGTGCCCCAGTGTTTTCACATTTAGTGTAGACAGTGAGTGAGAGAAGGGCAGGCTCTTCCTGTGGCTTTAATTTTTTGGTCTCTGATGACTAATGATGTCTACTATCTGTTCATGTGCATGTGCTAATGATCGTCTGCTTTGTGAAGGGTCTATTCAAATCTATCCATCCTTAGTGGGGTGTGTGTGTCTGTGTGCGTGCGTGCATGTGTGTGCGCGGGTACACACAAACACACTCGCAGGCCAGTGGTCAGTCTAGGGTGTCATACTTCAGTCATTGTCCACCTTGTTTATTGAGACAGGGTCTCTCAGTGGTCTGCCACCCATCCATTAGGCTAAGCTGAGTGTCTAGTGCACCGCTGACTTCCTGTTATCTCTATTCCTGAGATCTGGGATTACAAATGTGTGCTGGAGATCAGACACTTTGCCATCTTTTGGTAATTATTAGTTTTATATTTATTTATATGTATAATTATTAGTTTTACATGCATTTATTTGAGGAGAGATGTGCCACAGCACACGTGTGGAGGTGGAGAAGACAACCCACAGGAGTCAGTGCTCTTCTTGTGACATGAGGGTCCCGGGGACTGAGCTCAAGTCATGGGATTTGACCGTAGATGCCTTTATCAGCTGAGCCATCTCTCCAGCCTCTCCAAGAGTTCTTGAAGCCCATTTTCTACATTAAAAGTAAATAATAAATAGCTTGAAGGTCAGTTTCTTAGCTTCCCTTGCTACCACACTAAAGTCATGTGGTCTAAATTTGACCAGTCAGATATAGCCCACTAAATTTTTAAATTGGAAGCTGGTAATCCAAACCACCAGTGGAACCAAGTGAGCCCATTTGGCTTCTGGTGCGCAGGCACAGTAGCTGCTGTTGTTCCAGTCATCACACCCACTAGCCATTGACTTGTGTCAAGTATTGGAGGTTTTGGACTTGGAGGTCCAGTAACAGTGATGGTGAAGGAATGCTCTCACTAAGCAACCCATTGTCCTACTAAGGTCAATGAAATCCATGTACCCAGTCCCAGTCCTCATAGTCGAGGCATAGTGTTGAGCCAATGCAGCATTAGTCGACTGGCAACATGGATCCACACAGAGGCAAGAATTTAACAAATTGCCAATGTTCTGGGCACATCTACGGTTTTGACTTCCTTGGTGATAGAGTGTACCTCCCACAGATGAGAACCGATGGACTAGCGAGAGGATGAGGCGGGTAAGGATGCCTGCCACCAAATCTGATGACCTAAATTCAATCCCTGGAGCTCCCAGAGTAGAAGGAGAGGAACTCAATCCCATGGGTTGGCCTCTACCAACCAAACACTGCAGTACCCACATAACTCCCTCCCACCCACATAAATAAATATAACTTTAAAAAAGGGAGGGTCCATAGACTAGGCATCTTCTCATCATCACCTCCATCACAAGCCTGGCTGCCTTTTAATGTCTTCCCTAAAGAGTTGGACAGTAAGGGACACCATTGAAAACTGAAATCTTATGTAGTAATTGCCTTTGGAAAAGTGGACCTCATTTCTCGGCTTGGATCTCCACCCTCATTTGCATTTGGATTGGGAAAATCAATACCGTATGATAAGTATTTGTTTTTCAAGATCTGATAGCATGCAAATTTGCTTTTCCATTTCCCAGCTTCTTTCTGTGTCCCTAACCTTTGCACCCCCAACAAAGTAGAGCTGAGTAAACAAAGGCTGAGACACAGTGGCGGGTTTCTTGGAGGCGTGTCCTGCAGGGTCTGCTAGTTTTTGACATCATAGATGCTGTGCTTGTCACTGTGTTCTGAGGACTTTCTAGGGGAGCCTGGGAGGGAAAACAGGGCCAACCCAAACATGGTGGTGCATGCCTGTAACACTCAGGAGGGATAGACAGGAGGATCTTGAGTTCAAAGCCAGTTTTAGTTACACAGCAAGACCCTAATCAACTAAGACTGGGGAGGCAGACCAGAATTCAGTCCCCACAACTACAAAATTAGGAAAGCCAGATGCTTGTAACCCCAGTGCTAGGAATGCAGAGACAACAAATCTCGGGGGCTTGTTGGTCAGCCAGCCTGTGTGAGAGCCAAAATTACATTTTAAGCTTTAATTACTATGCCTAAGAGATCCATGAAACAAAAATGCCTCTGATCTGCAAGCTCAAGGACAGACAGTTGCTGAAATGCTGGAGGCCATTCATTGTTTATGGGAGGTAACAAGCCACACGTTGGTTTTCACTCCCCTAAATAGTTTGTTTCCATCTGCACAGGATGTGCTTGATCCCATGTGGGAGGGAGGTTCACAGGCAAGAGGAAATATATCAGAATGTCCACTTGCCCCTGGCTGGATGTAGGCTGGAGGTATGTCAGGATGTATACTCGCCCCTGATTGAACCTGATGGGATATGCAATAAATTATGGGTTTTCCTTCTTAAGTCTGTACAATGTAAGTCAAAATAAACCTTTCCCAAGTTGTTTATGCCAAATGTTCTGTCATGGTGATGAGAAAAATTGATCCTAAAATGGACTCCAGGATCCAAAGATGGCTACGATATTCTTCTGTTTCCCATGGAGTCTTCTGTAGTGCCGATGAGTCGTAAAGCATTTAAGTTGCACCTTAATAAAACTTCTTTCTGCATATGCACGTAGTTGAGTGTATGTCTATGTCTGCTGTATAGACACACACAGATTGTGTGTGTGTGTGTGTGTGTGTGTGTGTGTATGGGGGTAGAAGAGAAGGGGAGGTCAGGCGTCCTTCTCTGTCTCTTCCCACCTTATTCCTTTGAGACAGGGTGTCTTGCTGAACCTGGAGCTAGGCCGGTGACCAGTGAGCCCCTGTTGTCTTCCCATCTGCTTCCACTACAGCATTGGGGTTTACAGGAGCACATGACCACACTCAACTTTTATTTTATATCTATCTATCTATCTATGTATCTTAGAACTATCTTGGGGGTAGGGCATGCTGGAGAAGCGAGTCAACAACTTAGAGCACTTGTTCTTGCAGAGAACCTAGGCCTAATTTCCAGCAGCGCATGGCAGCTCACAACCATCTCTAACTCTTGTTCTTGCAGAGAAACTAGGTTTGATTCCCAGCACAACATGGCCGCTCACAACCACCTATAACTCTGGTTCCAGGGCTCTGATGCCTCCTCTGGCCTCCACTGGCCATTAGGCATGCATGCGCATGGTACACAGACATACATGTAAGAAAAACATACATATAAACTCACACATATAATCTTTAAAAAGAATATCTTTTATTCTTTGGCAGTTTCATGCCTATATACAATGTATCTTAATCATATCCACTATTACCAACCCCTTTCTCTTGTCTTAGTTTAGGTTTTTATTTCTGTGAAGAGACACCATGACCATGGCAACTCTTGTAAAGAAAACATTTAATTGGGGTGGCCCACTTACAGTTTAAGAGGTTCAGTCCATTACCATCAATGATGAGAAGCATAGAGGTCTGCAGGCAGATGTGGTACTGGAGTAGCTGAAGGTCCTACATCTTGCAAGCAACAGGAAGTCGACTGACTGACTCACTAGGTGGTATTCCGAGCATAGGAAATCTCAAAGCTCGCCCCCAAAGTGATACACTTCCCTCAACAAAGCCATACCTCCTAATAGTACCACACCCTATGAGATTATGGGGGCCAATTATATTCCAACTACCACACCCTCTCAGCCACCGGACTCATTTTGGTCCCTTCTTCAGGTCTTCTCCCACTAAGTCCAATTTGCTTGCCTGCTACATTGATGGCTGCTCTTGTTGGCTTGATTTTGTGTAGGTGACCACAGCTGCAGAGAGCTGATGAGCACAATGGCCAGGGCCTGTCCCAAAGACAGCATTTCCCAGCACTTCTTCCCAGCCTCCAGCTCTTAGAATCCTTCCAGCCCGCCTTTACATATTTTGAGAGCTTTGGGGTGTTGATATAAATGTCCATTTAGGATGAGCACTCCGTGGTCACTGTTCTCAGTGCTCTGAGCAGTTCTGAGCCTCTCCGTTAGCCGCTGAGCACAGCAGAAGGAGGCTTCCCTGGAAAGGTTAGCAGCAGCAGTAATCCACGGGTGTATGCGTGAGCATTCAGAAGCAGTGAGACAGCACGACCGTGTAGAAAAACAGCAGTGGGAGGTTCCCCTCCTGGGACCTGTAACTCCCCTAGCCCTGGGCTTTTGACCAGGATTACAGTATGAGGGCAATGGCTTTTTTAAAGTGTGGGTTCTGGGATTTGAACTCAGGTCCTCATGCCTTGGCAGAAAGCACTCACTCACTCATTGAGCCATCTGCCCAGCCAATACTATTCTGTTTTTTTAAAGTCACCAGACCAGGCATTATATGTTTTTAATCCCAGGACTCTGGAGGCCTAGGCACGCAGATCTCCATGAGTTCAAGGCCAGCATGGACTACATAGTGAATTTCAGGCCAGCCATGGCTATGTAGTGAGATCCGGTCTTAAAACTAAAGAAAAGAATTGGTCAGACCTTGTGATATGCATGTTTAATCTCAGTTTTCAGGAGGTTGAGACGGAGATTGAGAAATCAAGACGGCCTTGGTTACATTTTATAACTTGGCCTCAAATACACACATAATACCAGATAGGCTGGTGACAGGCTGGCCTGTTCCAGATCTTTCTTCTGTTTGTGGAAGGAAGAGCAGGTTGGATAGATACAGAGACCAGTGAAGGGGTTTTCATTTTTAATTAACTTTAGTTAGGAGTTTTTTTCAATGTAATAAAATGAATAAAACATGAACTTTGCCATTGTACCTTTTTTAAGGGCAAGATTCAGGGGCATTGAAAACATTCATGACATTGTACAACCATCATCACTATCTGTTTCTAAAACTTTACCTTCCCACAAAGAATCTGTTGGCCAGGGACTGGGGACATGGCTCGGCTGGTAGAGGGCTCACCTGGCATGCATAAAGCCTTGGGTTCATCCCCAAGCCACAAACAGCAGGAATGGCGGAAATCGTCTGTAACCCCTGGGACTAGGAGGGAGAGGCAGGAAGATCAGGAGTTTAAGGACATCCTTGTCTACATGGGAAGTTTGAGACCAGCCTAGGCTACCTGAGACTCCATCTCAAAACAAATAAACGCCCCTCCTGTTAAGCAAGACCTCACTTCTTCCCTCTTCCGCAAGCGTTTGGCAAACAGGAGTCTGCTCCCCTCAACCCAAGAGTCTGTTTGTGGATACTCCGCATAAACAAAACCATACCCTAGCTGGGTGGTGGTGCACACCTTTAATCCTTACACTCAAGAGGCAGAGGTGGGCAGATCTCAGTGAGTTCAAGGACAGCCAGGGCTACACAGAGAAATCCTTTTCCAAAAAACCAAACCAACCAAGCAAACAAACAAAGAAAAATCTGTACCCTATATGACCTTTATGTCTGCCTTTTTCACATGGCGTGTTTTCAAGATTGATACGCATGGCAGCATAAACCAGTCCTTTGTTTCTTTTTATGGGTGAATAATATCTCATTGTATGTACAGAAGTGAAGCGATTCCTTCCCTCTCCTCACTGAAGCCTTGGGTTTTCCAGTCTGCTGAAATAAAGCAGCAATGGTCAGATCGCAGGCAAAAAGACAAAGGAATTTATTTATTATGCATTGGGGAATGGTAGGATGCTAAACCCTGCAATCCAGAAAGTTCTAGACACATATTCTTTCTATAAGACACCAGGAAATAGGGGCTGGGGGGGCAATTTATAAGGGCAGAAATGACTTTTGGGGAAAGAAATGAACTTCAAGAATAAATAGTGAACCCAGGCACGGGGTAGGGGAGCATGCTTGTAATCCCATCACTGTGGAAGAGATGACAGGACTATGAGTTCAAGGCCAGTCTGGGCTGACTGCACAATAAGTTCTAGTACAGTTGAGCCACATAGCAAGATCTTATCTCAAAAGACAAAACAAGCATGTGGGGATGTAGCTCAGGAGTTGTATTAGTCCGGGTTCTCTAGAGGAACAGTACTGATAGAATAAATCTACACACACACACACACACACACACACACACACACACACACACACGTACACGTGCACACGCACAGACACACACGCACACATACAGACACATATGGACACATGTGCACATGTACGCTCATGTACACACACATGCACACATACATGGGCACACACGCACACACACGTGCACACACACGCGTGCGCACACACACACACACACACAGAATTTATTAGAATGGTTTACAGGCTGCAGTCCAACTAGTTCAACAGTGGCTGTCTACCAAATGGAAGGTTCAAGAATCCAGATGTCTCAGCTTCTCTTCAGTATATGCTGGAATCTCAAAGAAGTAGGGCTCGAATGTCAATGAAGGAATGGACTTGCTAGTGTCAATGAGAGCAAGCAGGCAAAGAGCAAGCACTTCCTTCCTATATGTCCTTTACATAGGCTGCCACCAGAAGGTGTGGTCTTTCCAGCTTGGAAGCTCTGGATTAAAGGCAGATCTTCCCTCTTCATATGATCTAATTAAGAAGAATCCCTGGATGGGCAGAGATGGCACACCTTTAATCCCAGCACTCAGGAGGCAGAGGCAGGCAGATCTCTGTGAGTTTGAGGCCTGCCTGTTCTACAGAGGGAGTTCTAAGATAGTCAGGGTTACACAAAAAAAAAAAACCTATCTCTAAAGGAAGAAAGAAAGAGAGAGAGAGGGAGAAAGGGAGGAAAGGAGGGAGGGAGGGAGGGCGAGAGGGAAGGGAGAGAGAGAGAGAGAGAGAGAGAGAAAGGGAAAAGAAAAGAAAAATCCCTCACCATTGTATCTAGCTGATTGGGTTTTAGTTAATTCCAGATACAGTCAACTTGATCAAGAATATCATCACAGTGATAAAATACCTGCTTAGACTCTGCCAGTGAGATGTTAGGGGCATAATTCAACATCAGAATGCCTACCTAGGATCTCCCAGTGAGGGCCTTTGGAGTGTCATTCAGTAGCACTTGCCTAGCTCGCACAAGGTCCTGGATTTGATCTCTAGCACAGCAAAAATATATACATACATAAACACAGACATACACGTACACAGTTTGTCATGAGACAAAGGCCTCTAGATGTCAGAGGTGGCGTTTCATTTCTGCTTTCTTCATTTGTGACCTAAGATTGCTCCTCCTTGCTTCAGGGATTGCACCGTGGTCTTCGGCAAACGCAGAGCTGAGTAAATGAGGAACTTCAGAGAAAATCCTTCCTTGACACTTGTTCCTCTCAAGTGCCTTCGGCCAACACACCAGAGTATCTTGGGGTATCTTTTGTTGTTGTTGTTTTATTTTCTGAGCCCACACTTGTGAATACACTGCTTTGTGTTTAACCATTCACTCACTGATTGACATTTAGGGCTGGTTCAGCCTTTTCTACCCCTGGCCTTTCCAAATCTAAAGAATGTGTCTGTCCTTTCTCATGGAGAGGATCTGTCGTCCCTCCATCTGTCAGAAACTTCTCAGCTGGTCTAAAGGAGAGGTGAGATGAAGGGGAGTATTAGAGGATGGTGAGGGAGGATGGTGGATGGAGGGAGGAGCCTACACCTGGCAGCACTTCCACGCTAGCTCACTCTCTCACCTGGTTAAGACCCTCAGCTTTCTTATAAGCCACTTCCAGGGAGGGTGCCATCAGGTATCCTGAGATCTGAGCCCAGGATTTGGTCCATGCTGGGCCCTACCTGTGTGGCAGACAATAATGCAAGACCATCATGGCTCTGTCTGGCACCATCTTTGTCTCTCTCAATAGCTTTTGTTTTGAGACAAAAATCTCACTATGTGACCCTGGTTGGCTTGGAACTCACTGGAAAAACCAGGCTTGCCTCCAACTCACAGAGATCTGTCTGTCTCTACCTGTGGAGTCTTGGGGTTAAAGACATGAACCAACAAGCCCAACTTGTTTTAGATTTTTTTTTTTAAAAGTAACATTTAGATGCACACCTTTAACCCCAGCAACCCAGAGACAGAGGCAGGTGAATCTCATTGAGCTCAAACGTGGTCTACAAAGCAAATACCAGGCCAGCCAGGGCTTCGCAGCGAGCACTTGTCAGGAGGAGACGAAAAAGAGGAAGAGGAGGAGGAGGAAGAAAAAGGAAAGAGAGGGAGAGGAAAAGAAAGAGAGAAGGAAAGCAATTACACTTTTTTGTTGTTGTTGTCGTTGTTTCAAGGCAAAGTTTCTCTGTGTAGCCCTGGCTGTCCTGGAACTCACCCTGTAGACCAGGCTGGCCTTGAAATCACAGAGATCCACCTGCTTCTGCCTCCTGAGTGCTGGGATTAAAGGCGTGCGCCACCGTTGCCTTGCGAAAGATTACATTTATTTATTATTGTTCATGTACATTCACAAATGCAAGCGTGTGAGCCTTGGTGCACAGAGAGAGGTCAGAGGTCAGCTCTTTCCTTGAAAGTCAAGTTATCAGACTTGACACCAAGCAGCCCTATCCACTGATCTTGCTGGCCTTTGCCTGGGTCTTCCTTGACAGCTGGAGTATGCAGGGATGATGTTCATTGGCAGGATAGGAGTGAATGAAGAAAGCAACTCCCAGTTGGGTGTGTAGCTCTCTTAGTAAGGTGTTTGCCTACATGCAGGAAATCCTGGGTTCGATCCCCCAGGGCTGTGTAAAAGTGGGTGGGATTGGCACATACTTGTAATTCCTGCCCTAAAGAGGTGGTGGCTGGATGATCAGAAGTTTAAGACCATCCTCGATCAGTTTTTATAATTTGACACAAACTAGAGACACCTAGGAAGAGGGACTCTTGGTTGAGGAATTGCCTCCATCAGATCAGCCTATCTGTGGGACATTTTCTTGATGAATGATTGATGGAGAAGGAGGGTCCAGCCCACTGTGGGTTGCACCATCCCTAGGTGTAAGAAAGGTAGCAGAGCAAGCTATGAAAAGCAAGCACATAGGCCTGTGATGCGGGATTTCCCTCTGTATGCTGTGCTTACCATTAATGAATAAAGAAACTGCTTTGGACCTATAGCAGGGCAGAACTTAGTTAGGCAGGGAAGATGGGACTGAATGCTGGGAGAGAGAAGGGTGGAGTCAGAGAGAGAAGTCATGAAGCTACCGCTGGAGATAGATGTGCTGAAACTTTGCTGGTAGGTCACGGCCTCGTGGTGATGCACAGATTAATGGAGATGGATTAGATTAAGATGTAAGAGTTAGCCAGTAAGAAGCTAGAGCTAATGGGCCAAGCAGTGATTTAAATAATATAGTTTCTGTGTGATTTTTTTCAGATCTAAGCTAGCCGGGCGGTCGTAAACCAACAAGCGGCACTCTCCTTCTACAGGCCTGTAGTTCCTCCACCGGTCTCTGCTTCAGTTTCTGCCTCAGTTTCCCTCAGTCATGGACTGCAGGCTGTAAGATGAAATCAACCCTTGCCTCTTGGTTTTGGTCCATGTTTTATCACAGCAACAGGAAAACTAGGAGGGCTACACAGTGAACTTGAGACCAGCCTGCAGGACAGGAGGCCTTGTCTCAGAACAACCACAAAAAGCAACCAACCCCTTAGCCAACGGTGTAGTAGTGCCCAGCTTGTTCACAAACACATGGCGTGCTCATTGCTGGGTGAGGTAACTCCAAAACAAGTGATCTAAGGTCTCCCCTAATTGCCTAGTGGGAGGGAAACACCGCTGACCCTACTAGAGGCTCCTTTGTCCCCAAACCATTTTATTGGAAACCTTTCCTTCTGTCTCTCGTTCTCCCATTCTATTCTTGGCATTTTCTGATCCTCTACAATAAGCAACATGCCCTCACAGAAGGGATGATTCTAGCCAGCATTGCATTACTCCTTGCTGCTGTGACCGAATATTGGAGAATAATTCGCTCTGTGTGTATGTGTGTGTGTGTGTGTGTGTGTGTGTGTGTGTGTGTGTGTGTGTGTGTGTGTTGTGGGCCTCCTGGAGGACAGCTTGAGGAATTAATGTTTTGATCATGCAATTTAAGGGAAGAAGGCTTTGTTTGGCTCACCTTTTTTGGGGATACAGTCCACTGTGGCTGCTGGAATGAGCCTGAGGCTGCTTGCTAACACTGTGGGCCAATCAGGAAGCAGGGAGGAGGCAGAAAAAAGGGCTGAGCTTCTGCAAACCCAAAGCCTAGAGTTGGAGCGATGGCTCACCCATTAAGAGTCAGATGATGTGGGGTGGTGGCTGTGCACGCCATTAATCCCAGCACTTGGGAAGCAGTGGCAAGTGGATCTTTGAGTTCAAAGTCAGCCTGGTCTACAGAGGGACAGCCAGAGCTACACAGAGAAACCCTGTGGGGGATAGAGTGGGGGGTGTAGGTTGACTTCTGCAGAGAACTGGAAATCAGTTACCAACATCCACACTGGGTGGCTCCCAAGCACCTGTAACTTCAGCTCCAGGGGGTCCATAGGCATCTTGTGCTCACTCACTGCCCATACCCAGGCAGAGACACAGATGTGGGCGCACAAACAAGTGAACAAGATAAAATAAATCTCTGTTTTAAAAGGTGACTTCCAGGGACCCTATTTCTGCATCAAGGCTCCACCCACTAAAGAGTCCACAACAGAGTCACCAGCTGGGGACTAAGTGTTTAAACACAACAGCCAGCCCAGCGGGGGACCATTCCCCACTGAGCGCACAACAGACAGTATCTTCCTTCTCAATGCTAGTTCTTAAGAGGGGTGAGTCCTCCACCTCCTCCTGGAAGCCCAGCCTGATTCCAGCCACAGAGCAGACCACCTGCCTGCCCTCTATAACCCTTAGCCCTGTCCCTATCATGCCTGCTTTATTTTTATCTTACATTTTCATCAGTTGCGTGATAAAAATGTTAATTTCGCGAGCTGTCCCCCAGGAGGCCCACAACAGGCTCGCTCTGAATCCGCGATGAAGTCCTCAGCCTTTGATGGAAGCAGGAGATGAAAAGCAGCGGGCTGTGGTTCCCGAGGAGAGGGGCCCTGGCATGCAATATTTAAGCAGCCCCTGCATGAAAGGGGAGTGCTCGAGCTCTTAACATCAGTTTCAAGAAAGTCAGACTTGATTCTCAGCCTCAGCCTGATGTTTGGTTACACTCCGTGCCTTAAATACTCATTTCTGCAGCCTTGATATTTTAATTTCTTTCCTTTTAAGTTTGACATGCCCAAAGCGCCTTCAGGAGCTCTGTCACAAGCAAAGATGTGAGGTGGGGACCCTACAATCCAAGGAGGGCATTTGTACTGACCCTAACTAGTTATTTGTCAAAAGTAGTAGTGAGGGACACTTATAAAACCGGCACTGAGGAGGCTGAGGCAGGAGAATTTTAAGTTTGGAGCCAGCCTGGTCTACCCGGTGGGATGTTACCTCAAAAAAGAATCCCTTTTAGATTTTGAGCAGCATTGAGCACCCATCTCTTCTCTCTTTTTCTCTCTTCCCTCTTTCTTTTTAAGTGTGAGCAGGAATGCATGTGTGTGTGTGTGTGTGTGTGTGTGTGTGTGTGTCCCACATGCCACAGCTCATGGGTTGAGATCACAGTCAAACCTCTCCTTCTACGTCTGAGTTCAATGGATTGGATTTAGGTCTTCAGGCTTGCTAGTGTCACAAGCACTTCTGCCTGCTGAACTTCCTTGACAGCCCCTTACCTTCTTCCCTCTCTCCCCAAATTCCCCACTTTTCCTGTTTCTGATGTTGTTTGTTCTGAAACAACATCTCACGTAACTCAGACTCACCTTGGCCTTGAATTCACTATGTAGCTAAGGATGGCCTTAACCAGCCAAGAGCTAGAATTACAGGCATGCCCCATGCTCTGTATGGTGCTTAACATGAACCCAGGGTCTCTCACCTTCTAGGCAAGCATTCTATCACTGAGCCATGTTCTCAGCCCCTTACCCCTCACTGGGGCATTCTAGAACACTGTACCACCGAGTCCTACCCCCTCAGCCCTCCCTGGGAAGTGCTCTCTCAGCAGGTCCTCTATAGTTAGCCACACCCCCAGCCCCATTACCATTGAAATCAGTTGCTCATTGGTGGCAGAATTGATCCCTGAGTTCTACCCTGCCACACAAACTGATTACAGCTAGACAGGAAGCCACATGTCATAGCTCACAATCAACAAGACTCGACTTCCTTTCAAAACAAAAGTCCTACATCTGATCTGCCACTTACCGACCACACACTTGGGAATCAACCACGATGTAGGAATTTATAGCAATATGCTGCCGGTTTGAGCCTCCCACATTTTCTGGAAGTGGCTTCGCACGCTTGAAGCGTCAGTCGGCGAATGTAAGCCGCTCTTTGTTTAGCTAACTGTTATCACAGTTACAGAAAGAATCATAAACCTTCGTGGATTGGAGCTTCTTCTTCAAATGTAGTTTTGAAGCATCATGCCAGACAGTATTTTTAAGGGGAAAAAAGACTAATTTTCACATAGTTCCATGATGATCTGTCTTGATAACTCAGAGCGTTACTTAGCCATTTCCTAATAAATTGAAAGGGAACTCTCTCACTTATATTAAGCACTAGAAACTAAAGGAAAAGGCTAATTCCCTTTTAATAGCATATTCCAGATGCCACTTGAAAACTGCTGAAATAATTATGAGTGTCAGAACTAATGTTTAATGCTGAGTGATTTTTCTGTAGTACAAAGTAAAATACTTGTGGACTGGTGACATGGCTCAGTTGGAGACCTGCCTACACACATGTGAAGGCCTGGGGTCCCTCCCAAGCATGCCATAAAACCACGTGTGCAATCACAGCACGTGGGAGGCAGAGGCAGCGTTCAAGGTCATCCTGGGCTACACAGTGAATCTGAGGGCAGCCTGGGAACCTGAGGCCCTGCTAGAGAAAGCAAGAAGAGGGGGGAAGGAGGCAGGGGGAGGGGAGAGAGGGAGACAGAAAACAAGCAAACTTGTATCTGGATGTGTTTTGGAGGCTCCAGATGGCCCTTTGACACCGGCAAGAAAGCTCTTCCATAATTCTATAGCAATCTTACTTAGCCGGCTCTTTCTCACGCCGTGAAATCATTCCTAGCTGAGATCTGCGTTTCCTATGGAAGTGGGAAATTAGTCAGAGCGTGTACCAAGAAATCCTCCGTGCAGCTCTCTCTCCTTCAGAATGGAAAACGTACTTAAGCATTTAAATGAAATAATCTGATGGATGTTGTAATTACCGAGGCATGATCTTCGTCGCAGAGCAAAGAGAATTCATTAAACTCAGGAACAGCTGTTTCTCGGCGTTTCAAAATTCAAAACTGCTTTCTGTGTTCTGGTGGGATTGGAATCGCAGAAGAATCGGCCCACTACACCTCGTTCCACATTATGGAGACATTTGGATACTTGTACAAGGACATATAGTCTGGGCAAAATGATCTGATTCTAATAAATTTCTTATTGTTCTATCGTATAGCGATGAAAAATTCCATTGAAAGGATGGCTCCGAGAGACCTTTTGAAGATGGTGCTTCAGTACTGGGGAGTAGGCCAAGGAGATGCTAAGCCACCAAATCCCCAACCCCTCACTGGGGTGATTCTAGGCAGAGGGGCTGTGCCATTGAGCTTCATCCCCAGCTCTCTTTTTACTTTTGATTTGGAGGCAGGGTCTCCTAAACTGCCCAGACTGGTCCAGAATGCACTCTGTGTCTAGGCAGACCTCCTCACCATCGCCTCCCTCCCAGGCCTCCTTACCACCACCACTAGACCCCACTCAACTGACGGCAGACTTTATTGTTCCTCTTACTCCACTGCAACCCAGAATGAGAACGCTTAATGTCCTCTCACGGTTTTAATTGGCACCTGAAATTTTTCCTAAGTTTAAATAATTGCAAAGGATGAGGATAATAATACTGATCTATTGTAAATATTGCCGTTTAGAAAAAATGAAGCTGTCATATCACTCTTCCAAATGTAGCCAATAAAATCTACACACGAGGGCAATTCTGTATCCATCATCCTTTACTCAGGAGGTACAGGCCTAGTCTTTCTTTAATAGTTCCCAAATTTTTAATTTTCTTTTCTCCCTTGAACTCATATTTCCATCCCATTTCCCCTACAGAATGGTCTTCTAATGCAATATATTTTTATGCTTGGTAATATTTTATTAATCACCCCTCATAATTCGCTCAACAAAAAAGTATATAAGTTAAAATTATATTTTTTAATTACCTGTGACTATAAAGCTCTAGAATTAATTTTTTTCTGGCTTGAGCTAACAGCACATTTATGGGTATCCAATTTATCAAAACCAACTCATTATACATTTTTTGTAAATAAGTATTAAGCATAAAAATAAAATTTTTCCTGCACTGACGTCTCCGGGAGATGAATGGAGTTGTCTTTTCTTTTCTGTGGTTCTTCTATGAGCCATGGAGGAGACTAGAGATGCAGTGAGACAAAGTTCACTATCACATCTCCTCCTACGTGTGTGTGTGTGTGTGTGTGTGTGTGTGTATGTGCACCTGTGTGTGAGTGTGCACAGAGGCCAGAGATTGATATTGGATGTGTCTTCCTCAGCCACATTCCATCCTATTTTTTGAGGCAGGGTCTCTCACTGAACCTGCAGCTCCTGAATTCAGCTAGGCTGGCTGTCTAGTGAGTTCCAGGGACTTGTCTGCCTCTGCCTCTCCAGTGCTGAGACTATAGGTACCCAGCGGCTACGGGGTTCTGTGGGTCAAACTCAGGTCCTCATGTTCACCCAGAAAGTTCTTCACTGACCAAGTCATCTCCGCAGACCCTTTTCTAATTTTAGATAAAAGATAAAATAATACTGGTTACATAGTTGGGCGTGGTGGCACACACCTGTAATCCCATCACTCAGGAGGCTGAGGCAAGAGGACTAAGTGTTTGAGGCTAGCCTTAGCTATGTGTACAGATCCTGTCACAACAAAACAAAAACAAACACAACTCAGGTCTGAAAATGAGTAGGCAGAAATGACAGCTGTGACAGCAGCAATCCATCTTTCCTGATGTATTCAAATTCACATCCTGGTCCAGACTCTGACAAAAGGAATTTAGGGAGGCTGACTCAAGGGTCCAGACCATCATGGTGGGGAAGTCAAGCAGCTGGCTACATCGCATGGACAGTCAGGGAGCACAAGTTTGATGGGTGCATGCTGGTGCTCCGCTCCCTTTCTCTTTTGTATACAGTCCAAAATCCCAGCCTCGGGAATGGTGCTACCCATGGTGGCACATGGATGGGGGTCAGTTAATGTGGGAATGTCCAGAAGCCAACCTAACCTAGATCTTCCCTCACAGGTGTGCCACAAAGCTTGTCCTCTTGACTGGGTCATTCAGGGCTGGGGACAGAAATCTAAGATTTTGTATGTGCTAGGCAAGTACTCTACCAGCTGAGCTGTACTCTCAACCCTACCATCTTGTTTTTTAATGAAACAAAGTCTGTGTACACCTTGATGAATGCTGACCTACTTCGCTCAGGGGAAGACTTTGAGGGCAGACATTTCTTTGCTTTTCCTAACCAGAATTTGTGTGGAGTTTTGGGGGAGGGGGGAGTCACGCTATTATTTTGACAGAGCCAAGAGCTATTCGGATGACAAATGGAACCCTGCTAGAGCAGGCGTGCGATCTTACAGCAGGAACAGAAGGGCGAGGTTAGCGAAAGCTAGGATACACCCGGCTCCAAATTAGCAGCTCAGTTCCTGCTTTCTTAGAAACGCCGGGCTATTGGCTCCGTTTCCTTGGCTATGCCTTCATAATCGCAACCCGTGGTCCAAAGACAGCTTCATTCTTTTCTAAATGAGCAACACAAAAAGCCAACTTTCAAATACGTGCAGTGGGAGAGCCATTTTGTAGCATGAGCATCAGAATCTCATCAAGAGACAGACAGACAGACAAAGACAGAGAGACACTGAACCTCATTCCTGCTGCTGAGTGGTTGATTCAACAAATTCACTAACTAGGTGCAAGGGGATTTGAACTCAGGTCATCATACTTGCACAGTAAGTGTTTACTTACTGTGGTAGTTTGAATGTAATTGCCCCCATAATCTCATAGGGAGTGGTACTATTAGGAGGTGTGACTTTGTTGGAGTGGGTATAGTTTTATTGGAGGAGTGTGCCACTGTGGGGGTAGGTGTTGAGGTTTCCTATGCTCAGAAAGTGCCTGTATCTCAATTGACTTCCTGTTGCCTGCAAGATGTAGGACTCTCAGCTATTTCCCCAGTATCCTGTCTGCCTGCCTGCTGCCATGTTCCCCATCATAGTGGTAATGAACCTCTGAAGGGATAAGTGAACCCCCTCAATTAAATGTTTTCCTTATGAGAGTTACCATGGCCAGAGTGTTTCTTTACAGCAATAGAAACCCAAATTAAGGTGCCTACTGAGCCATCTCCCCAACCCCTGCTGCCTTATGTCATCCCAGCTCCAGGTGATGTCTTTCCTCCAAGCTGCTCCTCCGCTTTTCCCACACCCCCCACCTGTCAATTCAATCCCATCTGACACTAATGCCTGGCATTTTGCAGACCTCACGCCCTAAGTAGTCAGTTCCATAAGATAAACCCTACTTCAAATACCAATGGAAAGTCCCAGTGATGGACCACACTTCCAACTAACAGGTTATACATTTGCAGGTTTCTGTGAGCCAATCCACAGCCTCAATCGCTCACTAGAATGAATCACACACACTCAGAGAGAGAGGAAGAGAATACAAGCACTTGGAGATAAATAGTTCATTCCCCAAAATTATAATGAGTGGCATCCCAACAGGGCATGACCACTTCCTCCACTCAGGACTGGCAACTCCAGGGTGCCCAACCAGCCTGCTTGTGAAGCCATTCAGCACCTTAGAAGGTGCCACTGAACCTGCCCTAAGTCCTACCCCCAGCTATCTGGGCTCCCGAGGAGCCAGAGCCTGGAGATATCGTGACTCATTAGCTTTTATTTTTAATTTCATGCCACTGAAGATGTGCGGTAATGAGAGTAGTTTAAATGTCTCTCTCTAAAAGGAGGATGGGTGGGGGTGGGGAGAAGAGAAAGTCAAGGCAGACATGGACAGATACAAGATCCAAGGGGGCTTGTAGTTCAGTTGACAGAGTGCTTACCTAGCCTGCATGTAGGTCTGGTTTGATCCCCAGCACCGCAATGCCAGATGTGGTGATGCACATCTGTAATTCCAGTTCTTGGAGAGTTGAGGTAGGAGGTTAGGGAGTTTAAGGTTATCCTCAGCTACATAACAAGTTTAAGGCTGCCCTGGGATACATGAAAGCCTATTAAGAGAGGGAAAAGAAGAGGAAGAGAAGGATGGGGAAGAGAGAAGAAGTGGAGTACCCCCAAGACATAAGCAAGGACTGCACAACTTAGGAGGAATTTTGGTGAAGAATATACAACATGTGTGGGGTTGGGGTGATGAATCCGTGGATAGAAACACTTACTGGGCAAGCATAAGGACCTGGGTTCAAATCCCCAGAACTCAGATAAAATCCAAACGTGCTAGCGTGCACATATAATCCCAGTAGCCCTACAGGAAGCAGGAGCCAGTGACAGGAGAATCCCTGGTTGCCTGTGGGCTGGCCAGCCTGGCATACTCAACAGCAAAATCACAAAGAGACTTTGCTTCAAAGAACGTAAAAGGTGAGGACCATGCCTGAGGTTGCCCTCTAACCTGAACAGTGAACCTGTGACGTATGCTCTACACTTCAACACACACAGGCACACATTTAAAAAGAAACACGTACATCACTTTTATGCTCAGGGAAATATTGGTTACATAAATACCTAAAGCATGGGTAGCCTTAAGGAGTCTTCCTAGAGTCATGTTCAGGGAGGCTACAAGTTCATGATCAAGGTGTAGCCAGACTGGTTCCTCCTGAGGCCCCCTTCCTTGGCTTGGAGACACTATCTTTTCCCTGTGTCCTGATCATCCTTCAAAGCATGCCTGTGGCTGACTTCTTTCTATAAGGATCTGGTTAGATTGGACTAGGGGTCACCTAATGACCTTGTTTTAATATAAATACCACTTTTTTGTTTTGTCTTTTGATACAGTCTCTTGTACCTAGGCTGGTCTAGAGCTCGCTGTGTAGCCAAGGTTGACCTTGAACTTCCCATCTTCCTGTCTCTGCCTCCCAAGTTCCAGAATTGCAGGCTTGTGCCACCACACCTGAGAAATCAACTCTGTCACACAGTCTAACACAACTGTACGTCACAAACCACAGCCAAAGAACCGAAGGACCAAGAACCAGGGATCTTGACACATAAATCTTAGAGGAACATAATTCAGCTCTCACAATCTCTCATCACAGAGTCCCAATTTCCTACCCATCAAAAGCATATGAGATCCACCTGACTCAAAACAGGCATCACCAAGAGGACAGCCACAGGGATCAAAGAGAGGGTTCAGTCGGGGTAGTGCTTGCTATGCAAACATGAGAACCTGAGTTTGAGTCCCGAGACCTATGCTCTCTGCAAAGATAAGAGGCAGGTGACAGCACAGTCCAGCACAGTAGTGACATTTCTGGGGGTCTAATGGGGGTTCCATGCCCTGTTTCACTGTACAAGGAAGTCAGAGAGATTTGCTTTAGGGTCCTTGTGTGTTGGCTACAACTCAGCCTTCTGTGCTCCCCAGCCTAGCCAGCAAGACCCTTCCCGACAGTTCCCCTTCTTCCGGCAGGAGCTGCGCCATCTCCTCGGTTCTTTCTGCCATTTCGCTGAGGGAGATTGAGTCTCTCTTGGAAGGGCCTGACAAAACAGCTCACAAAAGTGTTTTTTATTTTAATAATAATCGGCAGCAGATGCTTCCCCAGCGAGACTCTGTGCTTGAGCTGTGATAAACACAGAAACTGGGAAGTCACTTTATTAAACCATAAATGTTCGTCACAAATCACAGCTAAATTAGCCCATGGCGGAAGCTGTGCAGAAGCCGGGCCTGGGTGCTTTAGCTCCCTGACGGAGGGAAAAGGTAATGACACACTTTGAACACTTTTGCGTTAGTCTTTAAAAGTCTCCGATGTCGCTCTGTCCTGCGTGGTTGGAGGTGCTTAGCACAAATGTGGGCACAAATGTCTGGAACACCTGGAGGATGCTAAGAATGGTAGGGAGAAAGGAAACGTCCATTGCCTTTGCTACCAGCCCTAGAAGACTCAGTTTAATACTGTGTCCATTTAGCAGAATAGTTTTACTAGGTTCTCTCCTAGGGACTATAACCTGTCTAGCCGTAGGTTCTTGGCCCAATCATGATGCCAGGTACGAATTTTATCTTGCAGAACAGGCCTTGAAGCCAGTCAGAAAGTAGTAGGTTGCTTCCATGACATTTGTGCCATGGTTGCACCAATGGGCATGTTTTGCTAGGCCCATATGCTGGCCATTATTAAGTTCACAAGGGGTCATAGCCGGATGAGACTAGTGATTACTTAGCTCCTCAAGGAACATGGCTAGCACCTTCCAGCATGATGGGAGCTAGCCAGCAGAGATGAGACTTCCAGGGCGGTACCTGCTTGAGTTCTCTAGGACTCAAGAGTGTGATATCTTCAGCAATACGGTCTTAACACATCAGATTCTGGAGGGTAACCGAAAGCATTGGCAATAGCCTGTACTGTTTTGGGGTCTTTGTGACCCTGCCCTAGAAGAATTAAGCCATTCCTGGGGATCGGGCTTTGTGTTTGTTAGCTCTGGTGTCTAGTAGTGGCATTGTCGCCCTGTTGTGGGGTAACTCCGTTTTAACTCTTTTCATATATACAGATATATTTAAAAAGCTTCCTAAATGGTACGTTTCCATATGACTTTTTAATCCTTTTCTTTTTCCCTTTAACCCTTTATCCCAGTGCATCCTCTCTCCCGTCCTTTGAAAGACCTCCCCATGGGCCCTTAGTAGTTTCTTGACCTCCACGACTATTCCATATAAATTGCATGTATCCGAAGATGCAAAGCTGACATCCGCAAATGAAAGAACACATGCAACATTTGTCTTTCTGGGCCTGAGTCACACCGCTTGGGATAATTGTTTCCAGTTCCATTCGTTTACCTGTGAAATTTGTAGTTGTGTTTTTCCTAATAGCTGAGTAATATTTCGTTGTGTAAATATAGCACATTTCTATTCTCATCCCATCTTCCCATCATCAACTAACAGGTAAAAGCATATGGTTTAGAACCTGTCCCCTTTTCAATACAAAAGAATCAGCCACTTGGACATTTGAGAACAGGCTTTGCTGTACCATGACACAGCGCTCTTCAGAGTATTTTCTTTGCTGTCTAGGCAGAGCTAAGGGAAAATATTTTGTATCCACAGTGGTCAGTTTCCAAGATGGTGCCAGTGATTGTTTGCTTTTGGCTCTGGATCCCTTCTGACACAGCTTCTCCAGAATGGACAGAACTGTGTAGTCAGTAGAACACGGCAGAAGTGACAGCAGAGGCTAGTCACGGAAGGCATAAAGGCATCCGTACTGGATCATCAATCTGAGACCAGCTGCCGTGCTGTGCGCTCACACTGCTACAAGGAGGTCTCCACAGGGAGAAACTGAGGCGCCTACTATCTGCTAGCACTTATCAGGCGTGCTGCTGGCCATCCTGAAGCCTCAGCTTTGTCAAACCTTTGGATGACACCAGCCTCAGCTGACACCTTTGCAGTATGGGACGGGTATGCGTGTGTGTGTGTGTGTGTGTGTGTGTGTGTGTGTGTGTGTGTGTGTGTGTAGACCAGAGGTCAGCCTCAGGGGATTTTCTCAATCTCTCTTCACTTTATTTTCTTGAGGTAATGTCTGACACTCACTGACTTGGCTCGGCTTGCTGGCCGCTGAGTCCCAAGGTTGAGCTCCACACCCCAAGTGCTGGGGTTACAAGTATATGTATCATTATGTCTAGCTTCCTAATGTGGGTTCCGGAGCCGGAACACAATCACACAACAGCCACCAAGCCATCTCCCCAGCCTTTGGCATCTTAACTGAACCTCGTGAGAGACCCAACTCAGAGCCACCTAGCTAATTCACTCTTTGATTTCTGGCAAACAAAAACTGTGGAAAACGAAAGTGGCTGTTATTGCAAGAGGATGGCTACTTAGATTCAATGCATCCCTCTTATCCACAGGGAAGACAAGTCTGCTAGTGGATGCCCAAGACCACTGATAGACTGAACTCTACATAATTTCGCTTCTTGGATGTTTTTCTTTAAGGTATCTCCATTACCAGCTTTGCTGCTGTAGAACTCTGGGACCATCGAGTTAAACACCATTATCAAGTAAAATAAGAGCTCTTCGAACAAAGCCCTGCCACAGTTTTCCAATAGATCTGGCTACTGAGACGGTTACTAGGCAGCCGACAGGAGGGTTGCACACACAGATTGTACAAACTGAGCAGGATTACTCACTTCCCAGGCAGGAGGGAAGGAGATGACATGAAAGTTCATCACTTCGCTCTCAACACAGTGCAATTTTAAAAGACAGGCGGTATTATAAGAGGTATTATTATAACCTTTATCTTTTGTTTATTTTTTATCTGCTTCAAAAGACATATAAAATACATTTAAAAAGTCACTAGTCAGGCCTGGAGAACTGGCTCTGTAGTTAAGAGCACTTGCTGTTTTTGTAGAGGACCCAACTTCAGTTCCCAGCACCTTCATTAGGGCTCACACCTGACTGTAGCTCCAGCTCTGGAGGAATCTAATGCCCTCTTCTGGCCTCTCTGGGTACTGCACACATGTATCCCTAGAAATACACATAAATATAAATGAATAAAAAATATTTTTAAAATGTTAGCCTAGAAAACTAATGATAGTATGACTTTTGCTTAAGATTCTGATCATTTTTTAGTTTCCACAATTCGAGAAACTGGTAGATTAAAAGCAAATCAGCTGTAAGTTCGAGGTCATCCTGGTTTACAAGAGCTAGTTCCAGGACAGGAGGCTCCAAAGCTATAGAGAAACCCTGTCTTGAAAAACCAAAAAAAAAAAAAAAAAAAAAAAAAAATCAGAAGCTGGGTGGTGGTGATGCATGTCTTTAATCCCAGCACTCGGGAGGCAGAGACAAGTGGATCTCTGAGTTCGAGGCCAGCCTGGCCTACAAGAACTAGTTTCAGGACAGTCCAGAGCTACAGAGAAACCCAGACTTGAAAAAATAATCAGAAAAGTTGTACATTGTTCCTGAAATTTTCCATTAATATTTTGGACCCAGATTGAAACAGAAAGCACAAGCATGGCTCAGGGAAGAGAGCACTGTCATTCAGTTACATGGAAGTGACTTGATTCGTGGATCCACAACTACCAAGGAGACCCCAGCACAGAGGAGCCCTCATGGCCACACTCTGGCTGATCCTGAACCAGTGGGGCTCTCCCCTGCACGGAGGATCGCACGGCCAGAAACAAGGTGGGCGGGGAGTGAGAAGAAGCCGTAGGAGGTTTTCTCTGTGACATGACTCACGTTCACTCAGCGGTTGCTCACGGTGGCATTTATTTCCCTTCTACTTCTGTTCCTACAAGTACATTCCCTGGCCATGTTTACTCATCAGCATCAGGGTATCTCGGCACTCTCTCACCCCAAGAACTAACCATAAAAAAATCCACAATAACGAGGCCTAAACAAAGAGAAAAGATCAAAGGGGGAAGAAAAAGAAAAACATTTTGGTTTCTCATCACCTTTTCCCTTTTTTATTAAAATACTTGTCTGTCAATATTATGAATCTTGAACTCTAATGAGCCGCCAGTATTACTATTGTTTATTACTTCAGTGTGAGATTTTCTTTATTATTTGTTTGGACTGAGGCTCGGGAGTGCATTTTACTGCCTTCCTCATGACTGGCTTTAAAATATTTGATTTAAGCTGTCAGAATGCAAATAACTCCAGACGTGCCCATACGTGGAGGCTCCAGGGAGGGTTTTATTGTTGGAGGGAGGGAAAAGTGAATAAAAAATGATGCGGCTGACATATGAAAATGGTCTCTGTATTTACAAAAAGAAAAATAAATATTTCAAGGGGGTAAAAAAATGAGATAGGGAGAATGGGTACCAGGTAAAAGTCTAATGACACAGCTTTCTGTTCTCTCTCTCTCTCTCTCTCTCTCTCCCTGTCTGTCTGTGTGTTGTGTGTGTGTATGCCATATGTAGGTACCCACTGAAGAGGTCATTGGACCGCCCCCCCCCCCGGAACTGGAATACCAGGCTGCTATATGTTGCTCAAAGTGGGTGTTGGGAACCAAACTTGGCTCCTTTGCAAGAGTAGTAAACACTCGTAACCCCTGAACCACCTTTCCAGCCCCACCCCCTCTTTGAGCAGAGTCTCAGGTAGCCTATGTTGAGGAGTGCCCTAGCCTGTACTTCCTCTCTTGGACCACCTAAGAATACCTTGAAATGACAAAGTCACCCGGTGGATAGGGTATACCCAGAAGTGCCCTGCTGCCAGGAGATAGAAACAGGGCCAATTTCAGGAGGAACCAAGTGGCAAAGTGGCACTGTTGGAGTTTTCAGTGGTGCCCTTCGCAATGACAAAGGACAGTGAAAGCTAATGACGGCCATTCAATACTAAACAGCACTGATCAGTTATAGGCAGCCATTACTCTCTGTTAATGGGGAAATAGGCTCCGGGGAGCTGTCAGGCCCATAGTTAGGAATACGTATGTTTGCCACTTTTGAGAACCTACTATGTCATTGCTAAGACTGTGGCTGCCCAACTGGGGACTTTACAACTTTTCCAGAGGAGCCAGAATTGGCCTCACATTGGGTATAATTGTCCCTCACTGGTGATGGCTTCCCATTGCTGTGACAAGATTCCTGAGAGAATCAACCTGAAGAATGGTTTATTTCCGCTCATGGTGTGAGAGGCTCATGGTCCCTGGGCTCTGCTGCTTCTGTTACTGCCATGGAGAGAAGCATTGTGGTGCTGCAAAAACTCTCAACTTGTGGTTGCCAGGAAACAGAGAGAAGGGAGATGGAAAAGAGGGACCAGGGCAAGATCTAGTCCCCAGTGACAGACCCTCAAGGATCCACTCTCTTCAACTAGGTCCTCAATCCTAGATTTCCATGACCACTTGATAGTCCTTTCATCTGTGACCCCTCAATGGATGACTTCATCAACGAGGTCAGATGAAGTTAGAGCCTTCAAGATCCAATCACATCTCCAAAGCCCCATCCCTGAGCTTTGATGCACTGGAGACCAAGACTTCTACATGTGAGTCTTTGGGGAATGTATCCTCAAAACCAAAGTCCCAAAGTAGAGGAAAGTATTTGAGAGACACAAGAGACACCATCACTTCTAATACTATATGTTGTCATAGTGATCCTCTTTATTAGTCAGCAGTTGTGTGCATATGTGTACACACTCTCGTGGGTACATGCATGTGAATATGTTCATACACATGTATTTGCACATATGGGGGCCAGAAGTCAACATCAGTGTCTTCCTCAGTCACTCTTCACCTAATTTTTTGTGAGATGATGTACTGGTTACTTTTTTTATTACTGTGACAAAAACATCATAGCCAAGGTCCCAGAGGGCAAGAGTTCATCTCCACCATGGTGGGCAGAATGACAGTGGGCAAGCACAGCATGGCACCAGAGCAGCTGCTGAGAGCACACATCCCAACCCACCGACAGGAAACAAGGTCACACCTCCAAACGCTTCCCAAACAGTTCTACCAACTGGGGACCAATTCAAACATATGTGCCTAAGGGACCAGTCTCATTCAAGCCACCATGATCGGGACTCTCGACTGATCCCAGAGCTCACTGATTTAGATGGGTTGGCTGACCAAGGAGCCCCAGGGAACTGGCTACCCACACTTGATGCCACACTCAGCAGTTTCTTATTATGTGGGTGCTAGAGATATGAACTGAGGCTCCCATGCTTGCCCAGAAACACTTTACTGGCCAAGCTGTTTCCCCATCTTAATTCTTAATAATTAAGAATATTAGTCAATATCTTTAATCTCTTCCTGTAGATGTAGATATACAAGAAAATGCATACCTAGACTTTGGTACTGTCCACTCTTTCACACATCCACAATTTTCTGAAAGCTGTCCCCACAGACACTGTACATGGCAGAATGGGAAAGTAAAGGCAAGCCAAGGCTGATGTTGCTTGACTTTAACCTAAGAATTGTACAAAGTCTTTGTTTTGCTTTTGAGACAGGGTCTCACGTAGCCCAGGCTAGCCTTGAACTCACTATACAGCTGGGAATGACCTTGATCTCGGATCCTCCATGTAAGCACCTCTCACCCAGTTTTATACAAACCTGGGGATAGAATCCAGGAGTCCTTGAATAGTGGGTAAGCACTCCACCACCAGAGCTGCGTCCCCTACCAGTATGGAGTCTTTGAAGTCTATAAGTGGGGAGCGACAAAAACAGATGGCCACTCAGAGGCACAGCTGATGAGTAGGGTCTTCTTGCTTGTGACTTACAGAGCCTCTGGAGGGAGAGCAAACACAGGTTCAAGCTCTGCCCCTTCCCAGAGCTGTCCCTCCCAAGGTGCTAGTTCTCTCAACTGTAAAATGAAAGCCTTGTGAGATTCCCTTCCCTGGGGAGTCACAATGTCAGCCCCCTCCCCTAAGGTCCCATCACAATCCAAAGCAAAGTTTACTCTGAGGAGCCTGTGAGTGTGTTGGGTTTGCTTACAGAGCATGGATGAGAGGTTATTGACAGGAGGATGGGTAACACCAAAGCAGCCACCCTGGAAATACTTCACCAGCATGGGTGCTGGCGTTCCCATAGCTACACAGATTGAGGCCTTTCCTTCCACTCAACTTCTCCAACGATATACCCTAACAACTCCAAAGACTTCAAGGCCATGTTCAGCTAGGGAAGAGTGGCTTATAAATGGTTGGAATGAGCAGATGGCAGCTCAGTGAGGGTCTGATGACCTTCCCACCCCTCCTTCTGTGAGGGAAAATCAGTGGTCAACAATTCCAATCAGGATGGGATCTTGCAAGTAGGCACGACAGATCTTATGAAGATGGTGGTTGTTGGAATCAGAGCCATGTTCCACAGCACCTAGTGGGAGTGATTCCTACTCCTGTAGGCATTAAGCCTCCCGATGCACATATGACATTCAGCATGATGCCTGCTGTGTGGCAAGCTCTCAAAAGCATAGGCCTAGCCTTATTGTCATTACTACTGCCTTTTTTTTTAATTTTCACTCAGTATTCTTTGTTTTAATCGGCTTTATTGAGTTATTACAAACATGGAAGCTTGCTCATCTTAAGTGCATTATTATTACTATTTTCCTCTCACTTCAAAGCATAATCATAACCTGATGTTCAGAAAATATGAATGAATAGGACTGGAGAAATGGTTCATCAATTAAGAGCACTTGCTGCTCTTGCAGAGGACCTGAAATTGGTTCCCAGCACCCATGCTGGGCTGTTCATAACTACCTATAACTCCAGATCCATAGGCTTTGATGCCCTCTTCTGGCCTCCACAGGCACCTGCACTCATGCACACATACTCACACACATAATTTTAAAACAATAAAAATTATTTTAAAAAAGAAAATATGAATTCAGTCACACCGGAAGGCAGTAACAAATGAACAGATTAGTAAATGAAGGAAGGCAGGGAAGTTTCATTTTATAGAAATAAGACTTAGGATGATCGAGTCAACCATGCCCATGATGCCAGTGAGTTTATCTGAGACATAGATTTGTGTATGACCCATTCAGAGCCAAAGTGACCGAGTGCCCTAAGGGACTTCCCTGGTCTTCATTCATCAGAGCACTTTCCAGAGATTCTACCACATACCACCTTTTTAAAAATTTTTCATTTGTCAGAATAAGAGAAGCTTTGTGCATTAGCAAATAACCTTGCCAGCTAACTGACTTGACACAATAGTGATTTATTTCTAGCTCCCAGATTCAACAGGTGCA
>JAQHUG010000097.1:6813550-6830086 GCA_028555095.1 Dicrostonyx torquatus
CTCTACCACTGAGTAACACCCCAGCCCCTCACTTGGGGACTCTAGGTAGGTGCTCTACCCCTGAGCCATGTTTCCAGCCTTTTTATCTTATTTTTTAAATTTTGAGTCCAGGTCTCACTATGTTGTCCAGCTAGTCTTGATCTGACTTCTCTCTGTACCCCAAGCAAGACTTAAACTTATGACTCTCTTGCATGAGTCTTTGAGTAGCTGTGATGCCAGGCCTGGGCCACCAGTCCCAGCCTCTTCTAGAATATTTTACTGGGCGTTGGTGGCACATGCCTTTAATCTCAGCCAGCACTCAGGAGGCAGAGGCAGCAGGATCTCTAAGAGTTTGAGGCCAGCCTGGTCTACAGAGTGAGTTGCAGGACAGCCAAGGCTACACAGAAAAACCCTATCTTGAAAAACAAAAACAATACAAAGCAAAAGAATGTTTCCACCAACAGTGACACACACCACCACTCCTTAGAGTCTGACCACAGTTGGGCCTGAGGATGGAGCCATGCTTTCATGAGGTGGGAAGGAGGGGATAACAAGGTACTGCTGACCGGTTGTTAGTCTGCAGCCCTTTTCTGAGCTAGAAACACAAAAAGGCAGAATATCTAACCCTCACATCTCACTCTGAATGTCCGCTGCAAAAGGCTGGGTCAGGGCTGGGACTGCTCCGGACCTCTTCGCGCAAGCTCTTTCCTTTAGCAGGGCACTAGTTACTATTTACTATTTTATTCCCATCTTTTCTGAAGGTCTCAGTGTGGCTCCTAGAAGTTGCTGCTTGCGCTGAAATTTTACACACACGCCCAAGTGACTTGCAGAGTTGTTATTTGCTTGTTTAACTATGTTTAGGGTTTCACACCCACATTTCAGTGGGGATCGGAGGGTTAAGTTTCATGAGGTAATATCATCTTTGTTCCAGTATTATGGTGTTAGTTATCACATCCATGGGGCTGATTTAACAAAATTCATAATGTATTCAGTAGTTGATGGCTTAAGCCTAATTGGACACAAATTGATAATGCCATGCAGCGTTGTAATTAAATTGCGGTAAAATTATCCCATCAAATACTGTATACGTACACACACTCGCTCATGAAACCATCAGCAGCCTTTGTTTTGTGTATGGTCAATTACATTTTTGAAATGGAATTCTCAAAGGACTCCAACAGATGAATCAAGATGGGGCGGGGTGGGGGTGGGGAACCAGACCTTAGCCTCCCCTGCATTAACATGGAACCACTCAGAAAATGGTTGTTTTCCGACAATGAGAAAAATTAATTTTCCTAGGAGGTGGTTTGGGAGTGCGATTCATCTTCCATGTTTATTTCGGGGATCACAGGGTTATAGGAGCCCCAGGGTGACTTCTGTGCAATGAAAAGAAGTTGTTCATACATCACCATGAGGCATCCGGCCCCATGCAGGAAAGAGCAAACAGACCGTCCTCCTCTTAAAACCAGCTCCTTAATGATAACACGCACGGGCAGGTGTGCTTGGGAATAGAGCCCAGGTGGAGTTCGTTTACTCCTCTGGTTATGTTTTTGCTATCTGGTGAGTTATTGAATCATGAGGGCATCTTCGGGTCTAAGATTTCATCTAGGACCTGAAACACTCCTTCCCTAACTACTCTAAGAAAATTAGGCCTGGTAACAGAGGCCTGTCATGCCACGTATTCAGGAGACAGAGGCAGGAGGATCCCAAGTTCAAGACTAGCCTGGACTAATGAGTGAATTCAAGATCAGCAGGGACAAATTAAGGAGACTCTGATTCAAAATTAAAATTAAGAAGAGGGCTGAAGATACAGGTCAGCAGCAGAGTCCCTGCCTAGAATCCTCCAGTGAGGGACTGGGGTGTGGCTCAGTGTTAGAGCCCCTGCCTAGAATCCCCCAGTGACGGGCTGGGGTGTGGCTCAGTGGTAGAGCCCCTGCCTAGAGTCTCCTCAGAATGGGACTGGAAGTCTGGCTCAGTGGTAGAGCCCCTGCCTAGAGTCTCCTCAGAGTGGGACTGGAAGTCTGGCTCAGTGGTAGAGCCCCTGCCTAGAGTCTCCTCAGAGTGGGACTGGAAGTGTGGCTCAGTGGTAGAGCCCCTGCTTAGTACGTGCAAGGCCATAAAGTGCTGCAATAGACAAATACGCCAATAGATAACTTCTAGAGGAAGAACTACGGAGCTGCATGGCAACAGCACAAGAAATGGAGAAACTCCCCCTCTCACCCGCAGGGGCTTGCGCTGCCTTTTTATAGGCCGTTTGCTGTGGTTGAGTGGAAGTTGTTCAACTCTAAAAAAGCAGAGGAGAGCAGTGCCCTCATAATGAGCTGTCTGGAGTGATCCCTCTCATTTGAGTCATGAGCTCTGATTAGTTCCAAGGGGACTCTTCCACCCGAGCTAGCCCCATGCTCTCCTTACTGTCCCCTGGTGGTGCAGAAATAAACTGAACTCCAGCTAAGACACCTGCTGGTGGCATTGGTCAGCACGTCTGAGACTGAAGTCAGAGACCACTCTGGGCTTCGTAGCTTGTTTAGTGGTGGTGGTGGAGGGGCCACAACAAGATGGCTCAGAAGATAAAGGGACTTGCAGTCAAACCTGACAACCTGAGTTTGATTCCCAAGCCCCACATGTTAGAAGAAGACGAGAGCTGACTGCTCCTCCTCTGTCCTCCACTCCTGCACCATGGCCCGTGTGGGTCCACACACATACACACATGCCCACACAAGAAATGCATAAAAACTAGTCTTAAAGGGCTGTGAGAAATAACATCAACAAAGGTAATATAATGTGCTTAACTAATTAGATACAGTTGTAAGGGTTAGAGATGTAGCTCGATGGCAGAGCTATTGTGTAGAATTGCAAGATCCTGGTTCCATCCCCAGCAATAAAAACATAAAAATGTAGAGGTAGAAAGATGGCTCATGGGTAAGACTATTTCCTGCTCATTTAAAGGACCCAAGTTCCATTCCCAATATTATTGGCTTCTGCACACCTGGCAGAGAGAGAGAGAGAGAGAGAGAGAAACAGAGAAAGAGAGAGAAATAAAAATAAATTTTTAAAACCATAAATCTAGTAAGATCCCCACAGTGGTAAATTCAAGGGCTCCCCCAGCCCTCTTGTAGCTTCTGTTAGTCACTTGAACGGCTCACAAGCTCCAGAGCTTGCTCAACATCATTGTGTGTTCATGTGATGAAGTCACCTATCCCTTCTGTGGTTGACACAAGCAGAAATAATATCACTGTATGATGGGGCTGGAGCTCCAGTTGGGTGGCCTACATGCTCTGGCCAGGCAGTCCTTGAACACCAAAAGGACAAGATTCTTACCCCAAGAGCAGTTGTGCCTATCAGGAAAGCGGCTCCCAATTACTTAATCTTCTTTCCTTTGGTTTTTGTTTGAGGTTTACTTTTGCTTTTAATTATGTGTGTGTGTGTGTGGGGGGGGGTGCATGTAAGTACAGGTACCAGTAGAGACCAGAAGAGGGAACTGGAACTCTTGGAGCTGAAGTTACAAGAGATTGTGAGGCACCTAATGTAGGTGCTGGAAGCTGAACTGAGTCCTCAGCCTGAGCAGCAAGTGCTTTTAACCATGAGCCTTAGCTCCAGCCCCTTGCTTTGTTTTCAGAGACTGTCTCATATATTCAAAATCGACTGTGAACGCATTCTATACTCAAGAATGATCTTGTACTCCCAGTCCTCCTGCCTCTACCTCCCAACTGCTAGGATTACAGGCATGAACTGTCACCCTGGCTCTCTTTGTTGTTGTTGTTGTTGTAACTTTGTACTTTACACAGGCAACCACACACACACACACACACACAAATACACACACACACACAAATACACACACACACACACACACACTGCAGTCTAGAAGTGGGTTGGTGACAGAAAGAAAGCTAAGAGGAGGTCACCATTCACCACTACCTTAGCCTGACGTTAATCCCAGGATCCTGCCTGCATTAGCTTCTCTCCCCCATCAGCTCAGCATGCATTCATTTGCTAGTGCTGCTGAAGCAGAATAGTACAGGCTTAGGGGCAAGCAGGACTAAAACAACAAAAATCCATCATCTCACAGTCCTGAGGAACTCAAGTTCAAGATCAACGCATCAGCCAGGCTGTTCCCTTCGGGGGCCCTTCAAGGATGGATCCTACACCAAGCCTTGCTCTCAAATGCATCTTGTGGTCAGGTAACTCCAAGACTCACAGCTTTCTCCCTATAGACATTACATTTTTTTAAAAATTGTTTTTATTTTTCTGTGTGTGTTTGTATGTCTGCCACACATGTGTGGGCGCCCTCAGACGTTAGAAGGACATCAGGTCCCCTGGATTTGGATTATAGGTAGTTATGAGCTGCCTGGAAAAGATGCTGAGAACTGAGCCCAGGTCCTATGCAAGAACAGCAATAATTCTTAACTGCTAAGCCATCATCATGCCTATTATACCCGAATGTTTACCTTTGTTCTACAGCCTTTGTTTAAAAAACAAAAAGCAACAATCTTTTCCTCTGTTTGTATGTGTGCACGCCTGTGTTTCTGGAGGCCAGAAGTCAAATTTGGGTGTCATTCCTCAGAACACTGTCAACCTTGTTTCTTGAGGCAGGGTCTCTCAGTGCTGGGGTTTGTCAAGCAGGCTGAGGTTGACTGAGAGAGCTCCAGGGAGCCTCTTGTCTCTGTTCCCCAACTCTGAGATTTTACTGACCAAACTATCTCCCTAGCCAGTTTTCTTTTCTTTTACTATTTTTTGAGACATTTTTATGAGACACAGTCTCACTATGGAACCCAGGTTGGCCTCAGAATTATAATCCCTCTGCCTCAGCTGCTCACACATTAGGATGACAGGCATGCATTATTGTGCCCAGCCCAATGTCCCCCTTTAATGAAGACACCAGTGAGATTAGGCTGGGCCTGCCTGAATAACGTCATTATAGACAGAAATGTGTGAGGCTGTCTGTGTGAGGCCAACACACAGGGTTCTGGCATCTTAATTTGGATGATGACTGAACTACTCACACAGTGGTCTCTGGGCCTGGTAACATCCTTATCTAGTGGAAGCTCCAGGCCTTCTACTGTAAAACTGTGTCAACTCAAGGCCACTGTGTCCCCTCGAGGCAGTTCTGACTCAGTCAAGTGATCACTATGAAAGCCTGAAGACCTGAATTCAAGGCCCAGAATCTTCTATTTTGAAACAAAGCACAGATGTGGTAGTGTATACACTTGTATTCCCAGCTTCTGGAAGGGAAATGCAAGCAGACCCTTGGGGTGCCCAGACCACACACCAGCAGAAACAGCTCTGTTCTGGCTGTGGAAAGAGAGGCAGGCCCCCTCAGATACTACCACAGGGCTTTATCTAGGCCATTGTCACAGACAGTGTCTCTCCAGGCTACATTTTAATACCTTCTTATGGGCCCAGCTTCTCATGTCTCATCTCCCAACCTCAAAGTCTCATGGAATCAGGGGTTTCATCTGCTGCCATCTGGGAGGCAGAAGGGGGTGTCTTTAATCTCTGAGCTCTGGATCTGGGGGGTGGTTATTGGGGATCTGTGGTTAGGGCGAGGAAGAAATTCCAGGTGGCAATCACTGTGTCCGGGCTGGGATGTGCCTGGAGACACAGCCTTGGAGTGTTTCAATGTAGTCAGCAAAATAAAGTACTCCTAGCCAGTGGGATAGTTGTGTGTGCTATATAAATATGTAAATGTTCACCAGTGTGTGTGTGTCTGTGTGTGTGTGTGTGTGTGTGTAGGTCCTAGTCAGTCACCTACTGCCTTATCTTTTTTGAATCAGGCTCTCTCAATGGACCTGGAGCTCATGGATTCAGCAACAGCGGTTAAACAGCAAACCTCAGGACTCTCCCTGCTCCACCCTCTCCTCCAGTGCTGTGGTTTCAGACACATGGTCACCACACCAAGCTTTTAGCATGGGTTCTGGGTATCAAGCTTGGGTCTTTGGGCTTCTGTGACAAGAACTTTACCCACTGAGCCATCTCTCCAGCCCCCGCTGCTGTCTTTAGGGAGGACCTTTCTCCAGAGTGATTTAGAAGGCTTTTAGTTGGCAGAGCCTCAGAGGTGGGTTCTCCCCTCCTCCCTCCCTTCTCACCATGCAGATCGGGTAACCCACAGCCACTCCTCACCTGCAACAGCTTGGAAGGGCCAGCAACCACACATCTGTTCCCAACACACACCTAAAGAGCATTTAATTGTGTTCCCCTAACGCCCCACGTTCATTTATCTCCTGACAAATTGTGGGACTCATATCTAAATTAAGTTAGAGAAAGCCAGTCTGTCGATTTTCAGTCAAGGGCAAACAAGTATAGTTCCTCATGCTTTGGAGACTGTAGGTCCTAAGGACTTGTCCTGAGGATTGGGAACCAATTTGCATGGCAGGCTAAGTCTGGCAGACACAGGGCTGTGTGGGGTACACTGATGCAGCCAATCTGTCGGGGTTTTGTTTTTAAACACACACACACACACTCATGTGCGTATGCATACGCACACACCTGTGAACACTCACATGTTCATATAACACACACAACTACCCCGCCAGCTGCAAGCACTTGATTTTGCTAGTTCAAACAAACAAAAAGGACCTGCCATACCAGGTCAAGAGCAGACATCCTGATCAGCAGCTGGTCTGAATTTGGCACAAGAAACTCCAGGACATACTAAACAGTTGTGTGCCATGCCCAAGAGGGTCTTAAAAATGCAGTTAGGCTCAGTTGGTAAGTGCCTGCCAAACCAGCGTGAGAACCTGAGCATGGATCCCCAGTAAAAGTCAGGAGTACTGGCATGTGTCTGCAATCCAGCACTGGGGGAGTACAGTTAAGCCTGGGAGCTCACTAGCAAGGCAGCCTAGACCAATCAATGAGCTTTAGGTTCAATGAGAGGCCCTGCCTCAAAAAATAAGGGGAAGGGGCTGGAGAGATGGCTCAGTAGTTAGGAGCAAGTGCTGCTCTTACATAGGGCCTGAGCTCGGTCCCAGAACTGATGTTGGGGGCTCACACCTGCCTGTGACCCCAGCTCCAGGAGATCCTACTCCCTTTTCTGGCTTCCACAGTCATGTACATATATACACACACATATGTATAATTTAAAGTAAAGATAAAATCTTTTTGAAAAATAAGGTGGGGAATGATAGAGGAAGATATCCAACATCAATCCCTGGCTCTGCCACACATACTGTGGGCATACATTCACAAACACATACACACACACACACAAAAAAAGCCTACTATAATTATCACATATCCATGATACAGGGAGGGTTTGCTCTTGACCTAGCCCTGAACCCATCCTCATCTTATTCTTGCACAAAAATCCCTACAAAGCTTATGACCGACCACCACATTACAAAAGAGTGAATAGAGATTCTCAGAGAACGGAAGGAACTTGTCTAATGTCAAGATCAAAGCTGCAATCCACAAACTATTCTGCCAGATTCCCAACCTGCTAATGTCAAAATCGAAGCTGCAGTCTACATGTTATTCTGCCAGATTCTCAACCTGGATCCAGCAGGGATCACAGATTGACTCTGACTCCTGTTCTTTCTCTACAGATTCAGAGTGGAGGTGGGGGTTGCTCCGCCCTGCGGCCTCAGCTCACTGGGCTATAGGGACTGCAGAGGCCGAGAATCTCTGCATAGGTCAATAAGGACACTTTTTGATTTTCTGATTCATCCTCCATTGGGATTCTTGAGAGCAACCATGAAAATTCTCCAATGAAGAGTGACGTGTGTTACTCAGTGGTAGAACACCTGCCTAGAATCCCCCAGTGAGGGGCTGGGGTGTGGCTCAGTGGTAGAGCACCTGCCTAGAGTCCCCCAGTGAGGGGCTGGGGTATGGCTCAGTGGTAGAGCACCTGCCTAGAATAAGAGAGTCCCTAAGCCCCATCCCTAGTACTGGGAAGAATCTTTCTCCAAATACAACCACATTCTAAACAACAGAAGTTGGGACTTGAACATACAAATTTGGGGGGCCTAATTCAACCTATAAAAAAATCCCCTCCACAGAAAGATCTTCTATAACCAACCCTCATGCTACCTCCCATCTCTCAAGTGGTGAGGTAGCATGTGGTACCACCTGACAAACCCTGACCTCCTCATTCTGGCTTCCTTCCCACCCTGCCTGTGAGGTTGGAAGTCACCCAAAAGGGAGCAGGGGTCCCACATTCCCGTGTTCTCCAAACTATCATCTGCAGTACCTAGGACACCAGACATACAGCAGGCACTTGGCATTGCTGAAGGAATGACTTTGCACCTGCTTGAAGTTGGCCTCACCCTTGGGGTTACAATCTTCTGGAGAGAGATAACAGTCACCCAGCAAGCAAAGTGCTCAGGCAAGGACACAGGGAAGGCAGCAGGTGACAGCATTATCTGCCCTGCTGTAGAACTGCAAAGGGCAAGGACAGTGCAGGGAGACATCCACAGCACAAGGAGCTAAAGCCAGAGGTTGCATGTCACTTAGATACAGCAATTTGGGCAGGGGTGGCTGCTGTGGGGACCCACAATGCTCCATTTAGTTCTTTAGAAGAGTTTCTGATGGTCCTCTGAAAAAGGCCTCCCACTCATGTCAAAGATGAGAGCCTTCTTCCTTTCCCACAGAAAGCTCAGCTTTCCAGTCACTGTGCTTTGGGGACAAGAAGAGATGCCCCAGCATTTCAACAAAGTCTAATGCAGTGCATGCAAAATAGCTCATCAGCAAATAGGTGCCTGGTGGGCGCTGTAACTCTCTCCCCACCCCATTCCCAAACCCGCATAGATAAGGCATCCCCCATCCACAGGGAGATGGAGTTTCTCACACACCCCCTACATCACCCCACCCCACCCCTGAGCACCCTGGGACCCTGGCCTTCCCTGGTGTTCACCGAGGCCTTTTCTCCCAGGGTGCAGTGCTTCCTCAACCTGCTTTTTAATTAATTCTCTCGCCCGTGCTGTGCAGTTTCAACAGAGCCTGAGACCCTTTCAGTGGTGGATGTCACTGCTCCCCGGGAGCATCCCAGTAGGAGCCCTGTGCCTGCATGCCTTAATTAGGCAAGTTAATTACTTGCCAACTTGAAGGGCTGATCAGGCCTCTGCAGGAGACACACCTCCCAGGGCTGTTCTGGATTTTCACAGACCCAGGATATCCCTGACTCCCACAGTGCACACACAGCTGAGGAGGGGTATCTGAACACCCCACTAGCCCACATTAATCATCTAATCAAGAAATTCAGCCGAACATGGGATCGCACATGCCTGTAATCCCAGCATTCAGGAGACAGAGACAAAAGGAACGTGGGTTCAAAGACAGTCTAGGCTATGTAGAGAAACTCTGACTTTAAAATAATAACTTTAAATAGACAAAGAAATCCAGAATAGCAAAAGTTTTTGAGATGAGGATGTAGCCATCAGGTAGTGGTAGAACACCTACCTAGAATCCTCCAGTGAGGGGCTGGGGTGTGGCTCAGTGGTAGAGCCCCTGCCTAGAATCCCCCAGTGAGGGGCTGGGGTGTGGCTCAGTGGTAGAGTCCCTGCCTAGAACTCACAGTGACACATTGGGGTATGACTCAGGGGTAGAGCACATGCCTAGACTCTATCAATAAGGGGCTGGAAACATGGCTCAGAATGCCTGCCTAGAATCTACCATTGTGAGCTGGAAGGTTAGAGCACTTGCCCGGCATGTGCAAGATCTTGGGTTCAGTCCCCAGCATGGCAAAAGAAAAGTCTTTAATCTGAGCAGCGATTTTCATAAAACTCCAGACAAAATGGGAGGTTAGTTTGTTCTGGAAATAGTCTCTACATCAAACACCTCATTTGCCTGCAGGAATGTGTCTTGTTGTTCTCTCTGTACCCGCTGTGTGCAGGCTGATGGTGGGGGCAGTGGTCACTGAGACACACAGCACAGGATCCAGCGCCCCTAGATTTGGCTCAGAGCCCAGACTCCATCCCTGTATTTTCACCTCCCCTGCAGGTTCAGTCCCAGCCCAGGACAGGACCTGGAGGTGTCCTTCTCTAATCAGGACCATCATGGTCACCATCCATGAGGCTCAAACATAGCTCAGTGCAAATTCTCTTTTGCAGCAACTTAGCAGAGGTCCCTTAGCAAGACAGTGCCCCCACTTCATATACGAACAAACTGACCTACAGAAAGGGAAGTGTGAAGCCAGAGCAGCAGTTCTCAACCTGTGGGTCTTGACCCCTTTGGGGGTTGAATGACCCTTTCAGGGGGGTCACCTAAGAGCATCAGAAAAACAGATATCAATGTTATGATTCACAACAATAGCAAAGCTACAGTTGTGAAGTGGTAAGGAAAATAATTTCATGGTTGGGGTCACCACAACACAAGAAACTGTATTAAAGGGTCGCAGCATCAGGAAGGTTGAGAACCACTGAGCTAGAGAGACAGCTCAGTGGTTAAAAGCACTCGTTGCTCTTTCAGAGGACTAGAGTTTGGTTCCCAGCACCCACACTGGGCAGCTCACCACTGATTTTAACTCTGCTCCAGGGGATCTGATGCCTCTGCAGGTACCTGAACACACATGCACATACCACACACACACACACACACACACACACACACACACACACACACACACACACGCGCGCACACACACACACTCAAAATTTTTTTTAAAGGGAAAATGTATTGATTATCTTCCTGCCTCAACTCTGGAGTGCTAGAAAGTACAGGTTTGGGTCTCTACATCTTACTGGGAATTAGTTTGGGTGCTGATAAGTTTCAGGTATCTATGTGAACACTGAAGGACAGAGATCCAGATGGCAATTGTGCTTGTGAGTGTGTGGTTTCAAGGAACCTAGTCTGGAAACAGAAATTTGGAGGTTATTGATAAAGTGATGGTTTGAAAGCTGGTAGACCAGAGAATTAGCACAGAGGTCCAAGGTCTGAGCTGTGAGATCCAATCACCACAGGAGACTACCAGGAAGATGGGAGGAGATCATGGGGACTGACCAATGGGTTAAGAGCCTAAACAGGAGATTTAGGGTCCAGCTAGCCAAGGGTAAAGGTTTTTCCCAAAAGAAAGAGTAAGCAATTGTGTTGGTGTGTGATGAATTGGCTGCGGGCTAGCCCTGACCTTGGAGGCTATGGGAATCGTCCAGACAGGTGCTTAGTGTGCGATCAGTCAGGTAAAGCTACCAGAGAGGCAAGCTGGGGCTGCAGGGTTTGGGTGCAGAGTTGTCACACTGCAGAGCAGCTGAGTTGACGGTGGCTGAGTAAAATGGGGGTTGAGGGAAAGGATTTTTTTTAATCTTTTGTTTTGTTTTGCTTTATTTTTGAGACTCGGTTTCACTATATAGTCCAGGCTAGTCTCCAACTCATGATCCTCCCGCCTCAGCCTGCTAAATGCTGGGATTACAGGCCTGTACCACCACACCCAGTTACAGAGGGTTTTTTTTTTTCTTTTTGGTTTTTTAAGATGAGAGGAACAGTGACATCATTTCTCAAACAGGGACAGAGTAGAAAGAACGGGTGTGTTGCTGATGTGAAATCGTGCCTGTTAAGTCTCACATCCCAGGGGGCTTTACCAAATCCAGAAGGTATCAGGCAGCCCACCAGCTCCCAAGGCCACCCCCAGACAGATGTCATTGCTCTCCTCCTAACCATGACTGTGTAAGGTGGATGCCAGGCCTGGCAACTGGCTCCTGCCCCCTCCCTCCCCCTCCCTAGCTGAATAATTTAGGTTCTATTCTAAGTTAAAACCAAATAAAGCAATCTAGAATGACTAATTCCTAGTGGAATTTATATTCCCCAAATGCCTTGCTGGTAACAATGCTAGAAGCTGTTTGTCCCTTTTATTTCAGTGTGTGGCTTCTGGAAGGAGCTCCAGTCTGGAGTGGCCTTGTTTCCAGCCCCAGAAGCAAGACAATCATGAGTAAGGCTCTCAACGTTTCCCCTGCCTCCAGTTTTTAGACAGCATCACACGTAGCCCAGGCTGGCCTTGAATTATTTTGTGGTTAGAGATGACTTTGAACTCCTGATCCTCCTGTTCATGCTCCCTTTCTGTTGTGATAAAACACTCTGTTCAAAAAGCAATTTAGGGGAGAAACAGGCTTATTTGACTTATATTTCCAGATTGTAGTCCATCACTGAGGAAAGTCGTGACAGGTACTCAGGGAGGAACTTGAAGCAGAAGCTACAGAGAAAAGTTGTTTGCTGACTTATGCTTTCTTTTGCAGCCCAGGACCACCTGCCTCGGGATGGGACCACCCACTGTGGGCTGGTCCCTCCTTCATTAATTAACAATTACAGCAACCCCCCTCAGCCCTATCCAGAGGCCAATCTAATCTGAGCAAACCCTTAATTGAGATTCCCTTGTGAGGCGACTCTAGGTGTGTCACACCGCTCCAGTGCTGGGTGTGTCAAGTGTTCTAGTGCTGGGATTGCAGGGATGGATGGCCCAGCACATCAGGATTCCTGCCTCCAGCAGGGCACACAGTATGTAACTCCCAGCCCCCCGAACTGCCCATCCACAAGGTCATCTCAGTGCTCCAGGAGAGTGATGAGCCAAAACAGTTAGGGATTGCTCACTGGAGAAAGTGGGACACACACACACACACACACACACACACACACACACACACACACACACGTCCCCCAGGGCTTTGGGAAGAAGGCATGAGGCTGCCAGGTGCCCTGCTGCAGGCGACTGACAGCAAATGCATGAAAAAAGCATTGTTCCTGTGAGAAAACATGGGAAGGGACTAGGAGAGTGAAGGAGGAAAGGTGTGGTAAGTGTTCAAACAACAAAGAGTGGGACTTTAATCCCAGCGCTTGGCAGGCAAAGGCAGGCAGAGTTCCAGACTAGCCTGGTCTACATAGAAAGTTCCAGGACATCTCAAAAACAAAAAAAAAAAAAATAATCAAAACCAAACCAAAAGAAAACTTTACAAACAAATAAACAAATAGACCTTCCAGAAACAGAGGGTGGGACTCAGGCCAAGCCATGTTACCCTCAGCCCAGCATCTAGCTAGAGCATTAAGGGGGGAGGGGAGAAAAGGGGCATACATGGGAGAGATGACTACAGTGCAGGTTCTACTGGGTCATGCTGGGGTCTGATATCATGCCCTGCTGCAACACTGACTATCAGGACGCTCTTAGGTTTCAATTGCTGGGATAAAACCCCATGACCAAAAGCAACCTGGGAAGGAGAGGGTTTATTTGGCTTACAGGTTACAGTCCATCATGGAGGGCCGTCAAAGCAGGAGCTCAAGGCAGGAACCTGAAAGCAGGAACTGAAGCAGACCATGAAGGAACATAGCTTACTGGCTGGTTCCCCAGGGCTTGTTCATGGTCACCCCAGGAGTGGCACCTCCCACAGTAGGCTAGGACCACCCATATCAATCATTAGTCAAGAAAATGGTCAGCCGACTTGCCTACAGGCAATCAATCTGATGTCAGCATTTGTCTTGAATGGAGTTGACAAAAACAGAAACAGAATGGAGTTGACAAAAACAAGAAAACCACTAAGGTCTGTTGGACAAGAAGGGTTGTGCTGCCTTCCAGCTAGGTCCCCTTGAGGTTGTCAACTGTTGGCTATGCATCAGATCTGCTGGGACAAATCCAAACTGGTTGTTATGTCTGCCTTGCACACGGCCCCCTCACTTATAGCACAGGCTTTATTGTCCTCCCTGCAACACAGGACTCTAGCTGAGAGACTAGGTAGACCGTTCTGGGTCAGAAGAAGCAACGGAGTCTGCAGCAAAAAATGGGAGTAAACAGAAGTCGGAAAGAGAAACTGGAAACTGGAGTGGGAGAAACCGGAAGCTTGAGTAGAAGAAACGGGAAACTCAAGCAGGAGTACAGCTCTGAGGAAAGTACTCCAGGGAAATGGCTCTCTCTAGGTGCCCGTGGGGTGGGTGTATCCTTCCAAATGAGGCTGAAGAAGGGGCTGTGTTTCCTGAGGTATGACAGGAGGCTGAAATTGGGGCCCGCAGCCCTGCCACTGTCAGCAGCAGGTTCTGAGGTCGGCTGCACAAGCCTCCGTGCTATGGGGCAAAGAACAACTTAGCACATGGACTCCGGAAGCTTCCGCTGGACCTGTGCACAGGTTTTTCTCACTCTTTCTTGGGAAAAGCAGAGCCCCAGGGTCACACAGATGTTAGACACCTACTGTATGCCATACTATCCACACAGGTCTTCATCCTTACCACGGCTTTGGAAAGGAGCATTCCCCTTCCAGTTCACAGCCCTTTCAGAGAAGTTCAGGACTAGCGGAAGGTCACACAGCATATGAATTGGTTGCAATTCAAAGGGAGGTTTACCTGATTCTAGCAGTTTCTACCAGCTCACATTGTATGATGTCATTTCCTGACTTCTGTGAATTGGCATTGTTGAAGCTTGTCTCTGTGGAAGAAAGCATTTTGAACAGCTAATTCTCTCAGACTCCAGGGTTCAAAGGGGCCTCAGTCACTCTTTCTACTGTCAGATTTCCAAAAATGAATCCGAAGTACTAAATTTACTGTGTTGTAAGCGACTTTTGCAGTATCCCAATAAAGGGCCCTGATTTATAGCTAACACATTATTTTAAATACATTGGCAAATGATAAAGATCGGTCCTGAAAATACACCACAGGAGAATCTGTATTGCCAGAAGAAAAGAACCAGCAAGATTAGATACTGCATTAAAAGATAGAGTGATGGATTAGGCCCCAAAGCACAAATTTAGTGTGACTTACTAGAAAAAAAAGTTGGGGGGCAGTAAATCCAGAGTGACAATGTGTGTACCGTGTACCAGTGTTTGTCACTTTTATTACACTTTGTTCAGAAGTTGTAGATGGGTCATTATTTTAAAAAGAAAAAAAAAACTCATGCAATGCTCAATAAAACTTAGAGATGAAAGTCCTTTGTGCGAGGATTCAGGGTGAAACTCTAAATCCGAGTCACTGTGTCAGATCACAGGATTACGTAATGGAAGAGCCTTCTCCTTATGTCCATAAAACATTCCAAGGCCAGAGGACAGAAGAGCCCCAAACACTGCCTCTGAAGGCAGGTGTCACGTCCATCATTCAAGTGGCTTCTACAAACAAAGGAGGGTGGAGTGTGGCCCCTGATGCTTCCCCTCCGAGGTCAGAAGTCCCTTATCTTGCCCAGACACCCGGGAGTAAATTGTTGTCCCCAACTGTCCCTTCTGTGCTATGTCTGTCCTGTGCCTTGCAATGCTTTCTTACCTGGGGTGGGTACAAGTCCCAACGCAGATGACATCATCAGTGGCCCTGTGACTTGCTTCTGCAGGTGTACTGTGAGCACAGATTGGAAGCATTACTGATAGCTCTGAAAGAGTGAAGAAACCTGGAGCTGCACAGAAAGGCTGAGCCCAGAAATGCCTCAGCTGCCCCAGCCTCTGTGAGATAAATGAAGACCACTGAAAGTCAATGGGAGATCTGAATAGATTGCTATATCACGTGAGTGCAAGAAAGCTTGACCTGGGGTTTTAAGACATAGTTGCCTCATGGAGTTTAGAATAGAAATCTTGAATGGAGGGAAGGATGGCTGGATGGATTCCTGCATGAATTCGTGGGTAGGTGACTGGGTGGGCAGATATATTCATGCATGGATGGATGATGGCTACATGAGGAGGTGGATGGATGGGTAGATGAGTGGGTACATGGGCAAGTGAATGGATACGTGGGTTATGGATGTACAGATGAGCAGATGAACTTGCCCTCCCATCCTTCTCCTCAGGAGAAGATGGTATTGCAGGCAGTGAGTGACTTGACAGAGGATGGTACCCCAAAATGGGGTCTCCTGTGCATGGGGTGGATGGACTGCTCACCTCACATCTTCTTCAGCCTCTGATCTCATCTCTAGTTGGAACCCTCTGCATGCACCCATCTCTTCCAGGTTTGGAAATCACCCGCTAGAGAGCCCTTTATTACAGACTTGGTTGCCAGCCTGTGACACCACGGGGAGATGGTGGAACGTTTAAGAGACGGAGCCTGATGAAAGAACATTACATTATTGAGAGCATGCCTTGTAAGGGGCTACTGGCACCTCAGCAAATTCCAGATGTCCTGTGAGGTGACGTGTGCTTTCCCTGTAATATACTGTGCCACTACAGGTCCAAATCAAGAGAGTCAAGCAACCACTGACAAAAGCTTCTAAAATGAAACTGAGCCAAGATAAACTTTGTTCCTTATAAATCAATTGTCCCAAGTTATTTCATCACGGAAACGACAATCCAGTTAGCACAAATTGCTTTCCTCCTCTTCCTTCCTTTTATGGACTCCCCTGTAGTAGAGGGCTATCATGGAATGAGGATTTTTGTTCATCTGCCTGTTAGGATCTCTGCCTTACTACCTCACATCTGAAAACATTCCTTTTCCTATATTGTTGGGGTATGAATAAGACAATACAGTCTTCTGGAGGAAAATCTGATTGTATCTATCAAAGCTATGTGCATTTCCCCATAGTCCAACAACCCCGAGTCTAAGTCTCCACCCTGAAGATACAGTTTCTACAGTGCTGGTCTGACACACACAGGGCAAGCCAGTATCCCTAGGAAGGTAACCGGATGGATGATGCTGTGTCTACATCATGGACCCTGTGAAGTTAACTTGTTAAAAAGAAAAAAAAAA
>JAQHUG010000097.1:6918690-6931346 GCA_028555095.1 Dicrostonyx torquatus
CAAAACAAAACAAACCAAAAAGGCAGCTGTCCAGAACAGCAGCCACAGGCCTCTGATTTCCTCTGTTCTGGCACACCTCTCTCCTTTACGTCACCATCCTATCCCTTTTCCAGCCCCCCTCCATCCCTGTACAGTCATCTGGATCTCTGCTCCTGGCCCTGATCTATGCCTCACCTCTTCTTGCCCCAGCAAGCTTCTAATATTTGATCTAATGTAGTCATGAACCTTCTTTTGGGGTCTAGATTCACAACTGGGAAGCTTCCATCTGGCAGCCAGCCTCTTTAACTCTTGCAGTTTCAGAAGGCACACAGTGGTGCATGCTTTTAAACCCAGCACTAGGAGGCTGAGGCAAGTTGGTCTCTGTGAGTTTGAGGCCAGCCTGGTCTACATAGTGACTTCTAGGCCAGGTAGGGCTACATAGTGAGACTCTGTCTAAAAAATAAAAAAAATTCCCAGTACCCAGGATGCTGGATCAGTGGGGAACAACAGTGCTGCCAAGCCTGATGACCTGAGTTTGATCCCTGGGTATGCAAACATTCTGCTGAAATTAAAAAAAAAAATCTAAAAGTAAAAAGAATGCCCACTCTATCTTCTGTTCTACAGTAAGTTTGTATGATGTTTTCCCATGCCCTAACCTCCCAGTGCTCTCCTGACAGACTGGGCCTGTTACTGTCACGGCTATACTGAACTTCTCCTCTCCCAGTGTGCTCTGAATTCCTTGAGGACGAGGGTCACCTGCACCTTTATTGTAAAAGTAAAATGTTTACCGTGTAGTAATGAGCCAGGTACATGGCTCTGTGGGGATGAGGACCTGGGTTCAATCCTCCAGACCCATGTAACAAACAGCCAGGCATGATGAGGTACACCTGTCCCTGGACTGGAGGAGGCAGGGACAGATCTTTGGGACTTGCTGGCCAGTCAATCTAATGGAATCAGTGAACTCCAGATTCTACTGTGTTTAAATTTTATTAAAACTAAGATTTGGGCCTCAAGTTCACATTAGCAAAACCCCAAATGTCTATATCACAACCATGTGTTATTAGTGGTCAGCATGAGGCTGAGCCATACATAGGTGGACAGCATCTGAGAAAGAAATCCCAGGTCTCCCTGTCATCTTCAAATACAGGAGCACACACATGAATGCATGTGCACCATCGTGCATACCCATGCACGCCCACAAGCACATATGCACACATGCACACACATGCTCCCCCCGGCCACAAGTGTGTGTGCACGCACACACACTCCCACAAGTGTGCACACACATGCATACACACACATGCGTGCGCACACACATGCCCATGAGTGCACACACCCACAAGCGTGCACACACATACACTCATGCACACACACATGCATGCACACACACATTCGTCACACACACATACACAAACTATATGGTAAGTGTTCAGTGGTACTTCTGAGTCACGTGATTACCTGGAAGGGAAGATGTGCCACAAAGTCCAGGCCACCTGACACTGTTGCTGAAGACTGTTCACCTGGGGGCTACTTTCTGAACCCCTTCTGTGTGCCCCACCCCCACAGGTGCTGGCATTACCTAGCATGGACATGTTCCTCCTCAGGATGAGTCCACAGGACACCTGCTGGAGTCTTCAGCAAAACCAGGAGAAGAGTCTGTGTGCAAACGTGCTCCTGTTTATCTCATGAGGACTTTGGCTTCAGTATTTTCTGTTGCTCTGCCCCCATGTTCCTATTATGAATCCCTTTTCTTCAAATCCATGTGCTGAGTTATAAATCTGTTTAAGTCAAAATGCTAAAGGCATAGGCCACTACTGCTATCCAAGATACTATGGGTTTGAAGGTTAACATGGTCACCATGGTGGGGTTTAGTTTAGTTTAGAGACAGGATCTCTCTGTGTAGACCAAAATGGCCTTGAACTCACAGAGATCCGTCTGACTGTATATTCAATATACCATGACCAGCTGCCATGACCCCTGATGCCATAAATTCCCTAACATGATGGACTCTATTTCTGGACACTTATTTATCATTTTTGGGAAGGGATGCATGTGTGTGCGTGTATACATGCATGTGTGTGCGTGCTCTTGAACATACATGTGCATGTGTGTATCACAATGGGCATGTAGCAGGGGGGTCAGTTTTTTCCATCTAACCCATGGGTTCCAGGAACCAAATTCAGGTCTTGGGCTTTGGCAGCCTTTACCCCCGGAGACATCTATATAGTCCCACTTCCTATTTTGTCGTAGCATTCAGGCAAGCACATAACACAAAAGGAAAGGGCTACTGTTGCTATTCCCTGGGGTTTTATGCCTTCCCTCTAGTTGGCAGGCAGCACATCTCTTTCCTCAAGGGCTCTTACCTGTCACCCCTCCCCCTCCACTCACCCCTTTCTTCTTCCCACTCAAGTGGAGGAGGAACAAGGACCAGAGTGAGGCTCTAATGTGGCAGGGACACTAAGCTGCATGTTAATTGCCATCCTGCATCTGCAGTGAGATTGGGCTGACGCAGATCGGTTGCCATGGAAATGGAATCAGGGGGCAGCTGGCTGGAGCCAGGAAGAAGGAGGACCCACTATTGTTGCAAATGGCTGCCTAGCTCCTAGGAATTCCCACCAGCCCTGCTTGGAAGAGACCACAATGGTCTTAAAACAAAAAACCAAAACAAAACAAAACAAAAATCAACCATCCCCCCCAAAAACAAAACAAAACAAAACAAAAAAAACAAAACCAGAAGCTGGACTAGAGTGATGGCTCAGAGGTTAAGAGACATTGCTGTTCCCATAGGACCTAAATTCAGTTCTCAGCATCTACTATTGACAGCTCACATCCAGATCCTGGGGATCCAATGTCGTCGTCTCTACAGGCATTCAAACGCGTGTGCACATACACTCATAATGATAATTGTGCATGCACATAAATAAAAATAAATTTAAAAATTAAAAAGAAATTAGAAACAGAAGCTGCACCAGGCATGGTGGTGTACCATGTCTTTACTGCACTTGAGAGGCAGAGGTATGCAGATCTCTGTGAGTTCAAGGCTAGCTTGGTCCACATAAATGAATTCCAGGCCAGGTGGGGTTACATAATGAGACCCCATCCCAAAACAGAACAAAACACCACCAACAGTAAAAACACCCAAAAGAACAACAACAGATTGGAAGCTGGGGCTGGGAATATAGCTCAGCTAATAGAGTTAATACCTAATGAGGCCCCAGGATCTATCCCCACTACTTCATCATGCTGAGTGTGGGGGCACACGTCTATAACCCCCAAAACTCTGGAGGCAGAAGCAGAAGGATTAGAAGTTCAAGGTCATCTTTGACTGCTTCTGTTTGAGAGCAGCCTCCCAGCTCACATGAGAGCCTGGACCCCTTTCGCTGGGTCATGGTGACCTCCTTTTTCCTCTGGGGTTTTGGGAAGTGTCCAGGGTATCCAGGCTAAGGTGGGGAGTGAAGATCTTTGCCAAGTGTTGCTGAAGGAACCTGAGCCAGAGCATCCCCTGTGACTCTGCTCATCCAAATTCATCTGTCACGTTTGGGAGCCCAGATGAATAAGGAGCACAGGGAGCCACCAAGGCAAGGGCTCAGAGGCACCCCCAAATGTGCTCGTGACAATAGGGCTAAATGTGCCGAAACAGAAAGAAGGGGCAACTGCCTCAAAAGCATGGCCCCAGTTTCCTACCAGGTTTCCAGGTTTCAATGTTTCCCCATGATACATGTGAGGGCTGGAACATTTGAGAAATGACTACTGTGGCCTTTTCACACAGCACATGTAGGCAGTGAAAAAAATTGTCAAATATGTCTGTGATGGTCTATATAACACAAAAATCCACTTGCTTCTGCATCCCAAGTGCTGGGATTAAACAGGAGAGGTCAGGAGCTCTAGGCCAGCCTGGGCTACATAAGATCCTGCTTGAAAAAAAAATTATTTATTTATTTATTTTGTGTGTGTGTGTCTGACTAGAGTGGAGACTCATGCTTATAATCCCAGCACTGGATAAGGGGAAGCAGGAGGGTGCAAGTTAAAAGCTGGCCTAGGCAATTCCTGAAGACCTCATCTCAAAATAGATATTGCTTGATATGATGACACATGCCTTAATCCCAGCACCGGGAGCCTGAAGAAAGAGGATCTCTGAATTCGAGGCCAAGCTGACTACAGAGTGAGTTCCAGGACAGCCAGGGCTACACAGAGAAATACTGCCTTGAGATAGAGATAGATAGATAGATAGATAGATAGATAGATAGATAGATAGATAGATAGATGAGAGAGAGAGAGAGAGAGAGAGAGAGAGGTGAGTGAGTGAGTGGAAAGAGAGTGGGAGGGTTGGTGAGTGGGTGGAGGGAGAGAGGGATGGGTGGGTGGGTGGATAAATGAATGAATGGATGGATAGACAGACAGATATATTTTATTGTGTATTTCTTGTAATTTAAATCACATAACTTCTAGAAATATAAGCCAGTGGATCAGGGTGTCCATTTCTAGATGAATTCTATGTTGAATTTCCAGGAGAGGGAGAGAGTGCAGGTAATTTTATATATGCAAAATTCCCACCAAATCCTCTGATGCATGCCAAAAACGCAGGTTGTTTTTTATTTTTAATTTACTTCGTGGCTCTGCCGTTCTCTCAGATCTGCACCAGGTCCCCTCTCCCCGCTCCCCCACCTCTTTTAATGGGCGGATGTGCGGTGACGAATGATGTCTCTCTCTCTCTCTTTTTTTTTTCAGCTGCTCACAACCCACCGGTCTCTGACAATTCTCGAATCTGGGTCGTTTGTTACTCCTAAAATGGGGTAGGAAGGTTGATGTTGGTCTTTTCATCACGGAGAGATGGGTCCTGGTGAGCCTGGGGAAGAATCTGTCGGCTCAAGGTCCCATTTTTTAAAAAATCATTCCCAGAGAGGAAATGGCAGACTGGCCTCCTCGGCTGTAGACTAGTACCTGCGCCGCCCCTAAGCCAACGCAATCACGGTGGAAATCTCTAGAAAAAGGCGACATCTTAAAGCAAAAGCGCTGCCCCATGCAGGCAATGGGGGGCGGTTCTCCCTGGGGGAGGCTGAGGCACAATGACCTCTCTCCCAGCCCACCCGGGGTTCCCCGCATGCATCCATGCTCCCTGTCCCTCCCCTAGTGAGTACCAGTCCCAAGCATCGGGATGGATGTGTTTCCCAGGGCAGAGTGCTGGAGGCAGGCATCGAGGGAGAGCAGGGAGACACCCCTAGTGCTGGGCGACTTCTGGGCAAAGGGGTGTCCAGCAGGGGCACGACGCCCCGAGTCATCTCGGTAGCTCAAGTTCCAGATAGCACTGGATAGCTCCAGGCAGGCTCTGGCTTACCTGCAGCCACCCTCGCTGGGCCCAAAGGCAGGAGGCAGGCGAGCCAGAAGACGAGGCGGAGGTCCGACCAGACATCGGCGGCCTTGGCCATGGCGCAGCGTGAATGCCGAGGGGCTCCAGGCGGATGCGCAAGGAGCAGGGCTGGAGCTCCGCAGTGGCGGCTCCGTATGGCTGTGCGTGGAGACGCAGCGCTCGACTGTCCCCGCCTGCAGCCACCTCCGCCCACACAGCCCTCTCCGAGCCCCAGAATCCCTCCCCTCAAGGGATCACAGAAGCCAGCCTTACTTCACCAGGTGCGCATGCTCTCTTCCCGCATCGCGCTTCTGTCGGGTCCAGAACCTTCTTTCCAGCCCTGAGACAGGGTCTCTTTACTGAACCTTTAGCTCATCAAGTTAGTTAGACTGACTATCAAGGAGCCCCTGGAGTCTGCCTACCTCCATTCCTCCCAGCACTGGGGCTACAGATGCTCACCGCGCCTGACTTCTATATGCGTGCTGGTGATCTGAACTCAGATCCTCATGCTTGTGCAACAAACAACTCACCAAGCCCCCTCCCTCGCACTTAATCTCTTTTACTGTCCTTCACTGCTTTGTATCCATTTTGTACTTACAGAATGTCTCCACTCAAACCAGCTACAGTTCCTTGGGGCTAGCCTTACTGATAAATGCACACACTTGCCTCATGGTGGTGGTGCATGCCTTAAACCCAGCACCCGGGAGGAGGCAGAGACAGACGGATCTCTGAGTTGGAGGCCAGCCTGGTCTATAGAGCGATTTCCAGGACTGGTACTGGGGAACCCTGTCTCGAAAAAGAATTCAATGTACACAACTTAACTGTTGTTGACTAGTTTTTTCCAGGCTGGCGTCCAACTAACAGAGATCCACCTGCCTCTACCTCCTGAGTGCTGGGATTAAAGGCGTGTGCCGCCGCTGTCCAGCTTGCTTTTGCTTTTTGAGACAGGTTTTCTGCTGTACATCTCAGGCTGGCCTGGAACTCACTTTGTAGCCATGTGGCACTGTCTTCTTGGGAGGACAACTATGGCCCTGCTCCTCCTGTGATCCAGTTGAAGTTTCCCCTTGCATAGGTGGAGTTCCCCTGATCCCATTAGGCTTCCGTACTCCATACACTGTAGTACTTCCCAGGGCCACAAGCTCACAGACAAGGCAGAATTGCATACTTCTCGCTAAAAGGTACATGAAGGAGTGGTTGAGAGAGCAAATGAGGGTCCAATGACCTTCCCCATACTTCTCTTTCTATCAGGGAAACTCAGCAGTCAATAGGCGCAATCTTGAGGGTCTCTGGCAAGTAGTTTCAGCATCTCGGATGAAAATCGTGGCTGTCATGCTCAGAGGACAGGGACCAAGGGTAGGTATGGCTAATAGAACCTCATTCATTTCAGCAGTGTTCTGTTTGGGCTAATATTTCTGGGTAGTAGAAAGTTCACCTTTATTATCTATCTGATTCTATGTATGTATGTACGTGTGTGTGTGTGTGTGTGTGTGTGTGTGCAGTCAAACACATGCTAGTGTATGTGTGGAGGTCAGAAGGTGTCTTGCAAGTGTTGGGTCACTCCTTCCACCACCTGGGTCCAGGGGATTGAGCTCAGGTCATTAGGCTGGGCGGTAAGCATCTTTGTCTGCCTAGTCATCTTGTTGTCCCTCACTGACTTTTGCTAATGGTAGCCTTTTGAAAGCAGATTATTCTGTCTGTTGGTCTTAGCAAGGTGGTACGATTGAGTATCTGTCGGTCACAGATGGCAGAAGCTCCAGGGTTCATATTCCTACTAAGATAATGAAGCAGGGAAAATCTTGGCGAGGTGAGGAGGCAAGAAAGGCACTATTTTATCTTGGAACCTGGTTAAAATATCGTACCAGGAGAGAAGCAAGAATTCCTGCATGCCTGCATATATAGACATATATGTACACACACATACATACACACAATATACATATATGTATATATACACACGCATTTTTTTGGCATGGTTGGTCATTAAAGCAAAATCAATCAATAAAAAAAAAAATTTAATTTTTTTTTTTTTTTAAAATTGGTTTTTTTTTTTAACTTTTAAACCTTGCCCGGAACCCCCCCCGGTAACCCAGCCGGGCCCCAACCCCCCAAAACCCGGCCGCCCCCGCCCCCCCTAAACCGGAATTTAAAGGGGGGGCCCCCCCTGCCCTGGTAAAATTGAAATTTTTTTTTTATTTTTAAAAAAGAACTCCAGCACGGTTAACAACTGCTTAAGGTCTGTGATAGTGTGAGTATGTATGGCTCCCATAGACTCATGTGTTTGAATGCTTGACCCATAGGGGGTGGTACTTTTAGGAGGTGTGACCTTGTTGGAGGAAGTGTGTCACTGTGGAAGCTGGCTTTGAGGTCTCATATGCTCAAGCTGTGCCTAGTGTGTCACATGGTCTCCTTCTTCTGCCTAAGGATCAAGATGTAGAACTCTCAGCATCTTCTTTAGCACCATGTCTGCCTGTACAGCGCCATGCTTCCCATCATGACGAAAACGGACTAAACCTCTGAACCTGTAAGCCAACACCAATTAGGCATTTTCCTTTATACGAGTTTCCATGTCACGGTGTCTCTTCACGGCAATAGCAACCCTAGCTGAGACAAGGCCTCTCTCCTTTCCCAGCGATAAATCTGCAATATTCAAACATTCTCACCAGAAGTTTCATTTTTTGGGAAGAAGACATGTACTATAAACTGTCTGAACCTTTGTAGCTTCTTGCTTTAGTTTATCAGATCATAAAGTCATCCTAGGCATGTGACGATCCATCTACCATCTCACTTAACAAATAAACGACAAGAGATGAGGGTGTTTCTTAGTAACCTTTAGAAAGAAAGATTTAATTTTAATTTTATTTATGTAGGTGTGAATTTGTGTGTTTGTGTGTATCTGAGTCTGTGTGTGTGTGTGTGTGTGTGTGTGTGTGTGTCTGTGTGCAGACATCCACAGAAGCCAGAAGAGGGCATTGGAGCCCCTGAAAGAGGAGTTACAGGCAGTTGTGAGCAGCCTGACATGGATACCGTGAACCAAATTCAGGCTTTCTAGAAGAGAAGTAAGTGCTTTTCTCCTGAGCCATTTCTCCATTTCCTATTAGTGATCTTTTGAGATGAGAGCCATCAAAATGGTAGATTTGGTTAATGCTAAGAGAGCTAACTGCTTATCCTCCCTGGGAGAGTCCACACCCAGATGGAGATAACTTTCGTTCTCTGGCTCTCCCTTGGGAATCACATACCCACATGCAAACATGTACTCTTGCCTTCTAAGCACCTCTCTTTCTCTTAACCCCTCGGACAAAGCCTCCGTTAAAGTAACCTTTAACAAAACCTCCAACTCAGGGCAGCAGAACAGAACAGTGGGTCAAGGGTCTCCGGGCTGAGCCTGTTGAATTCAGCCTCTGTGACCCGCAGGGCAGAAGGAGAGAAGCTTACTCTTGCACATTGTGCTTGTAGTTGTGTCTTGCCGTGCCAGGCCACCATTCTGAATAAATGTTTTTATATGTTTGTTTGTTTACTTGTTTTTAAATCGGCTGGGTATTGGGGCACAGACCTTTAATCCCAGCACTTAAGTGGGGACACAGAGGCAGGCAGAACCCTGAGTTCAAGGCTAGTTTGGTCTACAGGATGAGTTCCAGGACAACCAGGAATACACAGTGAGATTCCGTCTCAAAAAAAAAAATTAAAAGTGAAAATTCTTCAACTCTACTTTGTCATTGTAATGAGCATAGTAGAAATGCCTTTTAGACATGTAAAAACATCTTAGAAACCCCACTATACCCCAAGCTGCACCTGATAACCAGAACCCAGTGACATCACTCACTCAGGATAACCCAACTCCATGACCCCTACCGGACAGTTTATAAGCAGAGACCAAGAGCAATGCTCTGCTCTGCACATCTGGAGAGATGCAACCTTGATCTGGCTTGCAGCTACAGCGTCTCCCCCAGGATCCAAAGATCAGAGACTTCTTCTAGAGGCTGAACCTGATCTTAAGCTAAGACAGGTCAGAAGGTGGGCAGCCTTGGGGAGTTAGACTTAGGACCATGGTTAGGAATTTAGAGAATGAATTTTGTGTGATGACCTTCAGCATAATAAAATAGAACTTTTCTTATATTAACTATGTGTGTCTACCTTGTGGCTCACAACACTGGCCATGTAACACAATGGGAGGCACTATCCCTAGGCTGGTGAGCCTGGGCTATATAGAAATGTCACTGACCCTGAGCATGGGAGCAAGTCAGTAAACAGCTTTTTCCCTAAGGTGTCTGCTTCAGTTCCTGGCTTCAGGTTCCTGCCTAAGTCTGCCCTGACGTCCCTCAAATAATCCAAATAAACCCTTTCCTCCCTAGGTGGCTTGTTGTCATGGTCCTTGTCACAACAGAGAGCCTGGAACATATCTAAGAACACACAGACAAGTCAGTTGCCTTTTCCGTCCTTAGAATAAAAGATCACATCCCAGAGGAGGGCAGTTATCTGACAGAAGAACTGCTCACTGGAGCAGGACGAATCTCTTAAATTCAGGTTATGCCCTCACGCAGTGAGGACCATCTTGCAGAACCAGAATCAAGGCATGGTTCAGGAAATAGCCGCTTGTTAGAACTGTGTAATTATGCAGATCTAGTCTTTTTATTTTAAACTCAGTGGTTAAGTGTGCACAATGCTCTTGCAGAGGATCTGAATTCAGTTCCTAGTACCCACATCAGGAGGCTTGCAACTGCCTCTAAGTCCAGCTTTAGGGAGTCTGACAGTTCTGGCTTCCTTCCACACCTGCATTCATGAATGGCTACACACACACACACACACACACACACACACACACACACACACACACACACACCATTTTTTAAAAAGGCTAATACCCCCAAATAAAAACCCAGAAGCCTCAGCCAGCCACCTCTTCTTTTTTGTCTTTCTGCTCTGGGGAGTCCTGGAAGTTCTGTTGAGCCACCTAAAACAAAAACAATAATTTCTGGGTGACCTTCATTGTGATTTTTGTAACCATTGGAGAATCGTCTGAATTTTCATGGTGCCGTCTAGGGACAGTTCTGGCTGAGCAGCCTGATGTCTATAAAGCTGCATGGGGCAGAACCCATCCTCCTCTGGTCCCTGATGACTACTTAGCAGCAAACCTCTGGCCCCTTCCGTCTCACATTTCTCTTCTGAATTCGTTGTGCACTGAGATTTTGGTTGCTGCTTCCTCCCCTGGAGCCTGTGGATGTGCACGCTTCTGTCTTGTGTTTTAGACAGCATCTCACCATGTCTGTCTGGCCTCAAACCCACAGATCCTCCTGCCTCTCCCTCACTCAGAGGAGTGTCCCTGATGATGGGGTGTGGGAATGACTCAGATCACATGTTCAATATATTAAAACTGTTGCTTCCATTTAGCTTTTTTTCTCTTCCCCTTTTCCTCTAAAAAGATGTTCAGCGAAGACATAAGAAGTTAATTATTTCTGTAAATTGAAGACTGCAGGAAAACTGGTTATACAAGACTCTCCTCCAGCAAGCCTCAGCAAAACGTTAACTGCTTCAAATAGGATTTTCAGTCTTCCCTCCTGCTGCTATGGTTTGGCATTCTCAAACGTTAATTCTGGAAACTATTTTGTTATGGGCTGTCCTGGAGGAATGATCAATATCTTTAGTTTAAATGGTGATTAAATTGTTAAAAATTCTTATCACATACTTAGAAATTTTCTAAACTTTTTTGACAAACAAACTTAAAATATAAATTCTAAACATTAATTTAGAATTGACCTCTCCATAGAGATATTTTTAAATGATTTCTATGCTTTGATCCATATGAAATATACATGTATTTTGTCCTTTTTGGTTTTTTTTGTTTTTTTTTCAAAGATTTATTTATTATGTATACAATGTTCTGTCTGTCTGTATGCTTGCTGGCCAGAAGAGGGCACCAGGTCCCATTACAGATGGTTGTGAGCCACCATGTGGAATTGAACTCAGGACCTCTGGAAGAGCAGTCAGTGCTCTTAACCTCTGAGCCATCTCTCCAGCCCCTATTTTGTCCTTTTTGAAATGGGCAAATTTTCTGTTAGAATTATTGCTAATGGAAAATACCTTTTGAAGGGTCCTAGTAGGCCCACACATGGTGAATATGGCTCAGGCAGGCCTTGCCCTACACCTATTCCCTCTTCTTTGCTAAAATACCATTAGATTGCATTCCTAAAGGTAGCCACCAAATTCTGTCCCCTCATTTAGTCACTTCCTCTTCAGGTTGTCTACCAAGGTCCAGCTATCAAAGTATTGAAGTCTAACAATCAAATGCCCCCTTTAGCTACCCAAAGTAACATGTCCAAACAAAATCAAACACCTCATTCTAAAATGGAGATTTCCCTTTACCCTTAAAAACTTCCATTTGCCTATGCCTCCCATCTATCCAGAGGCAGTCCTTTGTCCCTCTGGGACAAATACCCTTTCACCCTCTTCCTCATCCTCTATCTCCCTTGTGTGTCTCTGTTTCCCTGCCCTTTGTCCCTCTGGGGCAAATAATCTCCTTGGTGCTGAGAACTTGGTCTTAAGATGTCTTGTGCTGATACTGGTCCTTTCATATTTTGTGGTAAGTTCTGTGAGACTGGCTATTTTAATATCTCATTTGATATGGGTTGCTGACACCAAATATAAGTGGCCATGGCCCAGGAATAGCGATTTGTGTTTCTCCAAATTCCTTGTTCCTATACGGTGACTTCTTCGTGGAGTTTTTATAGTGGCAGGACAAAGAGAGTCATCAATCAGGGGACCTGTCACATACATTGGTGGAAACATTAGGAAGGAGAGTTAAAGCAAAGTGGGGATCTATAGGCTTCAGATGCTCTCTGAGGACATCCTCAGCTTTTGATTGGCTGGAAAGTAGTGCTCTGTTTGTACATTCCAAAGAGTTCCTAATGGTCACAAAAATATAGGGTCAGGTAGAGAAGATGGCAATAAAAGGCTATGAAGGGGCTATAGATGCCCTAAGCATCTACAGCTCTGGACTTGCACCATTCCAACCTCTCTGCAGTTGTTGCAGGTCATCAGTTGGTCGGCTTTCAGAGGAAGTAGACATATAACCTTCATTCTGAGTCTTTTATTTACAATATATACAATGGGAAATTATCAGGAATCTATGCTCAGTTGATAAAATACTCACCATACAAACAAGAGGACATGAGTTTGATTCCCAGAACCCATATGAAAACAAGCAAAAGCTGGACTTAATGGTGGATAGGAAGGAAAGATGGGCAGACCCTTGGGGTTTACTAGCCAGCAAGCCCAGCCTTAGACAATCCCAGGCCAGTGAGGGATCTTATCCCAAAAATGGCACCTAAGGAATGAC
>JAQHUG010000098.1:0-10193 GCA_028555095.1 Dicrostonyx torquatus
CTCATTTAGCCCTCTCTGGTCCAACTAAGATATCCCAGCAGCACACAACTGTTAACTACCATGCAGCAGGGAAAGTCACCAATAAGTCTAGTTAAATTAAAACTCCTTTCTGCCACCATCTCTAATCCCACTGACATGTCTGAGTTTATGGGATGAAAGGTCTACATGCTATTTTGGCATTGGTGATGTTACCAGGGTCTTGGGTGAGGGGTGGTTGTCTAGGTTACCACTGAGTTCATACCATGGGACAAAGAAGAGAACATCTGGAAATAAGACCCTCTCAGATACAAAAGTAAAGAGGCAGTTGGAAAAGGGAGAGGCACTGACCAACAACTAGCAATTTGGGGCCAGGACTAGCAAGCAGGTAGAGGCTGAAGAGAGAAAGCAGAAGAGACCTTGCAGGGATCCCAAACAGAAGTAACAATCACAGGTCTAAAACTGCTAAAGCAAATACCACGATCCTAAAGCAGTCGTCTCTGCCCAGAAGTGAAATGGAGATCTGAGGGTCCTGGACACCATTAAAGAGCTGTAGAGTTGTTGACAAAGAAACATCAGCTACAGAGAGAAAATGAACAAAACATCAAGCTGTAGTAGAACAGACAGCTTCCATCAATGGGATGGGATGGATCCCCAAAGTGGGAGTCAGCCGGGAGACTCAGGGTCAGACATTTTATGGGCTCCTTGAACCCTCCACGCTCTAGTCCTCTATTCTCCCCGACTGGCCCTTCCCAGGGGAACCCTGGTTGAGTATCCTAACATTTTGTAACTAAGCTGTCTTGGTGCAAAATGCAAAGCAGGATATGGGGGAGGAGTCCCAACAGGGAACAGCCTTTCATAAATGGGCCTCTTCCTGGTTGACTGATCAGATTCTCCTAACCCTCCTTCAAGGATGGGTGCACAGGCTTCTTGTTTATTAATATTCAGACCTTTTCCTCAGTCTGTCTGGTGACCAGATATCCTGCTGGGCTCTGTTCTTAAAATTGCAACTGTCTTTCTGTCCCCATTTTACTTGAACACATTTCAATAAAGTACCTTGGCTAGCGTGGTTTTCTCTCAGCCTCTGCTGTGCATCTCATTGAAGTCCAAATGTAACTTCCATTTGTTCTGGTCACATCGTAGGTTGTGCACACCTAAGTCTTCACTGACTCCACTATGGCAGTTCACAGCAACATTCAATATTCTGCCAAACTATCCCTCCAAAACCACTACTGTGTTCTGCACAAGACAGTCCAAAATGCCTTGAGAACAATATAGTGCTGGGCTTGTCCCGCCGACCATGCTGTCTCGGTGCCAACTTGCATTTCTTAACTATTATCAGCTAATTATTATCTAAGGTTAATTTTTGACAAGCTCTGCTGTTATGAATTTTAATGTTATTTTTATCAAAAGAAGACGAAACTTGTAAGTTTCAAAGTCCTCATATACATCATCGGTTGTTCAAAGTAGTTTGGGTGATATTTCCATTAAATGCATTGATAACAACATAAATATATTATTTGAAAATTAAGTTATCATATTGGAATGAGACCCCACACAGTGGAGGCTTCCTCCTGGACCCCAGATTAGGCACAAACCACACCCAAACACCTGTTGTCACAGAGAGATCATTTATTAAGTGGAGAAGAGAAATTAAAGTGGCTGCTTTCTGGCTCAGGCAGAAAAACAGCAGCAGATGACCTTGCAGGTGTAATTTTTAAGAGGAGGGAAGGGAAGGTCTGTGTTAGAATGCGTTAGGATGTGGTGGTAAAGGAAATGGGGTATGAGGAAGAAGGGGAAGAAGACAAGGGAAAGAGGCCAGGAAAGTGCTGTCTCTGGATAGAGAGGAGACAGACGTGGCACACAGGCAAACGGTGGTTTACAAAGGTAAAGGAGAAGACCCTGTGCTAGAACAAGGTGTTTGATTTTAATTAGGCATGTTAATTAAGGTAGCCAAAGGGGGCTTTTGATTGCTGGACCTCAACACTTTGATAGCTGGACCTTGGAAGTCAGCCTCAGGAGGAGGAAGAGGCCAGATAAGGTGATAGAACTTGGGGGCTAGCTTCAGGAATATAATCTAATGCAATGTATTTTTTGCAAGGCAAGAGGGAATGGGAGAGAAAGGCAAGGCCTGCCAGAGCCANCTCAGGCAGAAAAACAGCAGCAGATGACCTTGCAGGTGTAATTTTTAAGAGGAGGGAAGGGAAGGTCTGTGTTAGAATGCGTTAGGATGTGGTGGTAAAGGAAATGGGGTATGAGGAAGAAGGGGAAGAAGACAAGGGAAAGAGGCCAGGAAAGTGCTGTCTCTGGATAGAGAGGAGACAGACGTGGCACACAGGCAAACGGTGGTTTACAAAGGTAAAGGAGAAGACCCTGTGCTAGAACAAGGTGTTTAAGTTTAATTAGGCATGTTAATTAAGGTAGCCAAAGGGGGCTTTTGATTGCTGGACCTCAACACTTTGATAGCTGGACCTTGGAAGTCAGCCTCAGGAGGAGGAAGAGGCCAGATAAGGTGATAGAACTTGGGGGCTAGCTTCAGGAATATAATCTAATGCAATGTATTTTTTGCAAGGCAAGAGGGAATGGGAGAGAAAGGCAAGGCCTGCCAGAGCCACATGTTCAAGTGGGCTAGTGTCCCTTAAATTTTCTTCCACTAAAAATCTATTTAGGTAGCTATCTCATTATCAATGGCATTTGAGAAAGAGAAGACATATCTGATCTTATTTTCTAATTTTTTAAGTGTTGGTGATAACATTTATAATTCTCTCATCAGACTGAAGGAAAATCAGGAATTTTAAAGAATATAAATGCGAATTAACTTTTCCTATAATTGCTTCCATTTTGCCTTCCATACTTAACACTCTTGTGACTTGAGTTTGTTCTTACACTGTGCAACGATGTGATCTGACCTTCATTTAGCAAACAGAGAGTTGTAAACCCAAACACTAACCTGGCACTAGTTTGCACAGAAGTCCTAATTAACCACATTAGGCCCTTGTAGTTCCTCTATATTACATGAGAATTAAAAAGAAAAACTAAATTAAAAATTGGTTGCCAAAAGCTCTTAGATCACATAAAACACTAGATATCTCATTTCATATATATAAAATATATTATACAAAATATATATTTTTAATATAAATATAAAATATAAATTTTAATTATAAATTAAATTTTAAATTTGGCTTTTAACAAAAATAAATAAATAAATAAATTAATTAATTAATTAATTAATTAAATTTTATGAATATAAAAACAGCCTTGATGTAGAAGATTACTTTAATTATGCAAACATATATTACATTTGTTTATGTTGCATTTGTTTAATTATGTAAAGATGTGTTGCTTATGTAAAGACCTTGCCTGCCTAAGGCACCTGACTGATCTAATAAAAAGTTGAATGTCAGTAGAGGGACTGGTGGGGCTGGATGGCAGAGAGAATTGTCGGGAGTATTATTTTAAAATGTATTACTTTTGTTTATATTGCATTTGTTTAACTCTGTGAAGCTGTGATACTTTTGCCTGTCTAATAAAAATCTGAATGGCCAATAGCGAGGCAGGAGAAAGGATAGGTGGGACTGCCAGCCAGAGAGAATATACAGAAGGAGAAAACTGAGTGGAGGGAAGGAGAAGTAGTCAGAGAAGGAGGGCATCAGGGGTCAGTCATCAAGTACACAGCAATCCACAGAGTAAGATTAAGATTTACAGAAGTATGGAAAAGGGAGAAGCCCAGAGACAAAAGGTAGACAGGATAATATAAGTACAAATAAGAAAAAAAAGAAGTCAAGCTAAGGCCGGATGTTTATAACTAAGAATAAGACTCCATGTGCCCCCGCCCCAAAAGACCAAGAGAATAAAACATCATCTTACTACAGAGAATAAATAGGAGAGGGAATCTAGGCTCAGGAGCAGAGAAGGAGAGGGAAGAGAATGAGGGAGGAAAACAGGGAGGCACCTGGGGCGAGCCAGCCAGGAAGCCAGCAGTCAATACAGAGCTAGCAGAAGAGGAGGATGTACAGAATGAATGGAAGGTTTTAAAAAAGCCCTGAGGCAAAATATAGAAGAAGAGGAACAGTTTAAAACAAGGGTAAGGTAAATCCAAGTATTCGTAACTAATAACTAAAGTTCCTCCATTTTGTCTTCCACCTCCATCTTGTGTCTTGTGTAAACTATTTCCCATAAAGCATTCCAGTCCTCAGAAAGGGCTAGGGGCAAAAGTAACAGGTAGCCCTCTGGAAAGTACAGATAACCACAGAATGTCCCCACCCGAAGATCAGCCAATAATAAAACCTGACAAGCAACAGGTGAGGTTCGAAAATAAAATTTGTAAAAAGTCCCTAGATAAGAGCCAAGCAGGACTGAACCCACCACCTCACAGTCTGCTAGTGTAACTCTTCTGGTTTTTTGCCTTTAAATAATGCCCTCTAGAAGGGCAGGGTACCTCCTCTCACTGCTGCACTGGTGAGGTCCCTGCTGGCTTGAAAACATGTGCATGATAAATCTTGCTTTTGCATTTCAGTGAGTCAGTTTCCCTGGTGATCTTTTGGGGTCCCCACAGACTGGGCATAACAATAACAAGTCTCTCTGTCATGATTTGGGACCTGGTTGGTGATCCAAAAGAGCTTTCCAGAGAGACATAACCATTGCGTTAACTTCCTTTTGTAGAAATGCAGAAAATCAAAATAACTGTCTGGCATAGTAAGTAGCATGGTTATGAATAAGCAAAACCAATCATATGTCAAAAACCGTGCTTTTTTCATACCAAAATTCTACACAATTGCCAAGTTACTCTAACTAACAGATAACACCACAAAGGCATACATGATATTATTGAATGGTGAATATGTATGATAGTCTAAAAAAGAGAAACTATATTTATTGTCTACATCTAGACTATTTTATTAAACATTATTTCTACAAATTCCAATGACTAAAGATACCATGTTAGAACTTGTATCATCAACCTGCATTCAAAAAGTGTTGCCTATAACTTTATAAACCAGTCAGCAAGACAACTTCCTAAGTAGGACAACATCACACTTCCAGCCCTGTAAGTTTGAGTCAAAGCTACATCCTAGATAGAACTAAGTTAGAACCTTAATCTTTTCTAGAAACAGAATACCTTGGAAAGTGGAAACGATATCACTAGTATATATCTTCTGTCTTGCTGAACAATGCTGGTCAGTTATTTATATTTTATTTATTTATATTTATTAAATTTATATAATATTTTGGTTTTTTGAGAATTTCATACATGCATATATGTTCTGATCGTGTTCACCCTTTACTACTCCCAAACCCACTCTCTACCCTCCAACCCCTCCCAACTTTGTGTTCTCTGATCCACCAAGTCTCATTTGTGTATACTCCTAGGTGTGGGGCCATCAACAGGAATATGATCCACCTACCAGAGGATACACCCTTAAAAAACTGACTGTCCTTTGAAGCACAATTAATAAAACTCAGAGAGAGAAATTGGGGTTCAATCTGAAGATCTGAAAAGCAAAGCAGCCAGCCACTGGCTCTTAACTTTGACCTCAGTCCAAAATGGCGATCCCGCCTCCAGGAATCTCAGAATAAGACTGAGAACTGTTTCCTCCCATTTTATAATCCTTTCTAGGGCTGCGATTAAAGGTGTGCACCACTGGGATTAAAGGCATGCACTGCTTGGTTTCTATGGCAAACTAGCGTGGCTACTGGGATTAAAGGTATGTGTTATTGCAGCCTGGTCTGTAAGACTGGGCATTGTGGCTGATTTACTCTCTGATCAAGCTTTATTTATTAAAATATAAATGAAATATCAATACACTCCCTCACCTAGAAGCCATTTGCTGTCAATAGTTCTCAGCCTGGGCGTGGGATTTCATCCCATGCTAGAATGTCTATTGGCTTGATTTTATACAGATCTTGTGCAGGCAGCTACAACTGCTGGGAGTTCATACACACAGTGGCCCTGCTGTGCACGATTCACTGTCCTCCCAACCTCTAGTTCTGACAGGTTTTCTGTCCCATCTTCCACAAGGGTCTCTAAGCTTTAAGACGATGGGGATGCTATGGATGTTTTATTTATGGCTGAGCACTCCACAGTATTTATCTCTGAACTCCGACCACTTGTGAACTTCTGTGCTAACCACCACCCACAGCACAAAGACATTCTTCTGGTGAGGTCTCAGAGCTACCCTAACAGGCAGAGAGACATGGATTTAAAGGGCCAAGCTCCAATTTTTCCAGTCTGACTAAAATAATAAAATAATATTATAGTCAATTTAATAAAATTTTTCTTAAATAGACAAAGATAAATATCTTAGTTTAGAAACAGATTTTTAAAGGGAAAAATACATTATTCTCAATATTTGTACACAGAAAATTACCTTTCAGATAATTTGCTCGGGTTTTAAGATAAATTAATAAAGTTTAAGCTCAGAGCACAGAAAAGAGTAACAATGAGAAAGTTCAAGGGTGGGAGAGATGGCTCAGTGGTTAAAAACACTTGTTCTGGAAGAGAACCAGGTTCAATTCCCAGCCCCCACATGGCGACCAATAACTTTCTATAACTCCAGTTCAGGGAATATGACACCTTCTTCTGGCTTCTGCAGTCACTGCACACATGTGGTGTACAAACACACATGCACAAAACAATAAAAAAAACTTCAAATAAATTAAAAGAACCAAAATATTGTATTTTTTGAAAAATTTATAATATGATACTCTCCCATAGTAAAAATGTTTGATTTGTTATTTATCGATCACAGTAATAACAATACATAAAATCAGGCTGTATCTACGTCTCAACTACATATGTGCATATATGTATGGGGGGAGGAGACTACACATTCACACAAAGTATATTTTTAAGCCTATGCCTATTGGCCTTCATTAAGGAAAATGTTTTCTTTGCATCCTCCCACATTCTTTTCTAACTTTTAAATTCAGCCATCCCTGGTGGCTCGTTTGTATTTTCTTCCCCTTCCCTGGTGACTATTAATGATGAGCATCTTTTCATGTATCTATGGGCTGTTTCTGCATCTCTGGAATATCTCTGTGAAGTTTAGATCCCTTTACCATTTTTGTTCATTTATTTCTGTTTTTACTACAGCATGATGGGAATTCTTTACACCATCTGGATACAAGATCTTTATGATACATATGATTCAGAATCACTCCTCATATTCTCATTTGGTTGGTGGCATGTAATAAAACATAAAAGTTCTTGGTTACATAAAGCTTAGGCCATCTTTCTTCTTCTGTTTGTTGCCAGTGTTTTCAGTGTCATATTGGAGGCAATTTTGTCAAATCAAAGGTCATAAAGATTTATCATAATGTTTTCATTGAAGGTTTTTATGTTTAGGTTGCCTTGGTTAGTTTTTGGAAAATAAGCACAAGGCATCTATTTTATTTTTCTAATTTCATTTTATGTTTATCCCCAAATGCATTCTGCCTATAATTCCTACATCACACTTCCTGGAATGAACCTCACTTTGAAGCTCATCAACAAAATGAAATCCTTTGAAATCAGTAAATGCTTTAGTCAGTTCCCGTGTTCTATACAAAAGATAACTAAATGCAAAACATGAATTTCCACAAAATCTGCTTTCTTCACGGAACAGAGGAAATGGAGGTGTGTGAAAATTACTAGATGCTGAAGGTTAAGACCGTTGACAAATTTGTGTTTGTCACAAATTTGAAACAAACTTCATCTTGTTTCCCAACAAAGCAAATAATAAACTGGGGGATGGGAGTAGATCCACTGAAAGAACCAGACATAGGAGGAGTAAGGAAGGACTAACCAAAAAGGGACTCTCTGGGCCAGTCTGGTGAACAGAATTGAAAATGAGCATTCTTATTGATTCTCCGACTACCTGATTAAATGAATTTATTTAGGAAAAAGAAAAATAAGTATTTGCACAGAGAGGTTGCTCTTCTCTCGCTGTCAAATATCCTTCAAAGGTCCATGTGTGGGCTGGAAAGAGGCTGACATGCATGGGTCTCGTGGAGGAACAGGGTTCAGTTCCCTGCACCCACTTTGGGCAGCTCACAACCACCTGTAACTCCAGCTCTAAGGGCCCCAATGCACTCTATGGACTACACAGAAGCCTACACTCACGTATACATATACACAACCTCACATAAATATACACATAGTTAAAAACACAAATAATTATTTGAGTGGACCATGTGTTAAAATCTTGGTCCTGCCTGTGGCACTCCTGGGAGATGACAGAACCTTTAACACCTAGTGAGATGTCCTTTGGTCACTGATAACAAGCCCTAGAAGGAGATTGTGGTAGCATGGGCTCTTCTCCATTCTCCTTTATTTCCCACGCAGGAAGACAGTGGCTTAGTTCTACCATAAATATTATTTTGAGTACTGCCACAAGTCCAAAGGAACTGGCCAAGAGGAAAACCTTTGGACCTGTGAGATAGCATAGTCCTTTCTTCGTTATAGACGGATTCTCTGGCTCGTGTATTTGTTACAGTAACAGAAAGCCAGATGATACAGCAGCCTTTGAGAACAATGCTACATTCTAGGTGAAACGTTGTGTTATGGTGTCTAAAATATGATGCTTAGTTCTTTAATTCAAACCTCATATATTCAGAAAGGGAATGTTTTGGTATTTTTTTCAACCCTTTTCCAATTCATGCATTATCTTACTTCAGTTCCTCTGTTTGGTAGAATAGCTACAAAGAACTAAATTTCCATATAATCATATTTGAAATATGTATCACACTGTTTAAAATAGTTATGAATACCAAGTCTTCTCTTTTTAAAAGTATGTTTGCTATTTGGAAATAGAAGTAACTCTGAGCCAAATGTACTTGGTAAGGTGGGCTATCAAGCCACATAATGTTTGCTAAAAAGAAAGTAGTGGATGTGTTCATGTGTTGCTCCATCCACTTATTTAACAAACATTTCTCCCATACTTGCTTTGTGCCAGGTTTCACTGGAGCCTCTGGAGACATGGTACAGGGCAGAACAAAGGTTCAAGTTCTCAGAATTCATAGTTAAAATAGTAAGCATAATAAAACATCAGTTCAGTGGAGGAAAAATGAAGAAGCAGTGAGGAAAGGGTAGGAGGGCAAAATATTGGACAAAAAAGACCGCTCTCATCAGGCAACATGAAGTTTCAGTAGGGAAAACTAACTGCATTTTGTGCTTACCCGACAACACGCCCAGCCATCCAGTGCACAGCTTATGAGTTCCTCGGTAAGAAAGTCCTCACTGCTGAAACCTCTCTCGATAAGTCGTGAGTATTTGGAAACCCTGCTGTGTCTATATGGATAGAATCACGTTGATATTCAGATATCTCTGCCAGGCAGAAGTGCAAAGGCACAACCATCTAGACATGCTTACCTCTTCCACAGAGTCCCAGGAGGTAGTCTCACGTTGGGTCTAAATCACATTAAGAGCTGATTTTCTTGAATTTTATAGTTTTCTCCAAGAGTCATGAGAGAAAGTATGATCTGACTTCTAAAGATTGTCTCATTCATTCCCTCCCTCTTCTCAACACAGCTGAGAAATTATTTTCGTTTTGTTTTATTTTGTTTTTGTTTTTGTTGAGCTCTTCAAGTTAACAGTTTATTTAATTCTCTGGAAGAGACTCCAACCTTCTGCTTATCCATTGGCTTTTGTCACAAGTAAGTACAGACATAACTGACAACAGATACTCGGGTGAAATGACGTCATTATTTTGAGTTTTCTAAAAAAAAAAAAAACATTTTGCATATATTCCTCAACCAATTAGTTGAGAATTCTATTCTGCAGCTCTCCTTTGCTCAAAGTCTAAGAATCCATCAGTTTTACTGGATTATTATTATATTATTGCCAGGAAGTTTTTACCTATTGCAAATTGCATTCAGCAGAAATTCGGCCCTTGAGATTTTACAGCAGTTGCAAGCTTCAAAACACTTTTTCAGAAGATGTTTGAACTATCCTTTGGTGTGAGTCCACACACATTTCCTGTGCCTGTGTCAAGCCACGCAAGAGTAACTGTCTTCACCATCAGTTTTAAAATTCTCCCGATCTGATATTTTTGAAAATGTTTGTAACTCAAGTGGTCAGAAAAAAAAAGTGGCCTGAGAAAGTATTCATTACTGCATGTTAAGACCAATGAAAATAAAACAAACAAAACCCTCCCTTCCATTCATGACTCCCTTTGCCATCTATTAGAGTCCTGGTTCTAACAGCAGTTGTTTTAAGAACATAGTTAAGCACATGT
>JAQHUG010000098.1:18547-41238 GCA_028555095.1 Dicrostonyx torquatus
CCCATCTATGTCTATCTCTACACATCACATGAACTCATCTATGTCTATCTCTATCTACACATCACATGAACCCATCTATGTCTATGTCTATGTCTATCTACACAGCCCATGAACCCCATCTCTATATATCTCTATCTACACATCCCATGAAACCCATCTATGTCCATTTCTATCTACACAGCCCATGAACCCCATCTATGTCTATCTACACAGCCCATGAACCCCATCTATGTTTATCTCTATCTACACATCCCATGAACCCCATCTATCTCTATCTACACATCACATGAACACACAAAGTCCCTACACATTTGCTGCAGTATCTCTCTGAAACAAGTTACAACTTGACGGATTTTTCTGGAAAGAATTAACAAGTATGTACATGCCACATGCTATACCATATTCAAATGTCCTAAAAGAGCAAAGATACCACTTTTGTTCGAGATTTGCAGTTCAAGGCCCTTCCAGTTAACAACATTTGTATGTGTCTCTAGCAATACCATCTGAGTGGAAGACAATGTGTGTAGTCTGCTGATGAGTTCCCTGGAAGCACAGGATCAGACGACACACTAAGAATACATTTAACCTCAAGGGGGATCTGAAAGTGTTTTCTTTTCTTTTCCTTTTTTTCTTCTTCTTTTTTATTGATTTTTTTGAGCTAGACATTTTTCTCTGCTCTCCTCCCTTCCTCTCCCTTTCCCTTCAACCCTCTCCCATGGTCTCTATGCTCTCAATTTACTCAGAAGATCTTGTCTTTTTCTACTTCCCATGTAGATTAGATACAAGTATGTCTCTCTTAGTGTCTTCATTGTTGTCTAGGTTCTCTGGGATTGTAATATGTAGGCTGGTTTTCTTTGCTTTATGTTTATAAACCACTTATGAATGAGTATATATGATAATTGTCTTTCTGAGTCTGGATTCCCTCGCTCAATATGATGTTTTCTAGCTCCATCCATTTGCCTGCAAATTTCAAGATGTGATTTTTTTTTCTGTTGTGTAGTACTCCATTGTGTAAATGTACCACATTTTCCTTATGCATTCTTTGGCCAAAGGGCATTCAGGTTGCTGAAAGTGTTTTCTAAAATGAGCATTCATACTATGAGCATATTACGACCTTCACAAAATAACAATTACAGGATACGTTCCAGGAATCTTAGTTCTGTGATTCCATTTCCACTTTAACATGGGACAGATACTTAGAGTATCAGGAGATACAGTGACTCATCTACATTAGTAAAGGGTCAAAACAAATATAAACCTCCCTCTTCCAGTTCTGAACCCACGCCTACTGTGTGTCATCTGCAGTCACTTGCTTAGTGTATTTTTTATAGCCTTCGATATTAAAACGCCAACCAGGCAGAGCAAATGCACACTTAATGCAAATTCAATTCAGAGTAAGAGTGGGGATGAATATAATCAAAATATGATGTAGTGATATTTCATTTGTATTTTAATAAATAAAGCTTACCTGAAGATCAGAGAGTAAAACAGTCTCCCTGGCCAGCCTTACAGACCAGATAGTGGTGACACACATCTTTAATCCCAGTAGCCATGCTAGTTTGCCATAGAAACTGGGAGGTACATCCCTTTAATCCCAGTGATGCATGCCTTTAATCCCAATCCTAGAGAGGAATATAAAATGGGAGGAGACAGCTCACAGACACAGTCTCATTCTGAGATTCCTGGAGGCAGAATCGCCGCTTTCAGACTGATGTTGAGGTGAAAGCCAATGGCTGGCTGTTTTGTTTTTCTGGTCTTCAGGTTGAACCCCAATATCTGTCTCTGAGTTCTTATTAACCATTCAACAATATATTGTATGAAATCCTCAAAGAATTAATAAAATATCATTTTTTAACAAAAATGATTTGATTCTATTGCTTTCTCCTTTTTGTAAGCATAGTAACAGCCTCTTGAGCCTCAATGGTAACATAGGCAAAAATAATATCTATCTCTAAAGAAGTATCATACGCTAAATTAAGAATGACTATAAGGTAGAGTATAACTAGATGACAAATGGTGATGTTTATTGTTATGCAACAATGACCAGTCTGGGATGATGCAGGCAGTTTCAGTTCCTGTCCTGACCTTTGAATAATTCCTCTTATACAAGATATAAATTTTTACGTATACGCAACCTGAGTTCCTTGATAATTCTAAATAAAATCAAAACAATCTTTAACCTCAGACATGTAATTTTCTATTATCTAGTTTACAACCTACATAAGATTTTGGTGTGTGGATCTCCTCAAATGAAAACATCTTCACCCGTGTTTCTCAAAAGCCCCCTCCAAGTCTCATCTCAGGCACCCCTGATGTGCTTATGTGAACTCTTGAGTCTCAGACCCTCCCAGAACCTGGGCCTGCCCAAAGCCTAGGACATCTGTCCGCCTTGGCAGGAGAGGCTTGAAAACAACCACATTGTACCTGCCAAAGGTGGTCTCCCTAAGCACAGAAACATCCTATTCCTAGCAGCTAATCCAACATCATTGTCTACATGTAACAATAATCTGGAGACAGACATGCAACTATTGTACCATAAGGTAGTCGAGTTATAAAAATAATCAATAATAATGATATAGCAATAACAATACTATCAAGTAGGTATGTATGAGTTTAAAGGTTATGTTTTATTTAATTTTTATATCAACCTCCCAAACTATGAGTACTGTAACTATTCTCATTTTACAATCAGCAAACAATTGACTACCACTTAAGCTAACATGGCAAGATGCTAAGTGCTTTGCACAGTATCAACTCAATACTGCTCAGTGATATAGGTAATTTTGTGGTACCCACCCACTTTCCAAATAAGGAAACTAAGACAAACTAATTGAATTAAATAGGAAGTCATTCAGATCATAAAATATATTGTCCCTAACACAGATCACCATGTCCCCTGAGGTCAGGTTTAGGAGCACTGGCTTCTCTTCCAGAGGACGCGTGTTCAGTTCTCAATGCCCACATAGATGCTAATAATGGCCTACAATCATGTTTCAGAGGATACGACACCCTCTTCTGACCTCTATGGACACTGCACACAAGTGTGCACAGACATGCGTGCAATCAAAATACCTATCCACATAAAATAAAAATAAACAAAATCTCAAAAGAGTTAAATAAGAATTAAATAGAACAACTTTAAATTATAAAGCAAATGTCTTTAGCAAACAACTTTGTTTTCAAAAATCAAAGCCTTAGACTATAGGAAGAAGAATTTGCTTTCGTTATCAGTAATGGCAGTTTTTCAAAACTGTGACCTTTAGGAATTGTGGGCGTGGCTCAGTGCTAAGATGTTTGCCTAGCTTGCACAGTGTCCTGGGTTTGACTCCCCAGGGCCACAGAGGATTGGGGGGACTCTATCAATTACCATAATCTCTATTTATGACCTATAGCTCATGCGTATTACGATCTTTGCATTGCACTGTCCTAACTATCTTCAGATGCTAAATTATTAGATTGTTAGTTCAAATGATTTATCAATTCATTTTCTCTTAGAAAAAAAATCTTTTTCCTTAATTTTTTCACTCGTAGTCTGAAATAATATCTTCAGGCCACTTCATGTTTCTTGGCAAGGTGATGGTGATACGTTTTTGTGTTTTGTATAGTCATCATAATGATACATGCCCAATAGTCTTTTTTAATTCTTTATAAAAAGCATTTCAAACATTTTCTCACTTTGTTTAAATGGATATTGTCCTAAATTGTTCTCATATATCTTTAGAGGAAAAAAATTTACTGTGAGGTAAAATTAATAAAATATCGAGAAAATTTTAAATATTTAGAAAGGATCCTTTAAAATTATTACATGCTTCCATTTGTTCAGTCCTCTCAGTGGGATGAGCCTGCTCTTCACAAGACACATCTGCTCTAGTGTGTGGATCGCATACAATCACACACTGACCTCTCTGGACCTTTGTCCTCATATCTGGATATCATGTGGGTATTGCTGGCTTCCTGTCCCCTTAAAGGCCAAAGTTGAACACTACATTATCTGACTAGTCGAGACCTTATTCTCATTCCCCTACAATTCCCATCTTCCACAGCCCCCTCAGTGTCTTTATGAACACAGATGTCATTTTAATAGGGGGAGAAGTGAAGTGACAGGAAAGTGACCTGTGGGTGAACCCATGAGGAGGTGAGGGCTGTCAGTTTTTAATTTGAAACTGGTGTCAGGACTGAGAAATGGCTGCTATAATCATGTCTGTAGCTGAGCTCCTATAAACTCTGCAAGCAGTCATGAGATGGCGTGGGCCATATGAAATTAACAGTTCCCATGCAGGTCTCGGGGCACCTGGCTAAATCAACTGTATCATCAAAAAGTGTATAGACACCTCTTGTTCGTGTGACGAGACAGTAGCCCTGAGACCACTGACATGCTCTGAAGAGACTGGCTGGCAGCTTCATGTTACAGAAACAGAACACTTTTAAAGGAAGCTCAATTTTAAAGAGAACATTTATCTTTATTAGTTCTTTGGAAATTTGTACAATGTATTTTAAGCATATTCACCATCATCCCTTCCCTATGTGCCCAATTTTGTGTCCCTTGTTTTTAAAACACATCAAATCCAGTTAGACCTGCTCATATATGGATGTGTGGACATCCATTAGAGCATGGTCATTCTATCAAAGGACACACCCATAAAGAAGCCTCTCTCTCTCTCTCTCTCTCTCTCTCTCTCTCTCTCTCTCTCTCTCTCTCTCTCTCTCTCTCTCTCCCAGAAGCCATCAGTTGCCAATAGGTCCTCAGCTAGGGATGAGACTTCACCCCACCTCTTCAAGGAATCAAACTAACTTATCATGTAGTCAAAGAAGAAAAAGTATATCATTAAAAACAAGTGTGACACCTCATTCCTTCAATCCCAGCACTGGGGAGGCAGAAGAACCCCTGTGTGGACACAGTGAGCTCCAAGCCAGCTTTGGTTATAGAGTGAACTCTTCTATCTCACAAAAAGAAGGGAAGAGAGGGAGGGAGGGAAGAAGGGAGAGACAGACAGACAGAGAGAGAGAGAGAGAGAGAGAGAGAGAGAGAGAGAAGATTCGTTTTTTCCAAAAAAAAAAAGTTTGTCATTTATTTGTGATTTCTATTTTTAAAAATTTATCCCTGGGTCGATAATCTTTTACAACGATAACCATTTGTTAGAAGCTACATTTCAAACAAGGTGCTAAAATCTAGAATTTACAAAGAATTACTGAAATTAAACACCAAGGAAATAAAAGCACCAATCACCAAATGGGCAATGAACTGAAAAGGTAGTTTTAAAAAGGATCCAGGTGTTGGCGATGAATGCCTTTAATCCCAGAACTAAAGAGAAAGGCAGATCTTTGAATTCAAAGTCAGCCTGATCTGTAAAGGACATTCCAGGACAGCCAGGGCTACACAAGAAACCCTGTCTTGAAAATACAAAAATAAAATAAAGTAAATAAGTATACATGACCAGTAACCATTTTTTAAAACATTCAATATCCTTAGCCCTCAGGGAAATGCAAATTAAAAGTACTTGGAGGCACTAACTGCCTCCAGTCATAACAGCTGTCAACAACAAATCAGACAACAAAGTTGGACGGGACAGGAGAAAAAGGTCCCCTCGTTCAATGTTGGTGAGGGTGAAAAATTAATGCATGCATTGTGGAAATAAATTTGGAGCCTCCACAAGAATTGAAAATTATACCTACCTGTGACCAGCTCGAGCACTCCTGGGCAGACCCTGGAGAACGCTCCACCCCACCACAGGTATTATTGTATCCCCACACTCGTTACTGCTTAGTCACTGTCGCAAAGAAATGGGACCAACAACAGATGAATGGACAGTGGAAGTTATATATGTATCTATGCATAGTACTATTCAACTCCAAAGAAAAATAAAGTCAAAATTTATAGGCAAATGGATAGACTCACAGTGTATAATATTAAGTTCAGTCACATTTATTTCTCAGAAAGAAAGAAATCACATGTTCTCTCTCATATGTAGAATTTAGTCAAAAAGTATATGCATATGTAAATGAATAGGCAGGTGGGTATAGTATAGTATGAAGAAAACAAGAAAAACTAAAGATAAGGGGACCAGGGAGGACTGAATGCAGATAGTAGATATGAATTATGAAAGAAAGGATATGAAGTTCAGTGTTTTTCTAGTTCTGATTATGTCAGGAATATTTGGTTTTATTGGTGAGTGCATATGATACCTTTGATATGAAAACTGTAAATTTAATGTGAACTCCATAGTTTCTGCTCTGGATGACTATTCTCACTGTATAGAAGTTCTCTGAGTTATACATAGACTTTGGGTCTGGTTAATTTTGATGTGTGCTATTTTTATTTTCTTATAAGCTTTTCACAATAAGGCTTTTTTTTAAAAAAAAAAGAAAGTGTATAATTAAACTCAGTACTACCATGACATAATATTCATTTCAAAAGCTACAATTTGGTGGGCACTTTCATAGGATGCTTCTGCTGAGAATATCTTCTACTTGGATCCTTAACACCTGTGTAGTACAAGTCCACCCTAAACATCGAAAGTAATACATGTACCCCTATACCTAATTTCTAAAAGTAAAAAAAATACTACTTTATGACTTGCCTACAAAAGAATAATTCAAATGTCCTCTGAAGCAGTCATAGTGTATTCATTGAAGGGTTACTCAATATCAAGTGGTCAGCCCTGAAAACATACGCATGAGTTATATCCCACAGACTGAGCAGGTTATATTTAGGAATATATGTATATACATATATACATGCAACCACAATTAGCTAAAAGAATAAAACAGTCCATGAATTTGAAAGAGAGTAAAGGGGATATGTGTGAGGGTTTGGAGGGAGTAACGAGAAGGGAAAACTAATGTAATTATATTATAATTTCAAAAACAAAAGTAATAATTGTTAAAGGCATCCTATATGATTGTCCTGGTTTCACTTCCTATTGCTGTAATAAAAATACCCTGACAGCAGCAACGCAGCGGAGGAAGGGCTTATTTGGCTCCCAATTGCAGGTTACAAACACAAAAAAGCAAGGAGCTGCGAAGGTGATTCGGTGAGAAAGGACACTTGCTGTGCAAACCTGAAGAAGACCTGCGTTCAAACTCCCAGCGTCCACAGAAAAAAGCAAGGCACAACCAATGTGCGCAGAGCCGCAGCACTGGAAGGCAGGGGGAGACAGGCAGCTTGTAGGAGTCTAGCCAGTGATTCAGAGAGCCTAGCTGAAATCGTGAACTTGAGCCTCAGTAAGAGACCCTGTCTCAAGAAATTAAGGCAAAGAGTGATAGAGGAAGAGAACGGACATCCTCCTGTAGCCTCTGCTAAACACGAGTCCCTGCACACACGTGTGCACATATTTGCAAATGTATAAAGTATCCAGCAACACCAGTTAATGTTGGGATGAGAGCACTGGTATATGAAGATTGGTTGCTTTTCCTCCATAGATTTAGGAAAACAACAAGAACAACAAGAGATTACTGATGCTGTTGTAATCATTTGTCCTGCACTGATAAGAGAGAGAGAGAGAGACTTGTGTATGGAGGTTTGCGTATGTGCAGGTGCACATGTGTGTGCATGTATATGGAGGTCACAGGTCAACATTGAGAGCCTTCCCCTACCATCCTCCAACTTACCATGTGAGACAAGGCCCCTCACTAAAGCCTGGAGGTTAACAACTGGCTAGGCTGGCTGTGCAGTGGCTCCTGGGTTTGCCTGGCTCTGTGCACCCAGCTGTCTTTTCCACACTGTGTTGGGGGTCTGAACTCAGGTCCACTTACATAGGGACAGAGCTCTCTCTCCAGTCCTTTTGGGCATGGTTCTATAACCTTCGCTTGGCTTGACTCCTGGAGTCTTCGTAATAACTCTATTACTACGATGTAAGTACCTGATTGTAAGAATGGGCTATCAATTATCCTCATTTTGCAGGTCAAGGATCCTAAGACACAGCGAGCTCAAGCAGCTTACCAAAGGCCTCTCGTGGAGTCAGGATTTTAAGTCAAGACTGCAAGGACTATTGCCCTTAGCCACTCTTACCATCCTCCTGGGGCATGGGCTTCTGCCACTTAACTGCTTTTGTAATGTCGATGGGCATGAGCATGGCATCGACACCAAGATACTTTTAAGCCACTGAGCACATAAGATGGGTTGACAGTTGCTTATTTTTCATGGGAACAATGAAGGAACCCTTATGTTCACACAGAACTCAGTCTTCAGAAACATGATAGACAACAGCATCCCAAATTGTCCATACGTAAAATTCTGCACTTTCCTGTGGTCGGTCACACATATCCCTGCCTGGTGAAGGCCCACAAACCTGACATAAGAAAGTATTACATAAAGAAAAGAGCTTGGGCTATGGGGTCAGAGGATGAACCCCGGATCTGAAACTTGTCACCCGTGCAAACTTGTGCGGGTGACGTAACCTTACTGAACCTTACCTAATTTATCCTCGTGAAGGAAGAGAAACCTGCTATTGTTTGAGACTCGAAGACACATTATGAATGGGGCTCCCACTAGTAGTCCCCAGGGAATGGCTGCTCTCACCAAATCTAGAAGCAGTGCAACCTCAGGTTTCTTTGCTACCGTGTTTCTTTCATACTGGGGGGGCACTTCACATAATAACTCACGCTCTCTTCTCTCCCTGACCTATCTATGTGAGCTCTCATGTTCCTAAGAATTCCAGATGCTGGAAACAGATTCTTGCAGTAAAGTGCTATAGACTTTCTCAAGGCTAAATCCTCTTGTTTAAGCATGTGTGGGTTCTTGGTTCACTGCTTACACACTGACTTACCGATGCAACACCCACATGAGTTTCTAGGTATTATAGCTTAAGTCACCTTCTCTGATAAGCCTTTGGAACCCCCACAGAGCTCTATGTTCTGTGTTTGACGGTTCTGTTGCAGTCTCTATGTTGGACTAAAAACATTTAACTGATCCCTCCTTCTCTCTATATATAGACATATATATGTCAATATATAAATTTAACTTGTCATATATATACACATATATATCAAAAGAATCAGGCAAACAAACTAGAATTTAGACTAAGAAAAAATACAATACACATAAGAAAAGAAAAAATAAAACACGCATAAAATGATAAGCACAAAATAACAAAATTGGTGTCTTAGTTAGGGTTTCTAATTGCTGAGAAGAGACACCATGATCACAGCAACTCTTACAAAGGAAAGCATTTATTTGGGGCTGGCTTACAGTTCATAGGTTTAGTCCATTACCATCATGGCAGGAAGCATGGCAGTTTACAGGCAGACATGGTGCTGGAGAAGGAGCTAAAAGCTCTACATTTTGATCTGTAGGCTGCAGAAGGAGAGACTGCCATTCTCTGTCTAGCTTGAGCATAAGAGACATCAAAGCCCACTCCCTCTGTAACACACTTTCCCCAAGGTCACACCTTCTAACAGCGCCACTCCCTGCGGGCCAAGTGGGAGGGGCATACCTATTCAAACCGCTACAATCAGAACCAAAATATACAAACAAAAGATCAGTAAGACAAAAAAGAAAAGAAAGTCAAAACAAAGCAATGAGACATACCATTAAGTTCATTTTGTGTTACCATCTACTGCTGGGCATGGTACATGGGACCAGCACTTGATATGTCCAGTAATGATCCCATTGGAGAAAACAATTTTTTCTCTTATAAGTGAATGTCAGTTGGTAGCTTGTGTCCACCTCTCCCTCTCAGATGACTGCAATGTCATCTGGCTTGAACCCATGCAGGCCTTATGAGTTGTCACAGTCTCTGTGAGTTCATATTACATCAGTTTAGCTGTATCTGGAAGACATGGTTTCCTTGAACAAATCTTCCATTCCCTCTGACTCTTACCATCTTTCTGCCTCCTCTTCTACATAGTCTCCTGAGTCCTGAGGAAAGAGGTTTGATGAAGACAAAATCTCTTAACTCTCTGCACATCGTTCTTTTCTGGGTCTCTGTGTTAGTTCCCATCTATTGCAGGAGAATGATTCTCTGAGGATGGATGAGCAAGGCATTGATCCATGGGTATAGCAGAAAATGGTTGGGGTGTTCCTTTATTTCTATGTTCCTTTAGCAGAACAATAGTATCTGGTTTTTTCATAGTTGAAAGAAGTGTATTAGTTATTTTTCTATTAGTTGATGCAAACTCATTTATTGCTGGTGGGAATCAAACTCGTACAGCCACTATGGAAATTAGCGTGTTGGTTCTACTAAAGGCTGGGAAGAGATTTACTTCCAGATTTAGCTGTACACCTCCTTGGGCATATACTCAAAGGAGTCTACATCCAACTCTATTGATCCTTGCTGTTCCATGTTCATTGCTGGTTTATCAGCAATATTAGCCAGACATCAGAAAAGCCTAGATGTCACCCATCTATCACCTCTGCCAAAATGCACATCCTCTCAGTGATTATTCACCTTATCTACAAATTAACATTTTACTAAATTCTATACTTACAACAAAATTGTAGGGACTTACTTTTAGTTTGTACTGGAAACAGCTATGAACAAGAAAACATGAAGATGGTGCCCAAGATGAAACTGTCAGAAATGACAGAGATTCAAATACACATTGGCCTTACTCCCAACCCAACCAAAGACCCTTGGGGACTTGAGCTCCTAATATCTCCATGGTGTTCTTTTTGTACTCCACTTTCCAAACTGCCAAAGGCTTATCAAATGGATTGGATGGGGCATATAATACCTCCTTCTTGGCTACCATAATAATCACTTTGTTTGTTTCTTGCTTTTTCCCATCCCTCCTTAATCTGTTGACCTCTCTGTCCTCTCTATATCTCTCAAGCTAAAAAAAAAAATTGACTTAAGTTTTAAGGTAGTTGGCTGTGAGGATGTGTCTCTTAGTAATTTCAGAAGCTACACCCATAAAGTCTTACCAACATGACTGTCCACACCTGAACTAAACAACAAGAAGCATGCCCATGGGAACAGAAGAAAAACCACCGGACCTCACTTCTACACAAAGAATTACAGGCAGCTGAGGAATACTGAGAGCCAGAGAAATAGTCTTCTTCAAGGAAGAGCACAGCACTTGATTATCCAAACAGAGTTAGCTAAATCGTCAGCCCTGAAAATGTACATATAAGTGACATTATAGAGACTAAGGAGGATACACTTAAGAGTACACATGCATATACACATGTAATATCAATTAATGAAAAAAGAGGCCATGAATTTGAAAGGGAGCAAGGAAGGATATAGGTTTTAGAAGAAAGGGAAGGAGAAAATCATGTAATTATATTATAATATCAGAAGATAAAAGAAATAATTAAAGGTAAACAAATGGAGTTGTAAAAACATTCAAAGAAAAAAGTGGTTGACATGAAACAAGTAAAGAAGACCAAGGCTCTAAGTTACTGTGGTCTGTGAAGAAGGGGAAATGGCTGCGAAGAAAAGAAAGGGGGAATGGAGGAAACAGAAACAGGGGGAGTTAATATCAAAAAATATAACCAAAGGAAATGTTACAGAGATAAAAGAAACTGAATTTACATCGGAAAGATGCACTGGGTATCTTGGAATCCTCAGAACAACGGACTTCAGAGCATACTTCAGCAAAACATTCAAGGTTTAAAGGTGAAGTGAAAACCTCCAGGTCTTCGCACAAAAGGAGAGTTTAATTATGACTACAAAAGCAATAGCATTTTCAAAGGGCGCAAAGCAACTAAAAACTGATGCTTTTAGAATCTTGGGGACATTACGAGCTGAAGAGTTTATATCAACCAAAGTGTAGCTCAAATATCATTAGTGTCAGGACACCTTAAAAATGGAAGAATTCCGGAGTACACATTTCTCTCCTGGGTGATAGCTGAAAGGATGACAGCATTAAATCGAACATGCCTGGGTGTCTGTGACAGAAGGACAGATGTCCACAGCTGGGATATTTATCTCTGCAGAGCTAAATCTGTAAGGATGAGCCTCTGGATACGCTGTGGTAAAGTGTGTGAGCGGGACTTGTTCTCATCAAACAGGACAGAGCTAAGAACTCTTAGCTTTCTGACTATGTGAGTCAGAAAATAACATGTAAAGATGATAGCTCACATAAGAGCAAAAGGAAAGTCTGAGATGAACCAATGGCACTAGAGCACTAGGTTCTGACTACCTGGGGAAGTTTTACCTGCTAGGAAGATGTAACACCAGACTGAACATACTATTAATGGCAATCACACCACGACAAAAATGGAAGCCTAAGATGTCAGTTGCAATATCAAATGTAAAATTAATTCACTTAATAGGAAAAACATTTTGAAATCAGCTTATAAGTTAAAATCCGACTCAATGGTGCAACTGAACTGTATTTCAAATGAGAACAAAACTAACTCTAAGAAACTTGCATATACTGTATATGCAAAAGTTGGGATGGGGATACTGATGCAAATAGATCTAATTCTGACAGGTATTGTTGTAATATTCTGTTGTAACTATTTGACATGTTTGTAGTATTGAATGACAGGACAACCCACGTCAGTGACCTTGATATTACCGGGACAGCACACTTGCTGAGGAAGAAAAACTGGGCGCAGCCACACTATCCAATGTCATCTAACAGTAAAAAAGTAGACGCATGTGACACAAATCACATGACAACATGGATGTATATTGAAAACTCCACTGAGGAATTGCATGTAAGGAGTGCAAACTGTGAGATTCTGTTTGTATTAAATTCTAGATCCGATAAAATCAGTGAAGCGAAAGGAGAGCGAGAGATGGGGATGTAGATGGAGTCGAGGAAATACACTAGGAGATGAAATACTGTGTATACGTTATATAGGTTGAGATGTTCAACTCATGTGTTAAATGTAACGCTGCATCTCAACTATGTGCAAATTATACCTCAAGTGAAAAACTAAAGAAGAAGGAAGGGCCAGGCATGATTTACATGTAACAATAATAGTTGGCTTTGCTACTTCGTGACCAAGGATCCTTTGCACATCACTGGTCTGCAGAGGACACAGAACACTTAGAGCCTTTCCGTCCCCACTGGTAAGAAACTATCTGTAAAATTCTTTTGACTTTGACCTGATGACCTCCACAGCTATGGCCACGCTCCCTCCAGCCATCCTCAGAGGGCCTGGTGAAGTAAAGGAATGGTATCATGTGATAGGGTGGCATTGAGGGGCATGAATCCACAACAACATGGTTTTTCCTTCTACGAGGCTCTGTAATACAACTTACACAGCTGTGCTGCACTCTGCAGCCAGATGTTCTGCAAGGTGAAGCTCTGGTTTTGCTTGCATTTTCTTAGATTTCCAAAGAGGAAATGGGATGGGGAGAAAGAAGCTTTCATCGGAAGAACACTTCTATCAGAAGACATGCATTTAAAAAAAAAATCTACGCCAGGTGTTGGTGGTGCACACCTTTAATCCCAGCACTTAGAAGGCAGAGAGGCAGGCAGATCTCTGTTCGAGATCAGCCTGATCTACAAGAGCCAGTTCCAGGACAGGCTCCAAAGCTACAGACAAACACTGTCTCGAAAAAAAAAAAAAAATCTCCAGATTCAAATGTCAATGCCTTCTGTTTACTAGCAACTAAAACTTGATTTTGACAGGTTGGAGGGGGGCTCAGTCATTAAGGGCGCTTATTGTTTTGCATGGGACCCAGGTTCATTACCAGCACCCACATGGCAGCCCACCTGCAACTCCAGTTCCAGGGAATCCAACACCCTCTTCTAACCACCTCAAACCCAAGTGTTCTCAGAGCGTACGTTCATATAAGCAGGCACGACACTCACACATATAAAATAAAACTTATCAAATATCTCTTTAAAAAGTTAATTTTGACAGGGGCTAAAGAAGTGGCTTGGTAGTTAAGAGCACTGGCTACTACTCCAGGGAACCCAGGTTCAATTCTCAGTACCTACATGATGACTCACAACTGTCTGTAACTCGGGTTCTAAAGGGCCCAACACCCTCTTCTGGTCTCCACAGGCACTGCATACACATAGTGCACAGACACACATGCAGGTGAAATAGCCATACCATACACATGAAATGGAAATAGACCATACATTTTCTTTTAAATTTAACTCTGAAAAGAATGGAAATCTGAAAAATAAACTACTACACCACATTGTCCAATCTGTTTTGTCTTAAAAATCATATTTTAAATATATATGTATATATATGTATATATACACTATATTTCTAAAACAATCAAGATTCTAGTACTATGTATTACATAATACCTATGTAAGCACTTGTTTCTAAAATATTTTCTCAATTTTTTGTGGGCACCTGTGCATGCATGTATACACACACACACTTTTAGATGAAATCTGAAAAATAAGTCATGTTTTAAGACACTGTCTCAACAATGAGGACCCTAAGAGAAACATACATAGATCTAATCTACATGGGAAGTAGAAAAAGACAAGATGTCCTCATAAGTTGGGAGCATGGGGACCATGGGAGAGGGTTGAAGGGGAGAGAAGAGGCAGGGAGGGAAGGAGAAAAAAATATAGAACTCAATAAAATCAATTTAAAAAAAAAGGAAAGACATGGTCTCACGATATATTTCTAGTTTTAAAAAAGTAAATCTTTTTAAAAGAATTCTTCGTGGCGTGATCAACTCTTTTTCATACCTTTAAAAATAATAGATAAAGCTTTCCAGTAGGCAAAACACCCAAATAGTTTAAAACCTATTCCAACTTTTATCCATATTTGAGCCTAATAACAGCACAATTTCAACATGTTTACTCAAATCACAAGTGATTTTCATATCGGAAGAGTGTGTCCAACATCGTACAGCACATCTGTAAAGAAGTGAGCTAAGGCAAAATGAACAAATAAAAAACACAGCCCAAAAAAGTAAGCATTGAAATTCCGGGGGGGGGGGGCCACTATGATTTATGCTTTCCAGTAAATCTATAATCAGAGGGGCTTTTTTCCTCCTCCAAGATACTGTGCATTCTTTCAAGTCTCTACAAAGTGAATATTCTTCACTCATAGAAGATTCCATCCCTCTCAGTTTTCTTCATCGTGGTTTAAGTTTATAACTTCATAGCATTATATACTTTAGATAATAATTTCTTTCCCTGCAATTGCCGCATCTAAGAACGTCTACTGGAACGGCAGGAAGGAATTAAATTGGAGGAGGAACGGAACGAAACAGCACCACTGGCATTTATCCACTAGATGTCAGTCATGCAGTTAGCATCAATTTACATTCGGGATCCCTATGACCCAACCAGAAAGCATAGGAACTAATGCCGCCCCCGAGTTTGAGCATAGTGTGCCACAAAGAGGACTGGAGCTTCACGCTATATTATCGGGTCTGGTGACTGGGAACTCTGCCTCGCTCTAATAAGGGCTCAAGCCATCGAGCAATGCAGCCTTTCCCCAAGTGTCATGCTTGGGGAAGACAGTTGTGCTAGGGAGACTCGAGGTGACTCCTGTCAGTTCCTAAGAAGGAGTATGCTTCTGTCTCAGAGAAGCACGGAATCTGGGGAAGCAGACGTGGAGAGCAGAGTACTTCTTACATATGTGGAATATTTCAAAGAACATGCACTAAAAACAAATGTTGATTCCATGAAGAATTGGTTAACTTGGGGAAATGGATATAAGAAGACAAAGCATGTCGGTGGTTGTCAGCAGAATCATGAATGAACTCTGTTCTTCAAATGCTGGTGTGCTTTTCTCAGGAAAACAGTGTGTACAGTTAATGTGAATCCTTAACGTTCTTAAGGATTTCCACTGTTGGGTAAGGTGTATGATGCTTAAGAGATAAATGGCTGTTCATCGTTTGTCAGGTAGATTCACTCAGTCTGTTCACCCAGTCATTGATAGATTAGTTCTGTCTGTTCACCCAAGTCCTTAGGCAGATTAACAGTCCTGTTCCATGGGATCATTGCCACTAAGGACTGTGTATGAACTCCTTGCTGTGTGACCAATCTCGCAGAAATTCCACACAATTCCCAAATTAATATGGGAGGCAAAATAAGAGTAAGAACCATGAAGACTTTTGGGAAAGCCTTGGTCTCACCAAGAGTAAAACAAAGAAACCACATTAAATGTTCTCAAATTTTTCTTTCACCTCCTTTAGTTTGCAATTTCACAATGTAACAAAATATTCCCTCAGATAATGAGCACTTGTTCTGCTGGCTAACTGAGACATGCTAGTTCTTGAAGAAGGAGAATGTGCATTCTGTATTGCTCATCGGTAACCCTGTTCCCTGCTTCCCCAGGGGAATGGGTAGTCATAGCTGTGTCCTCTGATGCCTCCTGAAAGGCAAGGAGTTCTCTTTGTGTTGTCTTCAGCCCCCAGTCCCAACTCAGCACTCTTCATCCCCAGACTCCCACACTGGACAAGATCCTTTTGGAAAGAATAGGAGTCAGGAGAATTATTGAGTTCCTCCTGCCTAATCTCTGCTGTAGATGAACTCACGGGCAAGAGAAGGCTCATATTTACAGTGTGTTCTCATTGTGGTGGGAGCCATTTGCCCCCTTCACTGGGATGGATCTGCTGTGCTGATAAAATCCCCAACACTGTACGCCACTGTTGAGAGTCAGAGAAGCAAGCCATCTGCCTGTCACACATGCTGGGAGGACCAAGACGTGAACCTGGAATTCTAAGGTGCACGGTTGTAGCACTGCACTCCGCCTGATGAGGACAGCTTAGCCAAGTTAATTGTGCTGCTCAGCACATGAGCGTCAGCTCGCTCAGTGCCAACCCTTGCACTGGGCATTAGACAGAAACCCCTGAGCGGGGCAGGTGGAAGAAGCATGGTCTCAAAGAACTGAGAAACCTGCTAGAGTCTAATGGGAAATAAAATGACTGGGAAGACTGGGTAGTCACGTAGCACAAGTCAGCAGAAATGGAAGATAACGCTGGCCAGAGCAAGAGTGAAGATTCTCCAAGCAACATATTCTAAAAGGAGGAAGAATTCCACAGGAACACCAGAGATGGAGTTCCAGAGAGTCCCAGATGCACGGTTAGGGGATGCTGGAGAATCCTCCTCCTCAGTTCAGGGGCCCTGACAGAGCCTGAGTGGATTGTGGCTTGGATAGTATCCCTGATCTTACTGCTTCCCTTATGAGCCTGGAATTCTGGTTCTCAAAAATAATATCAAGTATGTTGCCAATTGAAAAAATAAATAAATACAAAGGAGAATACTGGAAGGAAAGCAAGGCCCTCCTACCTTGGGACCCTTGGTGCTGGGCTCCCCAGGAAAATGAGGAAGATGCCAAAGCTGCTGCTGGCACGCCACACAGCTTCTAAAGGACAGCACGGTAATGGACTGTCAGAGGGAGAAGTTTATTAAGCCCAGCAATTAGCTCTTTACTTTAAAGGCCTGTGCTGAGACTAAATGGCACAAAACGCACGAGGTAATTGAAGCTTTTGGAAAAGAACAAAGTATCCAGGAATAGCGGAATGAGGTACAGACAGCGTTTGCCTAGCACGTGAGGCCTTTTAAGTGACTTTCACTTGTGTTTTAGCACCTCGTAATAGGCGGGGCAGACACAGCACTCTCTGTGACAGTCAGTGTCCACACGGAAGTCACAGTGAAGCGCTGAGACTTGTGGCGAGCAGCAGGCTCTTGTGGCAAGCAGCAGGCTTCTGGTGGGGCAAGCCGGCCAGAGCATACCACACCACAGCCCCTGAGGCCACGAAAGGGGCCAACATGAATGAGAAGGGCAGCTTCTGCACCACTGTGACCCCAGGGGTGTGTGTGGTACAGGTGGGATACAAAAGAGCCAAGTAAAGCAACGTTCCTCGATTCCCAGCTAGATTGCTTTCTGGACCTACGTTGCAGTCTGGACCATAGAGCAACCCTGCAGGGTGTTCCTCCAGGACACCGTACCTCCTCTCAATACAGAGGAGACGGTGGAAAAGCCTAAAATAGTGAAGAAAAACTCCAGCATTGAGCAGTCATTCCATTCAGTTCTCACAGTCACCCTTCCAGCCGTTTAAAGGATTTCTGTCGCACAGATAAAGAGGCCGTGACCCTGGACAGGTATTACATAGGGTCCTCTGCCCACAGGAAATTAGCAGATCTGGATGGGGAAAGTCTGTTTCACTTAAACATTCATGATTATTCTGAAACTACTCATATTTATTCCCAGTATAATATTTCTATTCTGCAGGACCTTGTCTACTGGTTTTGAGACTTACTATGCGTTTTCTGAATCAGAACCACGTTGTCTAGATCTGGAGATATATGAGGTTGCTTCCTTCCTGGTTATCTGAAAGGACAGTGGGAAAAATATTACAATATGTATTTCAAAAAGCAGAGGTATACAAGGGCACAGCCATTACATGAACAGAATTTAAAAAGAAAAGGATTTGAGCAAGTAAGTCAAAGACTGAGAACCGGATAACTAAACTTTTAACGACCTGCAGATAAACTCGCGTTTTTTAAAACATTTATTAAATATCTGGATAGTAAGTTGACCACATTCCTCAATTGATTTGATCGACATTCTAAGGAAATATTGAGTCGTATTGACTACTTTAGAACATTTTGTATGATGTACACATAAGGAAAATACCACAACAGTAGGGACTGCCATAGAAAAGTTTTATGATATTAATTTTTCTTGAAACAAATCATATTTTCAGTCGAAATGAAAAACTGCTAATTCCTTTTTAACAGTGTCGATTTCTCTTGGAAAATCAAGTGAATATTTTATTGCTTATCCCATTTTGCCTTCCCTTGTGTTCAAGTGAACTCCCAGGAGACCAGCCGTGTCTTGGCGTGAAACATAATTAGTGTTCACAGATAAAGGAGATTATGACCCGATCCCTTTCACGCTCCAAACCCTCCATCCCAAAGCAACCTAAAGATTGTTCCCCATCCAGGAAACTGTTCATCCCTAGCCCCTCCCATTTCCTCAATGCTCTGACCTCCCCCAGCTGGTCAGCCAGCCCCACAATCCATTGACTCCAGGGCGAAAATCAAATGCATCCACGCTGGAGCTGTAATTCAATTCATCTTCTCCTTGGGCTTCCTCTGCTCTGTGCCAGGGTCATTTGTAAGGACATCACTCACTCCAAACTGTTGCACCTGTGCTTCTATTCAAACACCCCTTCCTCCCGCCGGCCCTCCCTCCCCTCCCTCCTCCCAGGCACCCCCTGCCCTAATCTCCTTTCTCCCCCAGGCACAAAAGCTTCCTCTGCCAGGGAGGAATGCTAGAATTCCCCCAAGCATTGGCAAGGAAATATTTAAATGTAATCAGACGGTCTTCCTTTGTTTTATTTTTTCCTAGGGAAATTAATCTCTCTAAGGTATTCAATGGATTCTTTTGCTCTTCGGAGAGGCGACATCAGCCTGTGAGGTGTAAGTGCTCACGGCTTGCGAAAGCTAAATATTTTCTCCTCTGCAGCCCACACAGATGATACGTGCCCCATTTTCTCAGCCATCTCTAATTGAATACTTGGCTTCATTTAAGTTGTTTTCAACTTGGCTGTAAGAAAAGTCGGGCTGGACACCCACCCCTCCCCCACTGGTGAGTGAGGCAGGATGGTTGGCAGCTGAAGCTCTCAATGGTGAGGTTAACCAGCTTGGGACTCAGTTCCCCTGACCACAGCAGAGCCGGTCTGCCGCTCCTGGACTATTTCCTATGGCTCCTACCAGAAAACCTAGACACTGTTATTTACCTTCCTAGATCTATAAGGACTTTCCAAGTCAAGCTGGTCTTAAACTCTGCACAGCGTGAGGTTAGACCCATTACTTGGCCTCTCTGGATTTCACCTTCATTATTTATAACATGTTAAGGTAATACCAACCACACAGGGCACAACACCTGGCACCCACTTGTGTTTTTCACGTTTTTTTTTTTAAGCATCATTAACAGTTGCTGACATACCTCCTAGAGCATGCCAAAGGTGAGCGCTACATCAACCACGCCCAACCCCATGGCCTCAGCCACCGCTTACCTAACACACCATGCCTGTATCTCTCCTGCTTCAAATCATTCTAGGTGTCAAGGACCCCAGAGCCCAGAGGAGATGTTCATGCTTAACCCCCCTCTCCTGCCTCACTCTTTCCAGAGAAACCCCATCAAAGACGCTGTCCTCAGCTTTTCTGGCACTGCCCACTGACCTGCCCCTGTGCTCACCCCCTACACTTCCCATTCCTAGGGTGCTGTGGTAGTAGCAGGCTTTCCCTTCGCTGCTATTGACCTCTGTGTGTGCTCACTCAGTCACAACTCAATAGATTAGATGAGGACAATATTTAATTAATGTAAATGTCTCTCCTTCCCACATTGTCGTTTAAGTTAGTGAATGTCCACAAATCATAATTAGATACAGTGGGCAAAGACGCAGGCGGGTCTGTGTCTATCAGAACAAAGAGGATGGAGACCTGGGGGCGGAGGAGGCTGGTGCGCATGGGCTTCAGCCCCCACCTCCTCTGCTGCCGGTGCCTGGGCCCTATAGAATGCACACTTGCAGTGGTTCTCAGATGCTGCTGATGCTGGCTCCCTGGACAGTATTTTGAGAACTGTAGTTTGGGAGCATGGGGAAATGAACAGTTGGGGGAAATGACCGGCCCGTTAGAATAAAGAAATTTCTCAAATTGAATAAAAACCAAAGTTTGGAAGTTTGGGGAAAAATCAACAAAGTCATACTCTGCCTCACAGAAATGCGGTGCCTGGCTAGCTTCAACAGTGCAGTGTGGAGTGAAAACACCCTCTTGGCCTCTGAAGAAAGATGGCCCAGGATCCTCTAGGGTGTCAGAGTTTGTTTCTCTTTTGTTTGTGTTAGATGAGGGTTACCTGTCCCTCTTCTCCATGTTTTCAGCTGTATGGCATGGCCAGCACTGTACCCCCTGCTGCAGACTCTGTACCCTGCGTTGGGAATAAACAGGCAATCTGACAATCAGGTTTTGCATTCAGGACGGCAGAAGCGGGAACTCACCAGGCATTGGCAGGCCAGGCAGCAAGGTACCTCAATGCCTGGAAAGAGGCCAAGCCTCAGTGAGCTTCTCTAAGGTGGCGAGCAAAGGTTCTGGCCCATTTCCTCCATCTCTTCAAAGATGCAGCCTGGATTTTTCTTCAGTCAAACCTAATTCTACTCTGCCCCTTTGATTCCCTTTTCTGTAAAGTGAGAGTAACTACAGCATGCATCTTTAGTGTTCTCTGGCTGGTTTGTCTGCGATTTACCAGGTTTTCCCCCCACGTAAATGTAGAGTGAATTTCTTCTTCTTCTTTTAATAACTGCATTCATAGTGCCCCTCGCGGGCTGTTACAAGTATGAGCGCCACTTCCAGAGTATGGGAATTCAGTTCCTACGTCGGGTGGATCACAACCATCTGTGACTCCAGCCTCTTCTGGGCCCTCCGAGCACTGTACACCTGTGCACATTCACACACACGTGTGTGCGCACACACGCACGAACACACACACACACATACAGACACACCACTAATTAAAAGTAAAAATTTAACAAAAGTATTGCCGCTCTTATCACATGTCAACTCAGCATACATAGTTCAGGAAAAAAAAAAAAGACTTTTTTCCCCACGTCAGTCTGTGTGCAGCCTGGCTTCGGCCTGTGTTACCAGGCAGGTCGGTTGTTTCTTGCATGTTGCTGAGAGTGAAGAGCAGGACCAGGGCATCTTTGTGAGAGGACCAAGACTCAGGGAGCAAGACAGACCCTGCCCCGAGTTAATGGAGCTAGCAACCCCAAGATCACAGCTGACGGTGAATTTCAGATAAACCGTGAATGAGCTCTTCATGTCCGTTGACCCCAAAGATTGGGATTCAAGTACAATGAAAATACAAAATCAAGTACAATTCACCATTTAGCTGAGACTCCCTACTCTACAGGATCCCTGAAAGACCATCCACAGGCTCCACACAGGCTATCAGGGGTGGGGGAGGGGTGAAGCGGTGCAGAAGCTTAGAAACGGAATCCTGCCTGAGACAGAAACAGACAAGCCTGGAAAGCCCCTTCCTTCTGCCGGCGAGCCGCGCCTGCTGTTCCACACTGCGGTCAGGAAGCTTGTTAACTACGGCCCAACACCACTTTATAAATCATTAGCCACTTCCTGCGCATTAACATTCCCAAACAGCAAGGGACGACTTGCGAGCTATTATCCTGCGGCCCAGCCTCCGCGCAGCAGAAACATTAGCTCCTGGTGCATTTGTACATTTCAATAAAGGGCGGCTCCTTCTGGGGACAGATTCTGAACCTCTTGGCGAGCACCGCCTTTTAAAATGATCTCTTCCCGCTTGTCCTGATTTAGCTTTCTTTTTCACTACTGTACCGCTGTGTAATTTATGTCCAGTTTTTCTCCACTATCCCTCAGTTGATCAAAGGCATTAAAGATAAAGGTGAGGATAAAAAGAATGAGACACCTATTTATAAACCTTTTTCAAATAATGGGGAACAGGGCTGCCATGATGGCATAGAGGGTAAGAGCACTTGCTGCTCTTAAGGAGGACCTGAGTTCAGTTCCCAGCACCTACTTGCCAGTTTGTAACCATCTGTAACTACAGTTTAGGGGTCTCTGACACCCTCTTCTGGCCTCTGTAGGCACTTCATGTATGTGGGACAATTTAAATACACGCAAGCAAAACAGACATATATATGTAAAAATAAAATACTTGAGAAACTTTATTTTATCCAGGTTACTATTGCTGAGGAAACACCATGACCAGAAGAGAGTTGGGGAGGAGAGGGTTTATTCTGATTACACTTCCCTATCACTGTTCCTTATTGAAGAAAGTCAGGACAAGGCACTCAACCAGGACAGACGCCTGAAAGCAG